>VWZW01006278.1:0-176350 GCA_013397115.1 Edolisoma coerulescens
GTGGGGGTGGAGGCGGGGCGGGGGAGAGAATAAAAATAAGCCCTAGAAGGCTTTCTTTTCTATTGTAATACACTCTTACAATCATAATCTCCCTGTAATAAGTGTGTAGAATGGAAATGACTATTTGCCATCAGGGTGACATGGCTGCAGTTTTGATTAACATGTAATGTCAGTCAATAACAAACTCCTTCCCACTGTGGGGGATTTCGGCATGCCTTTCCCCACCTCTGGCATCATAGCTTTTTGAGTGGGAGCCCACCTCTGTAAGGGCTTTATTCTGCATCCCTGGTGGTTTTGGAAACTTCATCTTTTAAACTCTGTGGACGCAGCATATGTCCTTCCACTTGTACCTATTTTGAGGGACAGCTATACATTAGTTATCCAGTTGGGAATAGAACTGATGTCTGGGAGGGTTGGCCAAAGGCTATTAACACTGTAGTTATGAAAGTGTACAAGACATAAAAACGAAAATTTGGAAAAGAATCACTGCTACTCCAAGTGCAGCTATAGCCAACCCTTCTAATATACCTGTCTCCCACAATGTTCTGCCATCAAATCTGTTCAGCTGAGCTTTGTGCAGCAAGTTCAAAGTCACCCATGAAAACATGATTTGTACCTTTACAGTATCGACAGAGTCGTGCAGACTTGACTGTTGTACCTACCGTCACTGCCACAATAAATTGGCACACCTCTGTGAGGAACCAGGACTCAGAAGTGTGACGTGTTGTAACATTAATAGGTGCAATTTGCCATTTGACAGTATAAATCTATCAGTATCATTTGTTGAAATAACCTCTGTAATAACAAAACACAGACTTGCTCTTTGAGGTTGGAACGTTACCAAAATTGAACATTATCCATATAATCCTCTCTGTGGCTTTTATCCAAACATCCCAGTGCTGTGCGGTGAGGAGGTAACTCCTGTACTCTATTCCTTGTTTTACTCTTGTAATGAATGTTTTTGGGGATGTTGAAGGTGTCTGGCTTGGCTTCAAGTTCCAGTTTCTTGCAATAATTGGTAATGGTAGTGTTTACAACTATAAAAATGGCTTATACACGAACCCTGCAATTTTCAGAGCATTCTTGTGCACTTGACTTGGAACATACAAGCCAAGAATAATTCTTGGGAGCAGTGTCCCCAGAAAATCCAAGCCCTCTTTTTAATAAATGTAATGAATAATCAACTGTAAAGCAAAAATATTCTAAGAACTTCAGTGATTGATTAACCATACTGTTTTGAACCTTTCTTGTATAAATGAATGGGTAAATGAATAAAATATACAGATTGCAGTTGCAAAATACAAAAAAGTGACATATGAGTGATGAAAGCAGGCTAACAGTAGAGTAATGCTTTTCATTAAGGAACTGCCTGCATATTCATTAGAGCTAGTCGATTACTTAAAAAATACATTCATCAGATAATTTATTTGATGAATTTTACCATTATTTGTCAAATAATTTATTCAACAAAAAAAGGTAAAATTAATGGACTAGTGCATTTATCAAATCTTAATGGACAGCTCTAATACTTATTCAGTTCTGTACATTTAGGTTGGTTCAGGATTAGTAATACTGCTGCAATCAATGCAGAAAAATTTCCTGGCAAATCCGCTGCTCTGCTGCTTTCCCCTATACTCACAAATTTCAGGTACTGGATCTAGGCTACTCAAACTGAACATCTTTCTTATAAAAAAAAATAAATATTCAAAGAATCTAAGATATTACATTTTCCCAAGCTTCAATAAAGAACATGATCTGACAGACCATTGTTTCCATTTAAAAATAAAAATGAAAAAAAAAAAAAGAAAGAAAAAGAAAGAAGCAGCCCCTCTGAGGTGAGTCACATCACACTGGTGTCAACTCCACTGCCTCTTTGGGCTTCCTCACTTTATTGTCCCTGCTCTTCAGTGAAACATTGCATGTTCAGTATTCCTGACATTTCTTGATAGTCTAAGAATTATTATCAAAAAAGTTGCTTGACCTCTGACTTCCACCACAACAAAACATAGAACCATCTCACTTTTTTTAGTGAATATTTATGCTTTGAAAAATTCTGTGGGTTTTTTATAACTGAGTATTTGATAAATGCTTAGTTGCATTCCTTAGATAGATGTGAAAGATATACTCTACCGTTTACTGTATGTTTTGCAGAAAATAGCTGTTTTAAACACTTTTTTATATCTACTGTTATTCCTCAGTCTGCCTTTTTAGTGGAAATAAATTCCTACAGGGACTAGAAATGCCTTTATTATTCTTTATTAAAGAGTAATAGTCCCCTTTTCATTAGCCCCTCTGTGGCTTCAGTTAAAGGTGTCTCCATGGCATTTCTTATGTCATAGTGGATAAAGTGGAGAGAATTAATTGTATAGCAGCATTAAAGACTGAGTCTGCAACTTTGCTTGAAACAGATTAGTTCAAACCACAGTGCTGTTCAGCAACAACAATACCTGCTGTGCTTAATAATAACTGAGTCAGAAAATACTTGCCCTGTTCAGTGGACAGGATCAGCTTAAATCTCCAAGCCACAGCTTCCATATTGCCATACCCAATGGATGCAATTTCTCAGCAAGACCAGAGCTTTCACACGAATTAAGGTTTTATCTTCCTTTTCTCTGCCATTAAAGCCCCAGTTCTAAGGTCCCTGGAAATACTTAGAATAGAAAAAAGAGGGTGTGGCCATTAGTCTACAACGTGAAAATTACTTGATCCTGTGTTATTGCATAGTAACAAATTCATCACATAAGGCTGAAGGGTCCTTGAGGGATGTTCCAAATAAAAGTGTTTGTTTTTAAAAAAATCAGCTTAGTAGTTCTGTAAGAAAAAGTATATGAAGCTCTCCCTTGCAGTCACTGAAAGAACATTAGACTTGAAACTCAAGCGTGTCCTCTGTCACCCAGAGCGAACCAAGCAGACACAGCAGGTGAGGGAGCACAGGTGGATGTCAAGGGAAAGGGGGAGAGCCCCTGCAGGTGCCAGCTGGCTGTGTAGATTTCCTGAGGTGTTCCACAGCTCAGTGCAGATTAATGTCTCACACATCCTCCTTCAATTCTAGGAAGATAAACTGTGCCCACTCTTTTAATGGATCCATGTATATTCAGCTTCTGTGGATTTTTTTTCAGGAAAGCCACACAACTGACTGAAATAAGTTGGGTTTGCTGGTTTTAATTTTAGCATTTTTTAATTGTTTAGTATCTTCTTGGTGATTCTGTACATGTCATTGTTATAAGCACAATTACTGTAAACATATATGCTTACCCGAAACTGTTCATTGAAAGGACTCCGTAGGTTTGCTTTAGACAATTAACATGGACTGATGATGTCTTTTGGACTTTCTTAGCAATTACTTAATGACTTCATCCACATGACATAGTTTCTCACTCAAATCAGATTTTCTTCCACTTTTCTATTGCCCTTTTGATTCATCCTTGACAGGCATTTAGAGAGGCGAATTTAAATTCATAATAGTAATTGCACAAGAATATTCTGCTTGGAAATCTCACTTGGTCACTGAAAGAAGCTTTTGTGGGTTTGAATGAATCTCACCACGGGATTACACCACGTCCACAGTAGAATCGTAGATATTTCTGAAAAAGCAAAAGGCCGAATCCTCAAGAGGATTTGCCAAATTGTGGAAGGTATGGATAGCTTTCTGCCAAATATTCCCACCTCCAAAATGGCAAGTACAGCTTGTTCTCAGACTTGACACCTCAGTCATCCTCCTGATACTTTCTCCTTCCCGGCAGCTCATCTGTTCACTGAAGCTAGTTGTGCTAAAAGATAATATACAACTATTTCACTCCTGTTTGCCATGCAGAACTCCTTCTGCAGGGCTCCTGCATAAGGCTCCAGATGCAGCCTAAGGAAGTTTTCCATGCGTGCAAAGAAACCATAGGATAGGAGCCATGTGCAGTCTGAACTTTTTGATGCACCTTAAATCAGTTCATTAAACAGCCTGATTTATGTCACTCCCGACTCACAAGACAATACATCTTCTCAAAAGCTTCTTGGAAAAGGAGAAGAGTAAGCCTAGTAATTATTTACACTGTGAGCAAAATAGAGCCCAGTCCTACCACTGGATCTAACTGGGCTAACATTTCTGGCTGAGGGCAGGTACAGCTCTATTGGTTCATCCCTCCTGCCCTTGGCTGAAGAACTGAGGGTAAATAATGTGTTTAGTTTTGCAATCCAATAAGAAATAACACTTAATCCACAGGTCTGCAAAGCTGTTTGCCCTGATGAAAAACACAGAAACCCTATTTATTTATTTATTTACATCTTCTTATAAGTGTTCTAAAAATATAAAGGAAACACTTAATTGAGTCTAAGTCTATAGCTTGAAGCATGTAAAAGAAAACTTTGAAGTATTCATAAATAAAAAGCAATCCTATGTGAACATTTTCAATTTCCTGAGTCAGGATTTGAAATAAACTCATTTGGCTATGTTTTAACTTTTAAAACAAGGGAAATCATTAAAGTCTTAGAACCATAAGATTCCACCTCTGAATAATTGAAAATATTTTCCAAAAATACAGCCTAGAGGGGGTTCATTAATGTTTTTGTTCCATTTCCTACTCCCAGATAAGACTACTGTTGTATACTTAAAGCATTCGAAGAGATATATTCACTGGGGACATGGTAATGAGATAAATCAGTCAGGAGACAAACCCTGACTGTTTGACTGCCAGCTTGTGTCCAATTTTATGCAATTAATATAGCATACATTTTCATTTTGAAGCTTAAACTGTTGTATTGTTAATAGCTTAATTCCGTTCTCCCCGACTGAAATAGTGATGACCCACTGAATGTTGTCATTTTACCCAGCCATTAGCCATCCAGCCAGAAAGACAGAAATGTATTGCTCTCTGTGGCAGAACTCAGACCATCACAAGCTCATTAATTCAAACACTCATAATGAGGGTCATTGTACAGACTGATACAGATACAGCTGCTCTGAACTTCAGACATTTTTTGAAAGAGCCAAATTCAATATGATATATGTAAAAAATTCAAGTATATGCCTAAGAGAGCAGCAGGAGAAATTTTCTCGTTCTTTTTTGTGAGATCTGACATCAGCATATAGATGGTTTCATCAATTATTGAGACAGAGACTAAGAAAGGAAAAGGGAATGATTTGGGGGTTTCATTTTTGAAGTTTGAATGTAAAGTGTTCAGACTGAATCAGAACTAGTATGTCTGAGTCTTTAGAATTAGCTGCCTCTTTCTTATACCTTCTCTTCTTTGTAACACTAGAGAGCCTTTAAAGGCTGGTATTTGAAATGTTTTATTAACTTTTGAAAGGCTGGGGTGTATCTTTTACACAAAGATATCCTACATGAAATTACCAATTCCTTTTTCATTCTATAAATAATGTGTATTGGAAATAGCCTCAAAACCTCAGTCTCGTATTAAACAATTACAGCAGTGTTTAAAAAACAAAATTGTCTTTAGATAATCCTGGATGAGGAACTGGGGGGTGAGGGAAATCCAGGTCTCTCTGCTCCACTGAATATTTAATTATTTATATGGCATGGAATAGATCCAGCAGTAGCAGTAGCAGTGAATAACTGGTACAGAGCCTGGAGAAACCAAGGGTCATAGCCTAGTCTGAATATTAAGTAAAACAGAAAATTGTGCCCAGGTCTCCAACATCCTGTATAAATGCACTGTCCACAGGGATTTTCATTGTTCAGGAGTGTCCTTTCTGGCTTTATTCAGAGAATCTATGCTACTCAGGAAGCTTTTCCCAGTGAAAACATAGTCTAAACAGTAAATGTCTTTTAGTGCTAATGAACTGACATTTTTCAAAAAAAAAAAAAGTATTGGACAAAATTTTTTTGAATGCCCTGTCCTGTTCCATTTAATTTCACCAGAAGTCCGGGTGCTAACTGAGCTACCCCCATGAAAGACAGATCATTCCCCTCTGAGCTTTCAAGTGCTCTTTGTCTTGCTTTAAAAGAGNGAAAAAGATGTCTTAGTTGTCAAATTTGACAGCTGTCAGCTACCTTGATGGGGCAAAATGATGATAGATCACTTCACTCAGTGTCTTACAATTTAATTGTAATTAATTATGGAAGAAATTACAGCTCTTCAACATGAGTGCAAATATTTTTATTTGCAAGTTTTATTAAATTTTGTGTAGTTCATCCTATTCAGTGTTCAACTAACAATAACTATCATTCTGTATCTACTCAGAGAGAGTTTCATGCAGTGTGAAGCACTAACATCATACTTACTTGAGGACAGAACGCTATGTTACTCCTCCAGTGTATAAAACACATACATTTAAGAGTGGAATTAAGGACCTATTTTAAATATAGCAGTTGCTAGGCAATGTGCTATTAGCAAAACTCCAGCAGCCTGGAACATTTAGGATTTTGGGACCTACATGCTCGTTTTTATATTATTACTTACTGTCCAAAATACAGTTAGCATTCAGCAGAGAAGTTTGTAATTTGCTTAGACAATAGATGAGATTATTCCTCCTTGCTCTCTGCTGGGGCAGTCCCAGACCTGATAGGACTAGAAGCCAGAGCAGCAGTATCTTGCTCTGCTCAGAGCTTTCCTTGCCCAGCTTTTCATGCCCAGCTTTCCTTCCTTGCAGAAGGACTTGTTCAGGTAGCCATGGTAGTAGGGAGACAGAAGGAGGGAGGGATGCAAATCTGCAAACAGATTTCCAGAGCCATCCTAAATGTAGGTGGAGGTAGGGTAACTCCACACACTGCTTTTCCCATCTTATTCTAAAATACATATGATTGATTGAACAGAGTTCTCCAGACTAATTCCTTTGGCAAAGCCTCCTTATTGTTGACAAGATGATTAGGAGAGCACCAGGAAATTTCTTTGAATTCTCAATTCCCTTTTCTCTCCTACAAGAGGAAATTATCCAGAGCAATGCTATGGGTCAGATCTGATCCTAGGACTTGTACCACTCCAGATAGCTCTGAACTCTGCCTTGTGTGCCTGCTGGACCTAACCCACCGACATCACAGTTCTTAATGTGGGAATTGTATCGTGGAGATCCCCAAACCAGTTACAGGAAAATTTCACTGTCCGGCTCTATACCACGGTATGCATCCATGACGCATCTAAGTGCTATTCTGCAGAGCAAAGCCTGCAGCAGTGTCCACTGTTGCCTGTGAATCCCTTGGGACTGCCATTCTCTCTGATATGTAGTGATAAAACCTTTACAATGCTGGAGGCAATGGGAGTTTCACTATTTAACTGGAGCTCTGCATATTGGCTTAATGCGGCCAGAAACCACTCCAAAACCCCAAATCCTTCTGAACCTTTTCATGTGTGATGTCCCAGAGAGAGAAGTACCAAATGCCATCCTTCCTTTAAACTCCATCTTGGGTGTACAACAAAACCCAGCTTATGCCGATTTGTGTCTCCTCAGAGATTATCCAGGGTTATATAGCTACGTAAATGTAGTTGCCCATGTCTGAAATCGGAGTCCTGATTTCATGGCATCCTAATAATTGCTCTTATTCAAGGTCTATTTCACACAAATATATTTTTAGTTTTTCATTTGTTCATAAATATACCACAACATTTCAAGAATTTAAGAAGGCTAAAAATACTTTTACAAATATCTTTAAGGTGACTTGATTCCCTGAAGATGCTGTGAGTGGAGGCTTTTTCTGTATCAGTCCTTGACTTTGATTAACCACTTAAAAAAAAAAAAAAAGGAATAGATTAATTATTAAAATTAGTCCTGTAGTGCACCTGAGCAATGATGAGTGAAACATGATTCCCACTGAATTGAAGAGGAGGTAGGGCTGAAGATGCTCAGCACTTCAGAGATTTGAGCTGGTAGGGAGAAAGTCAGAGGTTTCCTTTGTAAAATGGTAAGGACTGAGTGCACTGTTTGCCCAATAGCAGTTTGGGGTGGTTTGTTAAATAAATAAAATAAAAAATATTATTCAGTTCAGGGCTTGGAATCAATGCAATTCCCCTCTAGTCTATTAGACTTTCTGAGAAGCCCCTCTCAGGACATGCAGCAGTTTCTCTGACTGCTCAGCCATGTAATAGCACTGAAAACAAAGGCACCAGAACTTGCCGTGTCACACTATAACATCGTTATTCACTTGATAAAACTGTGGCCATGCCACAACATTTCAAGCTCTGGGTTTGCCCCAAGCTGCAGACTAACTGTGCTCATTATTCAGGTAACTCGTCCCCAGGCTGGCCCTTCCCAGCCCTGTGCAGAGCCTTTCCTGAGCTCGGTTTCACAGCTGCCTGCACATCCTGCTCTGCTCCGGCTTGCTCCCTCTCCGGAGACAGCATGCCTTATGTTTGCCATTTCATTCTCATTCACCTTGCCTGTCACCTTAAGGCAGTCTTAATTATAATATCATTGAAGGTTTATTCAACAAGATCTTAAGACCGTGGTTTAATTACAAAAATGAAAACACATGATTACAACCAAAGTAAGTATAAAACAATATTTGGCTGTAAGTAGCTGTTGAAACTTTTAGATGTTTCAGTGTCTCTCATCCAGAAGCCCTTCTGTTTGATCCAGGATTTCTTGTGTACATCTATATTTTAGATTACTTTTACAGCCTACTACCTCCATTTCTGCCCATTTGAAACTCAGTTTTGGATACAAATTCAAATGTCTTAAGTGCTTGTATCTTTGGCCAGGCATTTTAAGTGATTTGACTTCCCATTCCATTTGTTGGAACACATATGGCTCTTTGGGGATATCAGTTCTATTTCCCCTTTAGTCCTAATAAGTCCAATTTATTAGTGTTCCTAACTCAGTCCTGCCATCCAATATGAACTTTTTACTTTACATTTCCCAGAAATAGTTGAGGCCATTGGTATGTTCATAGCAAAGAACATGCGGAGAATCAGGTTGAAGCAGAATATATTAAGTTTAGGATACCTTTTGGGATACCTTTCAGATTACCATTTTTCTCCAAAGGCCACTCTTGACACATTGTTTACATTAGCGGGTTTTTTTCTCCTGGATTTATCCATGAGTTCATGCTGTTCCTTTCCCGCAAGTTTTGCTTCATTTCCATGTCACAGGATAGTTACTACTACTATGTTTTTATCCATTTCATCCCCTCAAAGGGCAAAATGCAGTTCCAGAGGCTTCTAACTTCGGTTGAAGCATTGTGTAAAGCCAAGTCTAGGCACTTTTACTTTGCTATAGAATTTTTTTTATTAATGGAGGGCTTCAAAATGGGGCAAAGACTGACTTAAGACTTTAATAAATCTTGGAAATGACTGGGTGTTTCAGAAGTTAAGTTCACCCTCATTACCCTGTAACACTACCTCCTGTGAGGCTACCTGAGACATATTGTACAATAATTGTGTTCTGGCAGCTGGCTCTGAGAAGCCAGTGTTAACCTCTCCCGTTCCCCTGATACATACAGATTATTCCCATTAGAATGTCTTGGTGAATGAAAAGATCATAGTTAATGGGTATTACTTTAACGCAGAAGGCCAAATCCTATTATCCTGTGCAACGGACAGTGCAAACAGTATTTGTGTAAAGGAGCCCCACTGGGACAAGGAGAAATGGAGCCTGCTGCCTGCCCCATCCTTGCTCAGCAAAACCTTGCCAGTTCTGCAGCTGTTTATGTGAGTAAGGGGGGTTGGCCCATAGAGCTTCTCACAGAACCTCTTTCTGGCAATAGGAAGGTGCTCACTGACATTAGTGGTCCTGCTGAGGGGCTGGCACAGAGGAAGGTTGGCTGCGAGGTTTGTGCTGCCATCTTCAATGCAGTTTCTGAAGAAGCAGCAGCGTGTTCTCCGTGCCCATGGTACTTTGATCACGTTTCCCGCTACCTTTTTCAAATTAATAAGTACATTAGGTGGGTTATGCAGATTAAAGTGTGTGCACGAACTTATTTGATATATTATTCACCAACAAATATAAGATAAAAAGTAAGTCTGCATATAATTATCCACAACTGCTGACTGACTTATAATTAACTTTGAAAAATTGCTGGTTTAGGAGATATCATAGATTACAATTTTAAATATAAGGAGCTTCAGAATAGCTCTCACGATCAGCACTAGTACAAGGTATTCAATGAAGGATTAATTCCCTAAACTGCTAATCAGCTCTATCTCCTGTCTTATCAAATTGTAAATATATTATGCTGCATTAAACTATGAGCATGCAGCTAATTAAAGCACAGCCTGCTTTAATATCAGATACTCCCCCCTTGACACAACAAAAATGTTCTAAGGACATACCTAACGAGTGTTAACAAATGAAAATTATTCCTTTTCAAGTGATGCTGCGCTCCAACAGCTTTTGGTTTTCATTTCAGAGATTTTTTTTTTTTTAGTTTTGTTTGGTGTTTTTCAAAGAAAAAGAAGCAGGGGGAAAACCATACAGTCTTTCTGGAGAAACAGCTTGGGGAAGGCATTAATTCTATTCATTCTATAGCTGGAAGGTCACAGGAACTGACCAAGGAATTGCAGCCAAGGATTAACAAATAGTACCTGAATGACACACAGCTAAAATTTGGTTCATTTACTAACATTTTAAATAGATGCTGATGTTAAATGCTGCAAAGTAAGAAAGCAACGATCCACATTTTTAAAGGAATGCAGTATAAATTTAGATGAAAGATCAGTGAAGCCTAACCAAGCAAAGAGAGGATCAGAACCACAACTGAGCATCATTTGCAAAACTGCTTCTTTTAGTTGCTTTTCTTTGTTTTAGACTCAAATAAAGCAATGCCATTGTACAAAAATCAAGGAAAAAAAATCAAAATTATTCAGCTATGGAAAAAACATAAAATATAAGAGAGAATGTGCAGCAAGGAGCCTTTCAACAAAAGTTAGATTTTTTTTTTAATTATTTGTGTAAGCCTCTAAGATTTTTGTGCCACTTGAAAGTTTTCACACCCCAAAGACCTCAGAACATATGATGCTATTAATGTTATTCAGCAACAAAAGACACACATATTTCAAGATCAATGTGATACAGTACAACAGAAAACCCATAGGGTAGAGGTTTTTTGGGGAGTTTCTCCATTTCCCTTTCCTTTTTTTTAAATTCTTTCCCTTTCCCTTTGCCTTTCCTTTCCTTCCCTTTCCTTTCCTTTCCTTCATCTCTATTTAGGAAAAATAATCTCAGCAGGAAATCAAAGAGATTTACTGATAAAATCAATAAACATTTGCAGACTGTTGGTAGTGATACTGTTGGGACAAGGTAGGGTTACATCCCTGTTTGATCAATGTTTATTTCAGGGCTCATATTTTTTTAATAAAAGTGGATCAGAACAGGGTGGGGTTTTTCCCCTTCTGGCACAGGATTCTGTAGGTTTCAGACACACAGAAACTTTACCTGACTTGTTTTATTTAAATGTTTAACAGTTATTGGCATTCAAAAGTAACTTGGTTTGAACTAAAAGTTTCTTTCTTCACTCCCCACAGGTTAATTTGTTGGCTTTTGGAGTGATTATTTATAAAGTATTTCGACATACTGCAATGTTAAAGCCAGAAGTCAGTTGTTATGAAAATATAAGGTAAGTTTGCCATTCAATACAAATTCTGCCTTCTGTAGGTTTAAATACCGACAGAGATGATGGTGAGTATTAAAAATAACAGTTTAATCTCCTGAGATTTGTAGAAAGAGAAAGATTTTTTTCTGTTATTACCCATATATATATTTGGACGTAAATTTTGCAATCATTATTCCTGCTGAGCAATACCTCATATGCTGGGGAGTGTGTGAGAGGTGTACAAGGAAAACAAGGGGGCCATAACAACCAGAGGGTAAAGGCTGATGGCAAAGTTAAACAAGAAATTGTCCTTTTTTTCTTAAGTATTTTCCACAGCCTCTATGCAAGACAAAACAGATTTCAAAACTTATGCCTGAAATGGGACCAAAATATTTGCCTTGAAGTAACAAGTAATTCAGTGATAAGAGATTGGAGCCATTCATGTTGCTTGGGAAAAGTCTGGAGCAGGACGTTGTACTTCTGTGGCACTGGGGGAATGGAGCAGATTCTCTCCAGGATTTTACTTTGCATGCTGCTATGATTTTTCCATCAACTCACTCTCTTTAAAACTGATTTATAGGGACCTTGAAAACCGTTTGTGCAGGAAAAGCTGAAGTGTACTACAGGGAACATTGAAAACGACTTACTGTTTGTGTTGCTTAGGAACACTCCTGCAGTTTCAATGCATTGCACTAGATTTATAGTTAGGATTTAGCAATTGTTTGATTGATTATTTTCTCTTATTCCTCACCTTTCATAACTTCATGTGGTGACCTGTTTCTAATGAAGTTGAAAATTCATTTTCAGGGGAACAGTGCTAAAAATGTCTACTGTTCAAAGGAAGTCCTGCAATGGCTGAGCTAAGAATGAATAAGAAAGTAATCAGTGGCTTCATTTCCAAGACAACATGCTGTAATTTGCTCAAGTCTGTGAACAGTGCTCTACAGCATCTTGGAAAAAAAAAATTTTAGCCAATCAGTTCCTACAATTTTAGGGTATCAATATGCTGACCCAGGAACTATTTGAGAGTACTTGTGTTCTAAAAACAATTTCTTGGGGTTTTTTTATGAGAAAGATTTTTAAAAAGAGTCTGATTTTACAACTGGCACCGTCCTCTGCAGTGAACCTGAGAGGCAGCCTGGGAATCCTTTGATGTCATGCACATGCACTGACCTAAGAGCATACTGAACATTTTTCTGGGGTTTTTTTTTGAGGAAGATAAGGGGGAGGAGGAAAAGTGGGGGAATGCTTCATAACAGACATATGTTTTTCCTTGGGGAATTACACTAACAGTAGATTTAAATCAAATCATATGGTGCTGCAGTACACCAGAGAAAACATATCTGAAGATTAAAGAAGCCAGTGTTTTAAGGCCCTCCAGTTTTACTCCTTTGCTCTTCCAAAGTGATTATGTGAGTTTGCTCATGCTGCAGTGCTACAGCACACCCTGAAGAGCAGCCCCTGCATTTGCAATTCTCAGGCCTTTGCAGCAGTGAAAAAATTTCCGAGGCAGCATTCTCCACCCAAAGTGGAGAAGAAAGGGGAGTAGCATGTGCCTGGATGTTGTTCACAATGTTTCCTTCCTGTCTAGATCCTGTGCCCGAGGTGCCCTTGCTCTCCTCTTCCTCCTTGGAGCTACCTGGATTTTCGGGGTCCTCCATGTGGTCCAGGGATCCGTGGTTACTGCCTATCTTTTTACAATCTTCAATGCATTCCAGGGGATGTTCATCTTCATATTTCTTTGTGTATTGTCTAGGAAGGTAAGTGTCCTACTTCTTGTGGGAAGTGACTCACTCTCATGCCCCTACACAGGCAGGTGACCAGCCTTGAAGTTGAGCTTTTGCCTTCAGTGGTGGCAGAACCTCTTTCCAACTTTTATGTTCTCACATATTACCTCCAGTTTTGAAACTGAGGTATGAAACATGGAAAAATGGGGCTTTTTAACTGTAAAACTGGTTATAGTGTCATTAACCTGATGAAATAATACAATGTGTGCAATAAAATTTCATTCCACTCTTTCCAATTAGCAGCAAGATTCACCCACGCTGCCCTGGGATGATCCTTTCTTCAGTGTTCTGTCCTAAAGTAAAAGTCAGCCCCACCTTAAAACATCTAGTGACAGGAGCAGTACAAAATGAATTCAAGGACATATAGATCTATTAATAAATCTATTTCATAGTTGAATTCTATATTTTAATTTCAGATTCAGGAAGAGTATTACAGATTGTTCAAAAATGTTCCTTGCTGTTTCGGCTGCTTGAGATAAAGGGAAGGAAAACACCACAAAGCATCTCAGCAGAAGAAGGAAGCAACCAACATGCTGTTGTTATGGATATTACTCCAAAATATGGTATTGTGAAAGTATGAAAGGACCCAGTGAGCAGGCATATCTCTTAACTGAATTACTGGTTTTGTACATACGTGTGCATTCATGCAGAACATCTATTTTGCTCTGTATACAAACAGTATACAGAATAAACTGGATCATTGCAAAACAAATATTAATAAAGACAAGGGAAAGAAGCAAATTTCTAAAGAACCTCAAGACTTCGTGACTGAGGTTTTGTTTCTGATATTAAAAATATCTGAAGTTCTTGAAAGCAAGATACCAAAAACCAACCAGCACGGCAGATTTTACGAAGTGCTTTGCTAGTGGAAACATGTCCACCATCCTTTTGTAGTAATGAACTTCTTACATTAAGTTGTATGTGACCATCTGCAGGGAATGGGTTCCATTAAAGGGTCAATAGATAAAGATCTGCTTCAGCCTAGACTTTTGAAAACATTTCTTTTAATTTAAAGTAGATTAAAAAAGGAATTTGTTTAATATCATTCTCTTATCACTCTGAAATATATATTTGTATATTAATCAATCCTTTATTTTTATAACTTCTAAAGAACTGTTTAGATCTAAAGAGCTGAGGTCAGATCTGATACAAGAATGGTGGGACAGTCATTCTATAACTGAAAGATTATTTTGTGAATACTTTGAAAAAAGATCTGGTTCTCGTTTTATTTAATTGCCAAAAAGACTGAGATCTGCTTAACTGGCACTATGATTTTGGAGGCTGTGGGAAGAAGATGCTTTCACAGGTTTTTCACTTCACAGAGATACTTGGAATCCAGGCCTTGTAGGATCAAATTAAAGTGGTAGAAATCACCCACGCAGAAGAATACAGATTTAAATTCAAGGTAATGTGCCTCTGCACTGTGTAAAATTGCAATTATAACAGTTTTCTCTACTCATAGCATCTTTGAGTCAAGCAGTTGTATTCCTCTGAGACTCCTGGGTTTGAAAGAATCCTGCACTTAACCTTAGGAGTATGTATAAAACTACTGAAATCAAAGGAAGGATCAAGGTGCAAGTTTGGCAGAGCAGAGCATAAACACAACTGTTCCACCTATGGCATCTGACTTATTTGAAAAGTATGTTTTAATTTCACCCTTTTAGCACCTAAATTATGTGAAGTGCTGAGCAATCTCCTGCCCACGTTGCCTTCTCAGGAAGTGTCTAGGATCTCAGATGAAGCCCAGTATTTTTACCAGTGAGACACTGTAAATATGTAGCTGTTAATAAATCCCACTGTTGTGCTGTCTGTTAAAATAAAGCACTAATCTGAATTTTGTTTATATTAAACGAAATCTTTTTTTTAGTAATGGTCAACTTTGGGTTTTATCTTTTTTTCCATGTACACAAGGTTTTCATTGTATGCACTGCAGTACAATGACAGGCTTCATTAAGTATATTCCATGCCTCTGTCAAGTTTATTGAAAAAAGAGGAGTCTATTTTTCAAAAAAATACTAAAGAAATCTCCTGATCCTTTGAATGTAAAATATGTGAATAAACTGGAGTGCTTTCCTTTCACATTTTGACATTTCCATTCATTTAAATAAATACAGTGGTAAAAGTTCTCATTGTTACATACCATTTGCCCTCAATTATTTGCTGTATTTCCTTTGCTGTTGTATATGTTCTTCTGAGGCTGGGAAATGCAGATACATATTACTTAAAAGAGTATTTTTAGAAGGTTATCTACCAGCCCATCATTTTTAATCTCCTGCAGAACTGTAACATATAGTAAGCTGATCTGGACAAAGCATCTCTAGTAACTATATAATGACTTCAGCATGCTCAGGGAGATTGAAAAAATTTCCTTGGAAAGAAAATATATCATAAATGTTTAGCTTACAATAGTCTTTGTAATGAAAGAACATCTTTTATAGGAAAACTGCTCTCCTGTCTCTGGGTCAGATCTTCATTGAAACTCTGTTTTCCTTCCATACAAGGATGAGTTTTCATCTTTTAATACAGCACATAAAGAGCAGAAAATTTTTTTTAGATTCCTTGCCTCAGACCCTGAAGGATGTTGCAATTGTCCTTCCCAGTGCATGCAGATGTACTGATGAGAAATTAAAGGGTTTATTTGTCACAGCCCTCAGTTACACAAGCCTCAACCCAGCAGAGAGAGGAGAGACATTGGACGTAAATTGAAAAAAAGAGAGGTTTCAGCAAGATGTGAGGAAAAACCTTTTCACCACAAGGACAGTCAAGTGCTGGAAAGGGTTGCCCAGAGATCTTGTGCGGTTGTGACAAAATCTTTGGAGGTTTTTAAGACTGGATAATGTTCCCAGCAACCTGATCTCATACCTGACCCTGCTTTGAGCAGGAAGGTGGATGAGATGACCCTCTGAGATCCCTTCCAGCCTGGATTGTTCTATGAGTCTATGGTATCAAATCAGAAAAATAATAATCAGGCATTAGTTACAATTTTGTTATGCAAACTTGCACTCAAGTGCTATGCAAACTTTTTCCAAAAGTAAATTCATGTAATCTAATTATCAGATCAACTAGCTGATTGGTTTGAAAGCTAAGAATTTCATTCAACACTTTTTAAGATTACACACTTTTTAGAGGTGTGTGACATGTCCAGTGGGGCCAGCAGGAAAAATAAAAAAGTAAAAACAAATCAGGGATTGACCAGAGAGATAAAAAGTAAAATGTTATGGTTTCACTCTGAAAGTAAATGCTTGATGACGAAATTTTTTCCATTAAACCAAACAGAAATTTGTGTTCAGTGTTGCATTTCAAGGTGTGCTTCAGAATACAATAAATAAGGTAAGGACTCATCTATTCTGAAATAAATATTCCCTCAAAGAATTAGAAATGTATTTCAAAAAAACCGCAATATTATCACCACAGCCTTTGGGAGGCTCAGCCTGCTGAAGCTGTGCTAATAAACAGATCATCTGTTTACCTATGGAATGAAGCAGGTAGTCATTTAAAACAAGATAAATACAGTGCAAATTTATTTCAGACTTTTCTCTAGCCTCCGGTTGTCACAGACCTTTGACTCAGAACATGGTGATGCTCTGAAGCCAGGAATTTGGAGACTTGTGCACCTTGTTGACCACACATATAAAACAATGCTGCACATGATTACCTGAAGCAGAACAAATATTTTCAGGGCTCTTTCCTCCAGCTGCTACACCTCCAGCATCACTTTTCTCATCAATAATATCACTTTTATATCTTTATCATAATAGTTCCTTAAAGCCCAGTTCATAATCACACTCTTGCCATGTGCCAGTTAATCCAGGAGAAGCCCTACCTCCATCTTTGAAATCTGTAGAGATGAGATAAAAAAGTCAAAACCCACGAGGAAAGTTAAAACTTTCTTTCCCCTGGGAAGAGAGCCGGTAGGAGGAGGGCCCCTGGCCAACAACCTGCTCCAGCCTGTGTTACTCTCTTCCCTTTGTTCTCATACATCCAGTGCTGGGCTGTGAGATTACAGAAGTGGCGCTGCCACCTCACCAAAGTCACCGCCCAGGCGATTTTTATGTAAAATTAAGCCTTTAAGATGGATGCAGACTTGAAAACAGCTGATCATCAATGCGCTGACAGTCCATTTAAACTCAACCAAATTGTCAAGGGCAAACGTGCAGAAGCATTTCCTCGAGTTGCCTGGCTCCCTGCCAGCTCAGCCCTCACGGCCATGGCTGTGGGCAGCCTGTCCACGGAGATGCAGTCCCAGAAGGACAGGACTCCTGTTTTCAAACTCTGCATCTCCATGACAACCCTCCTGAGGAAACCTTATAGAGAACCAAGCGCTCTTGGCACATCCTGACTTTGCCAGGAGTCAGATCCATGGCCACGCATGGAACCTGGAGCCCCTGGAACTGCTGCTTCAAAACAACTGCAAGATGTGACTAACGTAAAATACAATAATTCCATCAGCTTTACTGCTACACAGCAATATTGACAGCAGCAATCCTACTGGTTCAGAAGAACAGAAAGTATGAAAAAAAAATCCATACACAACAAAAAGTAACAGTAAAACTGACTGTTGAGAATGAACTTTTTTTTTTCCGAGTGGAACAAAAAAAAATGCTTTAAAAGCACACTGAAATTATCATGAAACATAAACATAAATCATGATTAATTCTAGTTATGATAGCAATTATGTTTTGTAGAGACCTTATTTTACATCTTCCCGATGCAGGGTTGCACTTTTTCCAGAATTCCTTTTCCAGAACTATCCCTTTAAATTTGGCAGAAGCTCTACTTCTACAGATGTTTTACAGCTTTTTGGTTTTTTCTTGTCTTTCTGGTACGTACTCATATTTTATTGTATTTACTCTTCTGGATTCCCAAGGAAAAAGTGTATTTTCATCAAATTTCATAACATAGGGGAGCTGCTCTGTTTCCCAAAGCATTGCTGAATATTCTAATTAAAACCAGCTCCAAGACTGACCATCAGTCTTCACTGCAGTGCAAAAGGCACCTCCCTCTAATGTAAGCTTTTGTATTTATTGTAACTATTTATATAAATGCTGCAGTCAGCTCTGAATCCCCATAAACCTTACACCGTTCAAATTAATTTTGTAAGACTTTTGTGAGACACTGCTGAATAATTTAGTCAAATCCAAGTTGATTATAAACTGTTCTTCTTTATAATAACTAAGTTTTGAAACCATGTTTTTAAAAGACAATCCAGTTTACTTTGTTAAAATCAGTTATATTTCAATCTGGGCAGGGACATTTTCCTCCTGCACCTGGCCCACCATTATTTGGTCTAATGGACTGAGTTAAAGGCAACAATCTTCAAAATCCCTTTCCTCTCTCTCTTTGAATGTTTCTGCACTATGCAGACTTCTGGCATCACCTTGGCTTCTGTTGGGTTTCAGAAATAATTGTTGATGATACAGTAAATTTGTTTTCTCTCCCTTGTGTTTAAATCCCAATCTTACAAACACTCATGTATTTGCTCAGTTTTATGCACGACTAAGTCTTTGGCATTAATGAGGCTGCTCATGTGCATAAAGTTAAGCATATGTGCAAGTGTTGTATGATCAGGGTCTTAGGATGCCAATTTGCAGTAATAACAGATTTGCATAAACTCATGATCCCAAGCACTGGGCTTCCTGCTCATTATCAGTAGTGGAATTCATTTAGCTGTTTTTCATTCCATAATGTTTATGAGCCTTTTTTTTTTTTTTAAGTGACCTTCAAGCTGTTTTTCTTACCACTCCTCAGCCATTTTTTGTCTCTGTCACTTATCCTATGTGGGGTTTTCCCCTCCACTTACAAATACCCACCTTAGCCATGTTAGTATGAGCTCATTTATGCTCAAGACAGAAGATCAGGTCACACTTCTTAAGCTGAAAATATGCTCCTCACTGTGTAACAGAGCTGCAGAAATACCAATTGCAAACACCCAGCTAGGGCTCATCAAAATCCTGCTCACAAGTCATGGCTTCTGCTGCCAAGGGGTTAGGCCCTAAATGAGGTGAGTAGCAGCTGTAACCCATTTAGTACAGATGCCAGCTAAGGCAGAGGCAGCTTGTACTCCTCTCTGGCAGGTGGGTCGCATTGAAGCAGAAAAAAAGCTAAGTATATCCTCACTGAAATTACAGGGCCTGTCCTACTGAAGGATAATCTCTCTTCTGATGCTCAGCTCTGCTTTGTCTTCATTACGATTGACACTTAACACCCATAATACAGCTCCTAAAGACTTTGGGGTTTGACTCCTTGCTCTCAGAAGCAGCGGTGCATACACTCCCTCTCCAAATGGATGGGGCAGGACCAGAGACCTTCCCTCTGTGATGCACCCAACACCCACAGCTGACCTGCAGCTGTCTTCCAGTCCCCAGTCTAAGCCCCCAGCACAGCTGAGAAGGCTGGAGTGCAACATTTGGCTTTGGAGTGAGTAACGGACGTCAGTGCTGCAACAGGGAAACACAGGTAAAAACAGTGATACTTGGTGAGTAGCAAAACAAAGGCATGAGTGCATCCTTACCCTAATATGTAAAGTTTTCAAAGAGGGGGGAAAAAAGATAAAAGAATAAATTCTAGGACAAAATAGATAGCTGAGAGCTATCATCTGGAGAAGCTCGTGGTTCCCTACCTGAATAAATGTATTTGCTAAAAGGAAAGGGGAGTAGTGCTGGGGGAGAGGAGGTGTTAGCACTCAAAGGAGGCTCAGGGTCTGGGGGCAACACAGATTATGGATTATTGGGAGAATAAGAATAGCATCAAATGGTAATTTTGCAAGGATATGTTCCCTGAAGCTAAAAAAAGGGGAAAAAAAAAATCAACTGGTTCTTGAAGAAACTTCAAACTATATCCTATATGTTATCTTTTTAATGAATGACTCGTGTGCAACGTTTCTAGACTAAAAATATTACACATTACTGAATCAGACAACATAATCTTACAGGAAGATCAAGAAAATGTTTACAGTAAGAGGGAAAAAGGGAAAGACCCTGTGGTCCTGCATAGCTTTCATGAAACTGTGTGAGCCTGTGAGATCTGCTTATACTGTTGCATGGCTTGAATGGTCTTGTTTAGTTGTTTTTTCTCCTTTAAAACTATTGTTTTCTTCAGAAAGACATTGTATGCACTGAATACATGTTCTGTAAGCTACAAATGAGTAGCATCCTTCTGGATCTGGCAACCTTAGGCTGGATCCATTTCAGAGATATTTTCTCTGCACATGTTGTATGTCTGTGCAGAGAAGGATGGACAGAAATGTGCTCTCTGGTCATGCATAGTGTACAATAGTCACATAAAACTACGTTTTAAAGTAAGCTATCCTTTCAAGTGGTCAGTGTTAACTACTCGAATGACCAAAAAGTTAGATTCTCTCTACTGTGTACCCTCTACTTCAAGCCCAGTCAGAAATGATCCCATGTTTTGTGGCTATTTTAGGCCCTCCTCCCCAGGCCAAAATCAAAGCAATGCTAATGGAGGATGGTACAAGTGACAGCTGTACCAAGTCTCTTCTATGCACAAGAGCTGCTGGTGAAGGGCTGTGTGTGGTGACAATGAAGCAATAATCTCTCCTCCAAGCCCAGTACAGTGCCAGTGCAGGCTGACCTCAGAGGCTTTACCTGTCAGGTTCTGCATATAAATGGTATGGGCTGGTTGACAAAGCAAACGTCCTCTCTAGGAGTGCAGCCACGTTTCAGGTCTCCCCTTTCTGTATCAGGAAGAGAGGAAGGGAATTTGTAACAAGGGCATGCTCCAGAGGTGGTTCTCAAGTATGTCGCAGGGAGGTGATGAAAAATTGTCTCCACTTTCATGGCAAAAGCAGTGGCTGAGACGTGTTCTGGTTCAGGTTATTTTAGGTGCCAGTTGTAATAAACGTACTGGAATAGCAGGGCTGATTCCAGGAGAGATTCAGTGCCTGGCTCTGGTGGGAGCTGTGCCATCAGGGCAGAGGGAGGCACGTGGGATGCAGCTCAGGACACAGGGCTGCCAGCGCCTTTCCCAGTGTGCCCACTGCAATGAGGTACCACGCTGTGGGGCTCTGGGGGAGCAGCAAAAGCCAAGCTGGAGGCTCCCAGGGAAAGCTGTGCTGGAATTCTGTGACAAAGTGGAGGGGGAGAAGGAAAGTGATGTTGTTGGTAATAAAGCCTCGTGTTCAGCATTACGTGAGGGCATGTTTTCTGTGATCTGTACCAGTGGCACAGTTAAGAGTGCTTCTACAGGTTCCTGGGATTTCACAATTCTTTACTTTAGGGACCCTAAATTTCAAATTGAAACTCCCACATCTGTCACTAATGAGGACAGCAAAACTTTGGAGATTTCTGAAAGCCAGCTGGAGCCACAGACAGCAGTATCTCTGGAGGCCAGCCCAGGAGGAAGGTATTAACCCTCTTAGTGCTGGTGGAGAAGCAGGAAAGCCGGTTAATGGTACTAAGTAAATGAGTCTCAGCATGTCTCAAAGCCTTAACTGCAATTATTTTCAGTACAGCATGCTTTCTTTACCATCCCAGGGCCCTTGAACATACAGTCACAAGGGGAGTGCACAAAGAGGCTTCGCTGCCTCTGTGCAGGTGCTGCAGAGTGGAGGGTCTGGAGCACAGGTCTGCCAGAGCCAGACACGGCAGCGAGGAGCATCCCATTGTGTCCTGCCTTTTGCCAGGCAGGAACTCCCCTTTCTTAAACAGCTTTGTTCCCCTACCAGGGGCTGCTCTCTGAGGCTGCATCTGATTGTAGTTTCCAAGCTCTGGCTTGGCTCTTGCAGACGCTATTCCTGTAACAGACAAGCCTGCTCCTCTGCCACGTATTTGTTTAAATGGGTTCAAAAGTTCTCAGCTTCCTGACAGCTTTTTTTTTCCCCCCTTTGGTTTATACCAATCAGTTAATTTGCTAACATCACCCTCCATATCTTCTGATCTTAGGCAAGCTGGCTGGGTTTACTGGTGCCTTTATCGCCACACTACAGCCAGCAGTGAGGAATGCAGGTCAGAAGGGAAATAAGAAGGGACGGCTCTTTTGAAATGGGGAGGAACAAGGTCAGGGTTGTGGGGCAAACAGGAGAGGGTGGAAGTGCAGAAAAGGGATGTACTTTAAAAACAAACTCATGCTGCACTAATCCAACTGCTATTCAGCTTTATCCCCCTCTGCTTATACATTGCTAGAAATCTCTTTTTATCTTCCTTTCTCTTTTTTTCTTATTCTGTTATAAAGTCTTCACGAAACCACCTATTTTTCTTATACATTTTATAAAATGTCCGGAGTATTTCACAACACACTTTTATTAACTTCTGATCAAGAAGTCTGTTTTAAATGAAAACATTAGAACAGATCAGAAATGGGAACATTTTTCTCAAAAGGTGATGGTTTTTGTTTTGAGAACACTTTACTTTTTAGTCAGAATTTTTGTCCTAGCCAACAAAGAGCTTTTTTATCTCTTTTCCAGATTTACAAGAGTGAGAATGAAAACAGACTGCAATTTTTCTCCTCATTACAAAAGGGACAGAGATTTAGAAGAAAAAGATTCATTGAGCAGTTATATTAGAATAAAATTGTGCTGTTTGTCTTTGGCAGCTTTGTGCTTGTTTATATCAGTGGGATGGTCAGAGACACTCATGTTTTGTTTTTTCCACTGCTCTGCATGTACTTGGTGAACAGGACAGTCCTGCTTTATCTCTCACAATGTTCTTCCAGGTCATGGTTGAGCACAGAGGCATGACCATGAGGAAACTTGCCTTTACTTCTGCCAATCACATACCAGTCGATAAAGAGAAATCCATTTTCTTTCTACCTAGCACTAAAGTGGAAGAAGAAAGGTTCTCTCTTCTTTTCTCCTTTTTTTTTTTTTTATGTATGTGTGCGTGCAGCAAAGAAAACAAAAGTTTAAAGTAAACTTTTTCAAATAACTCTTTTTCCTGGCAGAACTTTCTCTGCCTTCTGCTGGCTGAAGGGCATTGTAATTCATGCAATGAAAGGGGAAAAGATCTGCTGGTAGAGATTGTTTACTTTAAACTTCTGTTTGTTTTGCCTCCACTCTGGGAAAGAATGCAATATTTCTATGAAGCTCTGTTAGGTTTTTTTTTTTCTTCCTTTGACTGACTTGAGCACTGGAGAAAGCACCCGATCAACAAACAGGAAACCAAAGGACTTTCCATCCCTGTAGGACAGCGATAGCATGAACTGTTGCACTGCAAGCTGCTTTTAACTGATCCTCTTTGTGAGTGAATGGATGTTACCTGGTAATAACCAGTATATTTGGGTCAAAATTTTCAAACCAGTCTCCTAAGCTCAAGGCACCCCACTGAAATCTGTGGTGGAGTTACTAAACCACTTCATATAGCAATTTTAAAGTAAAATAAGGTACATAAGCACGAAACTGTGGGTGTAATTAGTAGGTCACCATTTGTGGAAATACTGCCAGTTTGAAAGCTGGGTTTCAGATCCAGTTTCCAGGCTGACAGACCAGACATGCAGATCTAGGAGCTGGTCCTCACACGGGGACAGAGGTCCATCAGAGGCCAAAGTCCCACAGTGGTTGCAGGCCACTAGCATTGGTTTTGAGGTGCCTCATCACTTCGTGGGCAGCAGCTCACAAGTTGCCCACCCTAAAGCAACTGGAAACCAAGTTTCCCTTTTCCCTTGTCGCTTGCTGTGGACTCTGTGTGTGTTTCCTCCTTACTGAAAGACGCTGAGGCTGAGAGCATGAAAAGGGTCATATAGATAAAATGCTATGTCCAGAGTGATTGTTTTTCAGGGTGCTGTGGTATCTGATACATTGTATTTTTTTCTCACGTATACCAACTAGTTTAGAAAAAGAGGAGCACAGGGATAGTCAGTCCTTTTAAGACAGATGTGAATGCTAGGAAGGCAACTGCTGCCATTGTGTGCTAGATCCAGCATTTCTGGGAGATGTAACCTACATCCAGTTGCATAATAACAGAGCAAGGGCTGGTTTTTACACACTTGATTCACAGCCAGCTGCAATGGTGACACTGATCCACTTATCCTGAAGTGCCCAGTAACTGGGAGCAGTGGGTCTGGGCAGCACATGCTCCAGCTCCTGTGAGGGTTCAACTCTCCATCTCTGACTTTTTGGGAGTGTTTGCCAGAAATCTGCCCATGAGCTGCTACTCAGCACAGTAGGGGTACGTTTTCCTGACAAATCTCAGCTGCTGAAGCAAGAAATCATGGGCCCAAGAGGGGCCTGAATGTCTCTCCCTTTGGAAGTGCCTGAGACAGTAGGTGGAAGCCTGTGCTCTGACAGCTGCTTCCAAAACTTCCCCCACCCCACCCCCACCTCATTTATCACTGCTACGAGTGAGCAGGAAAAGAGCAGGAAGAGCGACAGAACAAAAATAGCCCTGAGACTGGAGACCAGGAGTCAGGGCTCCTGCTTGCTGCTGTCTCAGCTGTGCAGCTTTACTGACAGTCAGGTACTCCAGGTTTCTTACCCACAAAGATGTGTCAGGGAAGGGACAAGCAATTCTTCTCCTTCCCTTTCTCTTTCTGCTAGAAGAGCAAAGTCGGCACTATGATGTTTTTGAGGCACTCTGTGCTCATGGTCAGAGGTGTTCACTGGCCTCCCCCTTCAACCAGTGCCAGGCAGGAGACTGGAGTGTCACTCAGTCACACTTCCACATCTACCTCCTCTGCTCTGTGCAAATGCACAGGCAGAGCTGAAGATGCCTGTACAGCTTGGATTCAGGCAGGGAGATACCTAGGGTTGCAAGAAAAATTCTGAGAATAGATTTGGTGGTCCCAATATTGGCAGCTGGTCTTTAAAAATCTTGGTTTGCCTTAAGCTTCTCTAAGACCTGACCCTAAAAATTGATCTAGAAAGTGTTAGATTTATTTCAGCAATATGGGCTCCATCCCCAGGATGTTCAGGAACATAGATCTTCAGATCTTCAGAAAGGACTAAAAATTTCTACTCCTGTGTAATGAAAAACTAAGAATCTTATCCAAAAATGTCTGCCTCGCTCTCGTAGCTTGTGACAAGATATTGCAAGACTCTTAAAATTCCAGGATCTCGAGAACTCTTGCCAGTTCAGCCCCTTTCTCTTTCTCCAGTCTGTTGCAGTTCTTGAATAAAAAGCTCCTGAAAATATGTATGTAAATGCAGGGCATTTTACAACATGCTTGCGAGGCAGGCAAACGGGTCAGGCCTTTGAGGAAGCATGAATAGGTTAGGATTATAATTCATTGTAATGTCATGGCATGCTGCAGTTTCAAAGGCCTAAGTCCTCCAATTTTAGCCAATAAAAATTTTAAAGGGACAAAAACCCAGTTTGCTTTATAATCAATAAAATGTACAACTTCTTTATTTTATTAGAAGAGACTGTCGGTTGCAGTCGACCATTGTCAACAGGCTGTTTGATCTATCAGTAAAACAAATCATTACAAGGAACACAGCACTGCTGCTGTGGCTTTTGTGGCGTTTTTAATGAGGACTGGCAATACTTCTATTCCATTACAAGACTTGAAAGTGAATTTGTTGGAGACACACCCAGGCTTAAGGTAGGAGAGTGAGGTTTAAAAATAATTAACTGTGCTGTTCCAAATAACTCGATAGATTAAGGATTCATTCACAATAAAGCAATTCCCTGTCTCTATGATTGGTATTTAAATCTGGGGTGGCATTAAGTGCTGGTCTGCTTCAGCCTAACCTTGGGACTGCACAGGATTAGAGGGCACGCACGGCTGCTCTCGCACGGGGTAGCTGAGAGGAATGAAATGTCTGAGCACTGAACAAAAAGAGACAGGAAGGAGGAGAAAATATGACTGAGTGGGAGGGGGTGAGGGGCTGTTTGGCAGTTGTTTCACACCACGGTTGTGGCCATCCCTGTACACAGTGGCCCTGGAGCTCATGCTGGCACCCAGCACCATCGCATCCCTGAGGTGTGTAAGCCGGACACCCCGGGAAAGGGGACCCCTCCCTGCCGTGCATGCACTGCTGCCTCAGGCCCTGCACAGCTGTCCTCTGTGCTTCTCTGTTCTCCTCTTTGTAGCTGCTGGGCCATATAATAAGGTGGTGAAGGTAAGATAGGGCAGGCTGAAGCCATGGACATGTTTCCCCATTAGGAACTCCCCCAACTCCATGGCATCTCTCCTGCGGCACCATGGCTACTCACCAAATCCAGCTGCTGACACATGAGGGTCAGGACAGGATTTGCTTCCTTCCAGACCTGAGGGAAATGGTGCAGCCTTGAGAGAAGGGATACCTTGGGATTAAAACAGATCTGAGGTTGAGATGATAAATGCGGGACAAAAGCTCCTGCGAAAGGCACCTTCTTATTTCAAAGGTAATTCTAATGGAAGTCATACCCTTAGGTCACATAATTCCTGAAATAATCTAGAGTAGCCCAGTAAGTCAAGGAGAACTGATTTGAAGCTCCTCCTCCACCTCAGACTGCTTTTTTAGGCACTTAACTCCTAAGAAAAAATCTCATCCACCTGGCAAAATAGAGGGGGCTGGGAACAGCAGCACCTCTGCTGAGTCTCGCCTGTAGTCTTTGCTTTGGGCTGGGAGTGCACCCCAAACAGAACAGGTAACTCTGCCCCCAGGAAAAGGGGGTCCTGGGAAGTGACTGTGGACAGTCAGCAATGCCCTGGCCACGTCTTCCTGAAAAGCCAGGTTTGGGATCCCTGTCTGCAGCCTTTGGAGCCTCTTCAGAAGCTGCTTGAAGCTGGATGGGACCCAGAATTATCAACAAGCTGAGTAGCCTCTCACAGTCCTGCTGTGAGCTGATTATCACATCTAACAAAATAATGTGCTGGAACAAATAACACTTCAGGCTCTGTTGTTTCAGGTGAAACCTAGTACTACTAAGTATAAATTTATAATAAAGCCACAGCACTATGAGTCTCCCAACAGTCAGGTTTAATTCAAATACATAATTCAGACCCTTACGGGGACACTCTCATCTTCATATGCTGGAATTTGGGGATTTACACACATAATTCCCATCAACACGAGTAGGAGTTACAGTATGCATATATACATTCCCCTCTCGATGCAGGCATTTCCCCCTGGGGAGAATAACTGTGCTTTAAATTCTCCTTCCATGAGGGTTTGCAGAGATGCTGCATATGCTCAGCCGCGAGCCTCCGCTCCCGCGGGGAAGGGCGCACCCGCCTCGGGCTGTCCCCGGCAGCGCGGGGTGACCTCCCCCGCGACACGGCCGCGCTCGCCCGCGGGACACTCACGACAGATGCTGCTGCGGGCGATTTAAGGCCAGAAAGCGCCGCTCCGCCCCGTCCCGGCGCTGCAGAGCGCGTCCGCAGGCGGCCCGGCCCCGGCGGCCCGAGGCGCGGAGCCCGAGTGCCACCTGCCGGGGTGGCGCGGCTGGAAACCGCTGGCACAGCTGGGCACGGGGGCCCGGCGGAAAACCCAGCCCGAGACCGAGGGGCATAAAATGGAGCAATGGAGGTGGGGTAGCGTCGGGAGAACACCTGGTGGGAGAGGAAGAAGGAAACACATATTCCCACTAATTCCACGTGGAATTCATGTGTGTAAAAAAACTGGGAATAGGTTTGTTGGAGTAGTTAGCTGAAAGAAAATGAGAGCTGACTTTATTCTGTTTCCTGACAAATTTTTTTGCAGTCATTAAGAGCACTTCTGCAAAACCTCTATAAGGCACTTCACTTAAAAAGGATTTAACCTGATGTTTAAACAAGCTGCCCAATCAAGGCCTGGAGCATCCCAGAATATCATCTCTGGAAGTGTACTCATTATACTCTGTTGCATTTGTAATGTTTTGCAAACGCCTGCTTGTCTAACAAGATCTACTCACATAAAATGCATCTGTAGTATAACTGTGGTGGGGAAGAAAGGCCATAAATATTGTACCATGCCTGACCAAAATGTATTAATTTTGTTCTGTTCCCTTTTTAGTAAGTTTGAAGTTGACTCTGTTGAATTTAATAGGCTGATGCTTTTACAAAGTGTGACAGATAAACTGGATTAAGTAGAGGTTGACAGGGCAGTTGCTTTTGAGAGAGTTTTCTGGGGTTGCTTTTTGATGCTGAAAGCTTCAGTGGTATTCAGTGCACTGGTAGCTGCAGTGCTCCTCTCACAGACCCACTTTGCTGTCAGAGTCAGAGCAGGCTGGTCCCAGCTTGCACAGCACAGAAGAGCTGAAGGCAGAGTCTCACTGGTTCAGAGTCTCGCTGTGTTGTGCCTGAAGCTGAGATGGTGACATAACCTTTGTAGCACTCCGATTGCCCAACTACTCTCAGCCCCAATTCTTTCATGAGCTCAGAAATATAATTCTGGTTTGTGTATGGATTACTAATAAGAATTTACCATCACTCTGTATGTAAAAGGCATGACCCAAATCACATTTTTTAGTAGTTGTGTTTTAACCTAAACCAGACTGTAAAGCTACAACCATTTTGTCAGGTATTTCTAGCTCCTTTGAAGATCTGTTCTAATAGAACTACCAAGTGGTACACCGAAAAGGTTTGTCCCCATGTACAGATGCACACACACACCCCCAGAATTCACCCCTTCTTCACACACTAGGCTTCACTTCTTCATGAAAGCAAAAAATTTGGCTTTCTGTATAATTCTTTATCTGCAAACAGAAAATCTTTGTTAATAAATCTCTTCTGTATGCTGTGAAATGCTGGAGGATCTCACAGCTCATTGCAATTATGTGTATTTTAGATCAGAGAAGTGATGGCTTGTACTTAGAGGCTCTGCAGAGAGTGTCGTATGTTATGCTAGCAACACAGCTTTGGCTACAGGCCCTGATCCAAAGCCAGTTGCAATCAAACAGTCAAAGGTCATGTCTCCACAACAGAAAGAAGTTGTAATTGTAGCTTGTCCCAGGATTACCCTTGGTAGTTTAAGCCTGCCAGCACGAGAAGCAATAACACAAGCAAATGTGCAGTTGAGAGCTACCAGAACACAAAGGTCTCTGATGTGGGTTGGTGGTGCCTCCTGGAGCCCATCTCCCTGCACTTGCAGAAACAGTCCAGGTCTGTGACCAGCACTGGCCACAAGTGCACCCTGATATCTCCATACCCCACGTGGCAGCCCTGGTCACAGGGGCATCAGGACCTCCAGCCACCACCCTGCTTCCAGGACACTGTGGCCAGGACCCACCTCCTCCCTGCCCCAGCTCCCACTGCAACTCCCGTGAATCACACAAGGCCATGAGTGGCAGAACAGGTGTCCCAACTGCCCTTTGTCCCCAGATCAGGATAAGGCCGTCCACATACTAGCAGGATAGCTGCTGGAAATGATGATTGGTGCCAGCTGCCATTAGAGGGGAGAAAAGTCTAATCTCCATAGTCTGGGGGAAGGCCAAAGCTTGAGAACATGAATGAATTTTCAGAAAAACACAGAAGGTCCTTAAAAAGAATTTTAAAATATATTATTCATATAAAGATGTCTCTATAAATATTTTTCATAATTTGCATGATTTTTTTAAGGTCCATAATTTAGGGTTCCAAATTATTATTTCAAAAATACCTTGTTTTAACAGGATGGGATGTCTTCTTTGAATAGTGAGAAGCAGAAAGAAAAAGTTGGTGAGCTACACCCTTCCCATTCCGGATTCCAAACTTTTCCTCTTGAAAGAAAGTTTCTTATTACTATATCTCTAAGTAGTTAATGTTCAGAGTGTATTTGATAGCAATATATTAAGAAAATGGCAATGGATCTTTACATCATTATGCAAAAGCAAAGGGAACTCATACTACTACCTAAAAAATGCAGGAAAAAAAAATCATATATTTTTGCAGTATCTTCCTTAGAAATGGTTTGCTGTGAACAAAGTCATTGACTATTTTAGCTCAATATCCATGAATGCTGTTGGGTCACCCTGAAATTTAGGAGAGTGACGGGGAGGAAAGAAAACAAAGGGAGAGGAAAAGAAAGGGAAAGAAGCTTTGCATTGCTGCCCTTTCTTGAAGGCAGACTTTCAGCAGATCACTTTGACCTGTCTCCTGTCTACCTGTCAAAATGATTATTTGTTCTTTCACAGTGCCTAGAACAACTGCAGGGTAAGGGTTTGTTTACTCTTTTGCATCAGATTGAAATCATTTACTTTTATAATTGTGGACAGCTGGAAAAGGAGTTAAGGAATAAGATAGGAACAAAAATTAAGAAGACTGGCAAGAAGGTGAAGGATTTTAAGGCAGGGCACCAACCAATTTTAAAGCTTGAGATGACATAAGAAAACTCTTATTGAACACCAAAGACTAGCATATAATTTCTGTAGCTGAAAAGTAAATGACAGTTTTAATCAAATGTCTTTCTCTCATTAGAATAGTAATAAACATGAGCAGATATGTTTACCTTGTACCCACACCTTTATCAGAATCAAAAAACTCAGAGCAAGGAAAGTTACTATCATCTGTCCCTGATGTAAAACATGTATCTATTAAGCAAACTTCTGAAAAGCTCATTTAAATGCTCTGGTCTCTGCTCTTAGCCATTATGTGCGTTCAGTCCCATGTAAACCCTTGCAAAGCAAAACAAGAGCTCTTTTACAAAGCCTCCTCTCCATTTCCCAGATTTGTTTTTTTCTAAAGCCATTGTTTTTTTCTCCTGAGTATAATACCATTGTTTTTATCTTGTTGCACTGTTTCTTAGCAGAAGAATGTTTTAAGAACAATAACAAAACATTTAGGAATAATAACCCCCCTGTCTCATGTTGGCGCTGCTGTTCTTACTCACAAAGCCACATGTACTGTCTGTAACTAAAAAACAATACCTAAGGATAAACTTCAGAAAATAACAGATATTTATATTTTCTCAGTGTTGCCACCAGGGGCATTGGGTCTTTTTTGGTCCAAGTGGGATGGCTCTGTATTAGCCTTAGTAGCAATTTGTTTCAGAAGATTTCCAATTAGTCATGGAAATTTTTCAACAGCCGGGGCATGTTGTGCTTAGTGACATACTCAGTACAGAGGAATCTCCTTTTGTTTTGAATCTGCTATTTGCACTTTTGTTTGATTTACCACAGTTTTCTTATTAGAATATAAAGTGAGTTATTGTTTCCACCTGGTACCTAATCTTTCTATAATTACAAAATAATTGGGTTGGTTAATGCTTTTGTTTTTTACTGGAAAAACAAGATTCCCTCATAATATCCTTACAATTATCATGCCGAGAGAAATTTTTCAAACAAATTTCTATGCAAGTATAGATATAGCTGGGATATATGCTTACGTTTGAACAGTTATCTGTAATGCTTCTTTAGTTTAATCAGAATTACCTGCTCACAAGAGTCCAGCATTAGAGTGCAATACTAACTTATGCCAAATTAATCTTTCAAGATTTTTTATAAGTGTTCATTGATATTTGGGTTGATTTTCCTTTTCCTCCACCTAGAAGAGAGGACTTTGCAGTTCCTGTGCATACAATGCTGCTTGTCTGTAGTCCCCTCCTTAGAGCTCCTGACACGTTCCAATTTCTGGTCAGGCCCTTTAAAAAGAATCACAAAAGTCTGTGCAAATATTTCATGTACTTTACTCACAGAGCAGGTATATGAGAACACTAAAGCTGTATGCCCTTATTGATTGGGTTTTAGTGAAATCAGAGTAGAAATTCATCTACCAGCTGATTTTCAGACAGCCACTACCACAGAGCAATTCACTGATGGCTGCCACCAAACAGGAGGTCACACCACAGCATATGCACTTTGTTGTGCTGTGCAGTGGCTTCATTTGTATGCAGCAGGGACAGTGAAGCATGGGGCTGCCTCTGGAGGGAACAGTCAATTCTGCAAACATTTATGACACTGCAGACTAGTCCAGGGAAGTTTACCTTGCCCTTGTCTTTTTAAAATGTTTCGTCGATCAAGGTTATCTGGTCAGAGCTTTCCTGGAGTCTCAGCACAACCAGTTCAAGGAGCAAAGGGGTGGAGGGACATTAGAGAGAGCCTTTATAATGTGTCTTGTGGAATATTTTTCAGAAAAAATACTGTACCAGGACTTGAGATTTCTGATCCCATTTTTCAGGGATTGCTTTGGACAAAAAAGAAAACTTTAGCTTTCCTGTATCTTGCCACAGTTTAAGAACAGGATGCAGACCTTCTTTCTCTATCATGTAAGGTCATCTCATTAATTCTTCCTGGTGTGCATGGGACTCTGATTGCAACTTGGGTCTATAGATATAATTTTATATCATGTTGAATAATGAACATGTAAATAAAATCTTATTGGATGTTTGTCTGAATAAATTTTCTGAGGATAGGAAAGGAAAGGTAGATTCATGTCTGCACTGCAGCTTTGGTAGAGGGGAAATCTAAGCCTGGGTTTTCCACAACCCAGATTTTGTTCCTGCTCCATTTTGTGAAAGGTGCTATCATTACTTGTTCTCTTTCTTCTATTTTAGCAGTGCTGCTTAAATCCCTATGAGTTAATCCCTTTATTTTCAAGTACTTCTTATTTTCTAAAATCTCAGAGAATACCTCAAATCAAAGTTTAAAAAATAATTCCGATAAAATAAATATTTTTATTTAATCCCAGGCAATATTTGTTTCAATTGTGGATGATTGTAGGAAAAAAAATTAGGTTCACGTGGACATCAAACTTCTTGGGGAATTTTAAGACATTTCAGTGGTGAATCAGAAAAATGAATTATTTTCACAGGTCTTTTCTTAGATCTTTATTCATACAAACTACAGATCATTTCTGTGCCTCTTTCTCTTTTTTTTTTTTTTTGTTGCACTTGTTCATCTTCTCCCAGGATCATTTGTAAGAAGAGTCATCTCAGGTTTGCATTTTCAGATGTACTTCTCGTTATCTTACAATCCGCAAACAAATAATCCTTTGCATCTCCTCTATCCCACTGAGGTCAAACATTAAAGAAACGAGGCCACAGCAGCTTCTCTTAAATATAGTTTCAATGACAAAAGGGGATCTACTTATTTTCATTTTCACTTACTCTTTTCCTGAGGAAATAAAGAAACTGTTTGCTAAGTTTTATTGGATTTTGGTCACAAAAAATGGCTTTTTTTAATGAAAGACATTCAGATTTTTTGGTTGGTTGGTTGGTTTTTTGTAAGGCAGCAATACTTTTGTTGTTGCTGTACAAGTTGTTATAACCAACCATGATAAAACTGAGACAGAAATAAGTGAGTCCAGAGAGCCCAAGGGGTTCACCCAAGCCACTCCTGGGTGAAGCCTGCTCTTGTCCAGCCTGGGGTGTGCAGAGCTGTGTGTGGGTACAGGTTGCTGCATACAGAGACAACAAATATGGCTGGAGAGGAACCAAAACAGCAAAAGGCACATGCATATCTGTGCTTATGTGGAGAACCTGAGCCAAAATAAAAGCTGGTAAAGAAGGAAAATGTGCTTAAGGACAGGTGGCTTTCAAGAGAGGAGTCAGCAGCAGTGAGGAGAAGGACATGCCAGAGAGAAGTTTTATTGGTGACTGAAGGCCAGCCAGGACAGCAGACTTTGATGAGTTTTCCTCCACAACAGCTCCGGCTTCACAAGTTAGGCTGAAGTCCACGTTCACAGCTTACATTTTCTCTGTATGAGTTTTGTGGGCACACAGTTGCACTGAGTCTGGGCATTTGGATGTCTGCCTGACCAGCGCTGTGTATTTATTTCTCATTTGGGAATAGAAGCACAGGGTTTGCTCATGGAAAGAAGTGAATGAACTCATTTGCAGGTGCAATCTTAATGTATTCTTAAACTGCTGGCCTCTTTGCCTTTCCCAGTTCATTTTTACAGGGCTGGTTTGGGGCTGTTTTCTTGTGGTTGGGTTATTTTAAAAAAATAAGTAGTCAAAAATGATCCCTAACAGAAATCTCTTTAATCTCCCAGAATCTTTTTAACTGGGCTGGCCCAATCTTTAACAATGATAGAGAAAAGAGGAGAGCAGAGAACAAAGGTGCACAGGATCATTTGACCATTGGCATTTGGTTCTGAACTTCAGAGTAAATGTCTATATTCTTTCTAGTAACGTAACTTTCCAATCATGTAAAGTACAGCACGCCAGAAAACTTTGTAGCAGTTCATTCATTTTTGTGGAGTTCTCTACTGCCAAAAGTCAAGGGAGCAAACGAGAACATAGTGTAAGCCACAGTTCACATGGCTGTGCTACAGACCACGGAGACGGCTGATTGATGCAGTGTGAGTTTACCCTCCAGGATACAGCTGAGGTTATTGGTGGGACAAGGAACTGAAGATTGTGTTGCAGCTATTGGCTTCATTCATGAATTGTTAATGTAGAAGAATAAAAGAATTCACTCAAAGCAATCAATTTCCCTTTAAAAATACAACAATTCACCCCAAAAGAGTGAAAGAAGGCTTAAGTGATAAATTGCTGGAATATTGCTTTCACATTTGACACCCATTCACCTGTTTTATATTGGGAAAGTAGCATCATTAAGCAAAGCAGACAGTGCTTTACAACTATTAGCTTATGAAAGATACAGCTACAACATAAAGATAACTGTTATTAAATAAGAACATTTTGCAAAACCTTTAAGAAAGAAGAGTTGTCTTTGGTAGTATAGGTCTTTTCCTACATGCTTTCACCAAAAAGAAAAATAGGCAGAACAATTGGAGATATTTGAGTTGAGAGGCACTTAATGGGAAGCTAGATTCCTTTAGCAATAAATATGAGTGCAGGCATAAACTGAAGGAAGTTGCTGTCCTCCTCCAAAAACACCAGAGTGAAGTAATCACTGTGTGCTGAAATCCCCCCATGGAGTGGTAGCAACAACTGTTCCTCCCCAGGGGAGCCACAGAGCAGATGTAGGGTGGTCAGCATCCATTTCTCCAGGGTTCAGGGCCCTAAACAGTGCCCCCTTCATCCTTGCCAGCCTTTGAGACATAAGCTGAAACCATTCACCAGCAACTTACATCCCACAGTCCTTTTCCAACACAGATCATAAACACTCACTCAATCGTATAATACACTATCTTGTAAGCTGTTAAACAAAAATATGTGACTGAGTTTCAAAAACCCTGCCAAACAAACTTTCCTCCTAATGTCCAAAAACTGCTGTCCTTTCTGTCTCCATGTCTAATTTGAGGCAGATAAAACCAACTTCTCACCACGTTTTATCCATCTGTAACATGTCTTCCCACCACATTATACCCCAAATGTCCCTTAGAGAAGCAAGAATATAACACTGATAGAGAGGGGGCAGTTCATTTTCTAACCTATGCCATCTCTCTTCAGAACAAAAAGCATACATATCTACTGAAACCATTAGCCCTCATCCCATGTGCCAGGTTATGTCCTAGAAGCAATTCACAGTGATACTGCAGATGCAGGGATTTTTGAAAGGAAAGGATGAGAGAAGTAGGATGGTGAGGTCTGCAAGAAGCATCAAACACAGGAACAAGGTGAAGGGAATTCAAAGCAAGGGTTAGTTTTTGCCCTGAATGTTGGCTAGATAAAAAAGAGGCTTAGAGCTCTCATCCTCGATTGCTTATGCTTTCTCCACACTTTCTGAACTCTGGATACTGCACTACACTACAAGTTGGGGATTTTTCCCTTAATAATTAGCCCTATATTTGGGTTATTTTTGAGTTGAAAGCAACATTTCCTAATTCCCTGAGAACTTTCTGTTCTAGCTAGTGCCAGATGGTGAAGAGGAAAGCGCTTGGGATAAGCCCTTCACCATCTGCAGACCAAAATATCTCCACCAGTTCATTTTCTTCCATCAGCTCCTCCTTCTTTCTGTTTTCCCTCACATCTCTGGTTCATTTTCTTCTTTGCCAGCCTTCTTGATCTTTATGAGAAAGCAGGAGCTGTCTGCCCCCAACAAAGCTAAGTGCAGAAGAAAATCTGTGTACCCAATCTCATATCTGAGATCAGTTCCAGCAGCCAGGGGAGGTTGGGAAAAGACAGCAATATTTGTTTTTGTTATTGATCAGTATTTCTAATATAGGAATACCTCAGCCTCTCAGTCAAGATAGATATTTCTTAGAGGTAGATACCGAGTCTTCACCTAGTGAGAGATTTTCCCTGCCTTAAAACGTTTATAGCCCAACAGGCATGACATACTATCCACATTTTGTATTAAGTGTGATTTGCTCCAAGACCAACATGGATCCATAAATTGAAACCAGTTCTTCTCAGGCTTTATCTACTGCCTCAACCACAAAACCAAGTTTTCTGACTCCTGCAGGCCATTTAGCAATTGGAACTCAGAAATATTTCACAGTTTCTTTTTCTTAGTAGCTATAAACAGGGTCTCACTGCAGTCAAAAGTGTTGTTTCATTCTAGGGATGTTTGTAGCTTGGCTGTGTTTTGCCATGTTTGAATTAAAGCTTATATACCACTACAGCTTTTCTGTGCTAAATAAGAATGCCATTTTTCATTAGTACCAAACTAATAAAAATGTTTAAAAAATTAGGTCCAGAAATGCACTCCTCCTTAAACTGCGCTGCACCAAGTAACTCCAACATATTGTGTTTGCCTTCTATTCAAATCTGCATCAGAAAAGTTTAGGGTGGATATCAGGAAAAGGTTCTTCACCCAGAGAGTTGTCGGGCACTGGAACAGGCTCCCCAGGGAAGTGGTCCCAGCACCAGCTTGACAGAGTTCAAGAAGCTTTTGGACAATGCTCTCAGGAACATGGGGTTAATTTTGAGGATGGTGCTGTGCAGGGCCAGGAGTTGGACTCGATGATTCTTGAGGGTACCTTCCAACTCAGCTCATTCTGTGACTCTGTGACATCACTCTTTTGTATGAAGCTTTGCATTAGAGCTTCTGGGTAATCAGGAAGGTGCTGCTTGGACCTTCAGATGCCTGCCACATGCTTATCTAAGTGATCCAAATTGTACCTCTTTATACTACAGCTACTCCATTCTACCCCACATATTTCATTCTGGTCTCAAGCGAATGAGCAGCTCTTTTTCCCCCAGCCAAGCATTTGTATTGTTGTGCTGTAAATCTGAACTCATACCTACGTCATTTTCTTGCCCAAGTTTTATTCCAGTTATGCCTCGTTCTCCTCTTTCCCCATCAAGGGCATGTATTATACTTGCAGTTGCCATGTGATTGACAGCAAGGATGCTATTATGCACTAAGCAATCTGAAAAAGTAGGTCGCATAAATTTGCAGAGTGTAGTTTGCTGAAAACCTGTGGAGATTTACATATAGCATATTGTATGGATTTGTTCTGATCATCCTTTGCCCATGTTGTGCTTTAGAACGATGTGGTGGATGGGAATGTTCTTCTAGCCAAACACCCTTCATACTTCCTGTAGGATTGTCCTGATGCCAGAGCTAGTGCACCTTGAAATTTGAACATGAGCTGGGAAGTGAGTATAAATGGAATAAAGTGATTTGAGGGCCAAGAATATAATAAAGATTTTGGAAACAGATACCAAAAACCTACAGGAAAAGAAGAGATTTCTGACTTAATTTATGCACATTTTTGTCAAATATAATTAAATGGAAGAGAAAACTCTCTCATCTCATCCTCTAATACTTCTGTAGCTCTCACAGTGCATCAATGTGAGCAATATAGAGGGCCAAACTGAGCCTCAGCCTAATACCACTGATGCAACTCTGAATTATCAAGTCACATAGAGGCAACATTGTGCAGAAACCTATAAGCCTGTGTTACTGAGGCCCCCAGTCAGGGACCATAATGGTTTCTTTTGGCCTGTGAACCTTTGAAATGATCATTCTGCTTTTTAAAGACTCTTAAGCATCTAGAGGTCATTGCATTGGGTTACAATTGCAGCTATAAAATGACCAGTAACAAACCAAACACATTTCTTTTCTCTTTTCTGAAGCATGCTTCTTATGCTGCAGACACTGCTTCTCTCACTCATTATAGTGAGATCCCTTATTGCCCAGCATTGTACTAACTCTGTCTGGTCTATTGTATTGTGATGACACTCCTTTGCCCATTGTATTAGGTTAGCACCTCCTTGGCTATAATAAGTATGAAAAAAAAATTCAAGGTTTGACTTGTCAAATGGAACTTTTCAGTGACTTATTAAAAGAACCCCTGCGGTATTACAAAATGCAGGTTTTCTGTCATCTAACCAAAAGATCCCTTTAGAAACCTTCATTTTTTATGTGTGTAAAGACAATTTCTTCTAGTGAAACTCTTTGATTCTTCCCTGAATGAAATCAAGTGTTTTAAAACTTTTTGAGTTGCCCCAAAGGCTCACTTCTGTACTATGGAACGTGAAAGACTGTGAACCACTCAGATAATCATCACATAGACACTTTGCAGTGTGCTCCTGGCAGCAATCGTTCATTACATAGTGCAGACTTTCATAAAAAAAAAAAAAAACAAACAAAAAAAACCCAAAACACTGAAGAAAATCAGGGAAAACTGTGAACTGTGTCTTTCTTCATCATAAGAATTGAGGGAAAGCAAAGCTGGAGAGAAAGCAGTTGTCAGAGATTGCTAATGAGGTTATGATAAATTGTTGCTGGAGAGATCTTACCTAATGAAATAGAGTGAGAAACAGAAATGTGAGGAGAGATGGCATTCCTGTTAACCTCCTTCAAGCAGATACACCTCAAGTAGTGTTGTCTCTGGTACTTTACAAGCAAACAGTAATGTACTGTGAGGAGAGGAGCTCATAAGTCAGAATTCTACTCTCTGTCCTTTCATCCCTGCTCAAAGCATCTTCCTCCCACTGCAACATATGAATTACTACCAGCAAATGAATCAGGTCTTTGGACCCTCTTCTTATATATTTGTTATTTCTCACTTTCTGTTTATCCCTTGTGCTATAATGCTGAGGTGAAGTTGGGGTTTTTTGCCTTTTGGCATCCCTGTGGCAGCTATTAACATCCATGGTAATCAACACAGCACATACACAAGGAAGGCAACTCTGCTTTGGTCTTTCTGGGGTTCTTTGGTTGTGTTTTTGGGTCTGGTTTTGAGGGCGTTTGGGGTTTTATTTTGCTTATTCATTTGTTAGCGATGCCTATGGTGAACATAAGTCCAGTTTTGTGAGCAGGCTGGGAAGACACTGCCTCCCACATCTTGTGTGACCTCATAAAGGACAGAGGGGAAGCAGCAAGGTCAGCTTGTCCAATTCTGTCACAGTGGAATAGTCAGAGCACCACAGGAGGAGGCAGCAGCACCAAAAGGATGACTTAAATGGATCTCCCCTTCCACTCTCTGGACATCTAACAGGAGCACTCATCTCTCTCTAGTTTTACTCAGTCTTCCTTGAAGCCCCCATGAAGCAATGTGTACTAGTGAGAGGTTTAGAGAACTGCATGATGGGCTGTTTAAGAGAGCAAAAAGCCATCTGAGGAATATTGTTGCTCTCATTTGACTCTGAGACAGAGTCACTGTATCTATAATGCGACAAAGCAAGAGACAAGCTAAAAATGGTGGCAGATGTTAAAATACATTTTCTAGATAAGAAAGAAAAGCTAGCTGGAAAAAACAGAATATATAAAATTCAGGGGTCTTCCAGAAGTGCAAGACTAAGAAAAAGAAAATATCTGAAGTTCTCTTATATTGTACTGAAGGATCTGTGAAGGGATCAAAGAGAAAAATAAAGGAGGTTTTTTGGTTCCTTTTTTTCTGCATTGTACACTTGCTCCTGGCTTCAGATAAGAGACTGAAGTAGACACCTTTTTCCAGCCTTCTAATCTGAAGTGAATTAAATGGACTTCAAAATAGAAAAGTAGAATTTTCTATATATCTCTGTCTTTTTTATTGTGTAGCTTCAAATTATTCTCATTTGTTTCCAGAGTAATTTTTACTGTGTATTTATATAAACTGTTTAAAACCTCTCTATCTTCTTTCATATTCAAGGGCAAATCCAAATCATTTTTCCCCAAGACAGAGAGACAAAAATAAACTACTTAATACTGAGGTAATAACATGGACAAAATGTCACTCGTGTCTTTCCATTTAAATCCCTTTTTCCCTCATGCTATTTCGATCTGCCTATTGAGGAAACCTAAGAGTCTCTCTGTAAAAACAATAGGTTTCAAATTAAGTATAATTAGTGGGACAAAACCACCTGTTTTGGGTGCTTAAAGATCTTATAAGGCTCCAGAGCAAAATGAGTGACAGTGAGGGCAAAGTGCTCCGATGAGAAATCGAACAACTCCTTCCCTGAGAAGTCCATCGTCCCTTCTCGATCTCCAGATCAGTCTGAAGCTGTTGTCAGCATCTTGTGTGTCTCATGCTTTTCAGCAAAATGCACTCCCCTTATCTCTTGGGGTCAGGGAATGCCCTCATGAAAAACCTGGCTGCTTCTCTGAAGCTGCACTTCCGTAGAGTTATCGCAAATCTCCTCACACCTTGTGCCACCTTTCATGGCAGGCAGCTCGAGCCTGTTTCAGAATTATTCTTCCCACTGTTTCTGAAGAAGCACACTGCCTCCTTTTGCCTTTGATTGTGGTCCTTGCACCTTATTTCTCATAGCTGGAAGTTCATCAGCTCAGTCGAGGTCCATTTTAAAGAACCGCCCACAGGTCTAAGTGCTCTTGCAAGAGAAAATTTACCCATTAAACGGCAATGAACATTTTATTTGCTGTAACTTCAGGATGGAAAGGCAGACTGTTTCAAATCCATTACTACACTACTCCTTGGAGTCAGAGAAATGTATCTAGAAATGCTCTAATGGTCCTTATTTCAATGTGCTTTGAATCTGCTGCTCCAGTAGTCTTCAGTGATAAGGTTGGCTCACAGAGCTGTGGTTCCATGTGTGCCATAGACAGGTCTATAATTTTAGAGCCTATTAACCACTAACTTACAAGTCTATGCTACTTTTATTTTGTGAATGCTTTGTGAGGCTTAGGCTGATAGCCTATTTTCTTGGTTTGCCTTTTCTTCTTGTTTCCCAGGTGACTGGCCTGGCTTTTCAAAGTGTACAGTGAGATTGGTTTCTTTTCCATGCTTCATTAAGACAGAACATTTGTTACCCTCTCTTCAGACATTGCCTAAGTCTTGGTACATTCACTGTTGTCACTCCCTTTTATCATTTTCTATATCTTTCCCAACATGTTGAGTGAGTAGAAATTTAAGGATGAGCTGCTGATGTGCTTTCATGTAGAGTGTATTTTCTTTTACACCTGTATGTCTCATGTTTTAATTTTCCTTTGTTGACACCAGCAGTTACTTTTATGCCTGGAAGACGAGATATTCCCACACTCCTCCATAGCTTCTCCTAGCAACATTTCTTTGTAGATTGGTTGGTGAGGAGAGCTGAAAGGTTATAGGGCTGCTACCTTCCAGAAAGACACTGAATTATTTAGTATCACTACTCCTACCTAAAATGACAGCCTCTTTTAACTCCAAGTTCAACAGTGGCACTGCCATCATCTGCTGAAGCACGCTGCTGCTACAGAAAGCCCAGGAGCTGTCTGGAGAGGCTAAACATGGGCAGATTTGAAAAAATCTTTAATGCTCATAAATAATAGTTACACTAAGAATGATAGTTGAGCTTTATAAACATGAAAATCTTGTGTTAAGAGTCTTGGCTGTGTTAATAGCCAGTTCTGCTGTGACTCTGTGTGAGGCGGCAGCCACTGGCACCTGCACTGAAGAGTAGAAGCCTGTGGTGGCTGGACCAAGAACACAAGTGGTATAAAATATTTGTAAAACTAATTTGGAGTTTAAAAATATATACATATGCTTAAATGCACATATTTATTACACCTGATAGTGGTATATGCTGCAAATATTTAGAAGTGCCCAAGTACAGAATGGAGTGGTAACGTTAACATTCACTTCAGAAAACTCACAGATATATGAATCCAAATAGTTTTACTTGCTGGAGGAAAGATCTTAAATCAATCTTTAAAGCAAGAGGAAGACAAATTTCAATTCACCTGTGTCACAGTGTCCAGAAATTCTGGGAAGATGAATAGGAATTCTTGAATCATTTACTAGATAGTAAATGATTGTTTGTGTTTTGCAGTATAAGTTGCAATATAAGTATGATTCTTTGTGTTTTGCAGTATAAGTCCTCAATTAGAGGGTTTATGCACTAATAATCAGTTCAAGGGAACTTAGTTGGCTTTTAGAAAGTCTCTAGAAAAACAAGAATTTAGCACCAACCAGCATCTTCCTCTGTTAAAAACTGTAAAATACTAAATACACTGCTGGAGTAAACTGACCCAATTCCATTTACTTGGAGCTACATCACTTTATTCCAGAAGAAATTCAGCCAGTGAATGAATTACAAATAAATTTGCAGAGGGGAAAGGAAAGCCAACAAGACAAAACTGTGGAAAATATCCATGGAATCTCTCTGGCTTTATTCCATTGCCTTCTCTGAAGAATTAAAAAATGGATAATTACATCTAATTTAAGTTTTGAGATCGACATTGTTTGTTGATCAGTGCAAGCATTCCTTGAAAATCAAATTTAGAAGTTTCTTTCCCAGTCATTTTTCTTTGAAAACCGAGAAAATAACAATCATTCTAGTGTTTTCTCCAAAGATGAACAAAAGGAAATTAATTTAGGTATTTTTATGAAAAAATAATTGAACGGTTAAAAAATTGGATGGTTTCTGAAATAAAGTCTCATGGAACATTTTTAATGTTCTGAGAGGTACCTATGCTAGAGAAGATTTTCAAGCCCTATTCATACTGAGAACTATTTTATTCCTTGAGTGTTTGCACTGAAGTTACAGTGAATTCTCAAAGAGCAAATTAGTGTCAGCATACACTAGATATAGCTCCAGTTAAACTCCGTGAACAGATACCATTAACTTCAGTGCAGGGTAGAGAGAGCAGAGAGCAGGGGCCTGCCTTTAACTTTTTCCTACATTTATGTTTAAAAGTCTTGAAAATAGAATTTGAGTAGTTACACATCAAGGCTGCACATTCTACACTGGAGAATAGAATTTTAGTGATATATGTTCTTCTTGCAGGAAAAGACAGTCTTTATCATAAGTGTTAGAATTGTTCCCAGTCAAATGGTTAAGAGATTTTCTGCATGGGATGGGAGAAAATGCAGTTGTGTAAGTGTTTAAGACAGCAGACCTGGATCTGCACATAGATCCCACTTCTCCTGGATGCACAAATTTGTTCGGCCTTCATTCTTTGTACTAGGGGGATTAAGTTAAATCTTCATGGTCTTAGCCAAAGGTGTGTTCAAGAGTTAGTTTGCACTCTGATTTTTATGGGCAATGTTGAACTGTAGTGCTGCAGTCCCTGACAAGCAGATATGAATATCAGTGCTCCATTTAATATTTTAAACTGTAACTGTCATATACAGAAAATATTACAATGATTAATACATGTTGTTGTGGGAATAACCATGTAGCAACTTTCTTTTATAGTGATGAAACATGGTGCTCAATTCAGTACTGAACTAATTTTCACACAAACTTAAAAAACAAAATGTGTTCTTATTTGAATATGATTAGGCCTTTTATACTTTGGAAGTCATAGTCATTCATTAAATACTGGTAGGTGATTTTGCCTTTTTTGCTTTTTTTTGTGAGGGTAAAGTCAATGCCTGTTGTTTGAACTGGCTGGGTATTATCTGCTCCTTCCTTAGGAATAATACACTGCTTATCTTATCTGACCCATGACCTAATGTCACAGTGACCCAGTGCTCTGAAACTAAGGTATCACACACCTCATATATTCTGCACTGAGAGTAAGTTCATACTGAGCTTCCTCCTGACACCATAAATCTGTCTGTTACTCTGACTCTAGAAAGGGATGATCCAGACCTATCCTCTTCTTGCAGTGGTTCTGTGATGTAACGGAATAAATTACATAGATGAAGGTCCATGAAACAAACAAAAAAAAAAATCATCATTATACCTGAGAATGTTGACTTTAAAAAAAAAAAAAATCAGTGCTTTTTCCTTCATTCTTAAAAAGTTTTGCACATTTTGGGTGGAACCACAAGATAAGCAGAAATTTGGAGAAATCATTATGTATTTTTACAACTCCACAAAAAAAAAAAAAAAAAGCCCAATTCTCTTCTTAGGAGAATCTGAAGTTTTGAAGTGTAATACACTTGGACTGTTGTAAAGAAAAAAGAAAGCCTTCAGAATTTTCTTCTTTTTAAAATTCTTCCACCACTGACTTGGGCATTGTTCCTCCAGGGATGGAAAGGCATCCTCATGCAATGTGACAGAAGATCACGGGTTGTTTTCTGAAGTGGCAGCTGTTTTGTGTGTTCACAGTGCCTCCTGAAAAAGGGTTGTGATGCTGAGTCTGCTAAACCTGGTGTGCTCCCTCTTCCTGCTTTCCATCCTGAGGCACATGGGGTGGTCTGGGTTCTCCTCACCTCCCTGCAGCAGTCCCCACGCTTTATACAGTCATAGGTCATCACAATAAACCTTAGACAAGTATTCTTCCCTTCAGATAAGTTACCTGCCATGACAGCTGTAGCCAAGCATGCAGTTACCAGCTGTACCTCAGCCTACAGAGCAAGGCCTGATCAGTGCAGGGCACAGAGCTCTCCATGTCCCATCTGTGCTCTCACCATTTCATCCCCAAACTGACGGAGTCATGACACAGCTGGAGTTATGACACAGCTAAATTTCAGGGCTACCTGATCTCCTGTCAGCACCAACGCCACAGGAGCTAATCACTCTGTGACCATGAAGTCTAAGGGTTAAGATAAACTTATTAGTTATCTTCTAGTGCAACGGAATTGCATAGCAAACACCAGTCCTCAAATATGAAGTGACTCAAATCTCAGATGCGAGTTGTCTAACATTTAACCCTACTGAATGACTTGGGAAATAGAATGTCCTGAAAGGGGAGGGGAAATCCTGGAGCCACTAAAATCGGTATGCTGGCTGATGAGCCAGTGATGATAGCCACAATGGTGGACTGTCAGGCTTCAGAATGGGTTTTCTGTATTTGAATACAAATAAAACCCTTTGAGCTTCTTAGTAAAACTAAGTTGCATCAAAACAATCTGTTTTCAGATTGAGAATGTCAGAGTTAGATTCCACACTCCTCTTCTTAATTTAATTCTTTTATCTGGAAATGACAGGCAATGCATGCGAGGCATTAGGAAGAGTCCCACCAACTACTTCACAAAATGCACAAAGGTGTGGCTTTATCTTAACAGCATAGATTAGCAAAAAGAAAATTTATCAAAATAAAATTCTACAGCTATTCTATAAATCTAGATCAACAGGATCTTTCAAACCATGCATACACCAAAAGCTAGACAATACATAAATAGCATTCCTACCTGTTTTAGTTTTCAAACCTTGTATCCAATTCCCACACTAATCACTCCATTGGTGGTGTGCCAGCATCAAACTGGGATAACAGTCAAAAAAAAAAAAACCAAAAAGCACCATTTAAAGCAATCTAATGTTTAAAAAATCCCTTTGTGTATGTACTAGAATCAGCATATGGCAATTTAGCCCAACCTAGGACAAATTCTTATTCATCAGACAATGTCTCTGGAGAGAATATCAAACACTATCTTGGAGGCTATGCCATACTTACAAATGCTGAATGTTTTGAGCAAAAAGTCAAGGAGTGAATGTTAAATATGAAATAGGCGTGAAGCTTTCTTTTAAAAGTCTTCTGAAATGAGGAAAACTGAAGGCTAAAAATCACTTTGCTTAGCCAACTGACTATATCTATTTCAGCCTGCTATGGTTGCTTGGGAGCTGTTTGGCTAATCTCTGCTTTGTCGTTAGGCTATAAGTTAGCAGGATGGAAATGGCATCCCTGCACCATAATCCAGCAATGTGAATACAGAACGAGGAGAGTGCAGAGCTATCGGTGGCAGTACAACAGCAGGTAATAAGACTCTGTTACTCAAGCAGAATGTGTTATGTAAAGACAATTGCTGTGTAGAAGCAATAGCTCTAATCAGGTTAATTAGGCTGTATTCATGTTTCATTTATGGTGCAAGTGCCCTGTAAATTCGAAGCAGTCTACCTCTTCTTACTGCACTCCTTATACAGCCATCAACTTCTCCGTAACCCTCAACACCATATATTTTCTTCTTTAAAAGAAAAAAATCCCAAGATATTCCCCATTGCTTTTTAACAATTCCTTCTCTTCATTGTTTATGCCTAAAAGAAGAAAAAAGGAAAAGACACAGGTAGTGTATAAAGCCTATGCCCACATTAAATTTCCTTCCTCTGCAACCAAATTAGGCACTTGGAAGTTGTTTGTGGAGGGCCTGTTTAATTATGGTTTATTTATTTTTCACGTATTTTCTTGCTCACTAACATGACCTGTTGATCATTTAAGAAAAATTGTATTGCCTTTTAAAAGTATGGCTCTTACCTTTCCTCCTTTTATCCATTTCCTTGAAGTGATAGATCTCCTGTTTATTCCCTCAGAACTAGCTGGAATGAGGTGTCCACTTTAAAGAAAGGATTAGAGCCCAGTGCTGTGACCCTCAAACTCTAGCTGTGTCTCCTCTCTACTTACTGCATTTATTAGGTAGTTCCTTTAAAGTAATAATGGGTACAACAGTTCTGAGATCACTTTCTCTTCTCCCCCAAGAAAACAAGCCCGTGTAGAGAGGAGTTATTAAAAAGAGAGGGTACATCCTGCAGATGAAGATAAAATGGCAGCCTGCACCATCTTAATTATAGTAGTTGTTATTTTAGCAATCAGGTATCCACATGCTGATTGTAAGCTTACACTCAGTGTGCTTCATTAGAAAAAAGAAATGCAGTATTTTCACTACCCATTTAGAACAAATCTATTCATGTTACACCTTAATTATAAAACCTTTTATTAAACTTGAAAAATGCTGTAGTTCTGTTTTAATATGTATATGTCCCTCCCACGGTATTTCAATGTGCTATTAATAACAATGCTTAAATAAATATTCTCTCTCATATAGTTGTGTATCTAATAAAAACTTATGCATTCTGTCCTGTGGAATTGAGCTAGTTGAGCTCAATATGATAGCACAATATTACTGCAGAGGTCAAGCTGTGGCATTGATGAGCAGTGTCATAAAAGCAGAGTGATCAAAGCAGGAGTTTTGCAAGTTATCACTTACAGTATTACTTTGGTGCTGTGCATTTACTTCCATTCTGGCTGCAAAAAATGTAACTGCTTGTAAGGAATTTCTGACTACATCTGACAGTGCCAAGGTGTGCTGCTGAATTTCACGGGGCTCGCTGACATGGTATGTCTTGTCATAGCTCACAGAACCTAGCACCCTAGGAGAAAACATCGAGGAAAATCTGTGTGCACTTAATTTTTCACCACCTGAGATCAGACTGAACCAAAAACACAATTATCAATCTCTTGAATTTGTTCTTATGTCTACCATATATTTAAATATTTTACTAGACACATTTCATTTCAGGGAGGTCTGACTACCCGTCCAATTCTGTATCATTCCCTTCATGAAGGAAAGCTGTGGTCTTAAAATCCTCAAGATTTCAAGAGGTCTCAGTATTGAAGCTCCCCAAGCAAGAGAGCCCTCATTTGACTCCTGGTGGAACAATGATGGAGTAGAGGGACCATGCAGCCGCACCCCTGGCTCTAGCTCAGGTGCCCTGGCTCCACAATAATGAACTTCATTATTCCTCACTCAGGTGGCATCACTCCAAGTAAATGAAGCAATCATGTAAAGGACTGTTTAATGGGGCCTGCAGTATATGCAGCTTCAGGTCTGAAGGTGAAGACCTCAGTACCTGGGTTTAGGTTTCACCCTTCTCCTCCTTGAAAAATAGCACTAGTGGAGAAATCCTTGTTCACCTCCTGGAGGATAAAATCTGGTTGCCTGACTTAGTGCAGTATTTGCTGTGTTACACCTTTCACAGCCTCAAGGAAATAGCAGGTATACATTCCTGAGCTCTCCTTCTTGCCCCTCAGTAACCTTTGTAAGCAGGTGGTTTTTTACATGATATTTAATTTATCATTTGACCAAAAGACAAGCTTAAATTCAAAGTAAATGTTAAACACTTGCAAAAATTAGGTATAAGTGAAGTTAAGGAGAAAACTCCCTCCTGACATAGTTCTGCTAATGATTGATCTAAATGTTATTGCTACAAGTGGGAAATTCTGGATATATTTCCCCAAGAGTGACAGCAGCAAAAGCCCCGTGAGAGCCCACTAGAAGCTCCCAGTGCTCCCAATTCACTGAGGTCCTGCTGGAAATGTAACTCACTTTTTATTAGATTCTCCTTATAAACAAAGAGATTAATTTCCCTCCTGTTTTCATAGTATAAACTTTCGCTATTAGCCACAGGCTGATGTGATGGTCATACTGACAAGCTTTGTCTTTCCAGGTGTGGGTAACAAGATATGCTTGCGAAGACAGACATGGTAGATTCCATGGAAAGGCAGTTTCTCATTGCATGCCTATGAGCTGTAAGGTGTCTCAAGCCTAAATCTATAAAATCAACCACAAATTCTCCTCTGAAAGTAGAGTTTCAATATGAGCAGTGTTTGTCTCCAAAGCAGTGACCCTTATGAAGAGTAAAATATCAGGAGATTGAAGACATGACTGGAAAAAAGTGAAATTATTTCAGTTATGATGGAGGAAGTATATTAGCATAATTTAAATTTTAGGGGTTTTTTACTGTGTAAATAAAGTGTAGAGAAATGGGGGAAAATAGCAAGCAGGATATTTTGAAAATTAAATCTGTTTTCCACATGTACTTGCGAAGGTGTGCTGCTGAATTTCACGGGGCTCACAAACGTGGTGAGCTACACAGAAAGTAAGGTAGCTGAAATCATGAGGTGATTTGAAGTTGTCAGCATTTGTGACCTCAGAAATGTTTATTTTTTGATTGATCAATATGCATTCTAGAATACACTTATTTGTCAAACTAATATGCCAAAAGAAACATGTGATATCACATGCCTTTATAAAAGAGAAACCCATCATGTTCATCTTTACTTTATCCCCATCATGAGGGGCTTGATACTAGCCCTGGTTTTTACCCTGGTGGGTAAGTATGCAACTTATCTGCTTTGATGAATTTAAAATTGTATATTCAGGAAAAGATTTCAGAATCTAAATACAGTTCACTCACAGACATGAACTTTAACATGTTGTAGAGAAAATATTTTATTACTTCTTTTGTTGTTTAGGGGGAAAAAAGGCATTTGGCTGGCACTGAAATAGAAGTAAAGTTAATTAGAAAGGGTTATGCTATATGTGCAAGATGAGATATAGCCTTTCATATTACAATACACTAACATTTTGGAGGGTTTTTTTTCTTTGTCATTTCAATCCTCTATTTTTTCTTCTCTTCCAGGGAGCCAGCATCTTAATTACCGTAAGTAATTTTCCTATCAACTGATATAATTATAATGAGTGAAATTAAAAACAGAATCTGAAAAGTATATCAATATTTAATATAGCTTTACAACAGCTAATTTTGTTCAGGTGCAATGCAAAAATGAACAAATTCATCTTTTTTTGTTCCATACATTCTAATAGAGGTAGTTAAATATATTCTGTACATTCGTATAATATTTTATGGGAACCATTTCTTTACAGAACCTGATTTCAGTGAAAACAAGGTTTATACATTTAATTATGAAACCACGCTTCTCAGTGGACTTCCAGAGAAAGGACTTGCAAGAGCTGGAATAAGAATAAAAAGTAAAGTGGAAATTGGTGGTATTGGGCCAAAACTTTGTCTTATTAGGGTAAGAAAATGTATTCAATTTGAAAGGTAAAATTCTCATCATACTTAGCTTCTTTTTTAAGCTTTTGTGAAGAAATTAGGTTTCATCGTGTGTTATGCTTACTCAGGGATAATGTAACTAACACTGTTATTTTTTATACAGTGCCCTAAATTCTATTTGCACTTTGCCAGGTAATTCTCAGCTCAAGCCAACCTTGAGCTTGAAGGATTTCTTCTGCTTTGTGGGCAGGGATACAATGGAATGTAATTTGAAATGCACAATAATTTATTACTGGATCAATCCAATTGTTCCAAACTATAGAACCTAGGATTATTTAATCAACTGATTTCATAACCAGCAGACAAAAGGCAATACAACATGCCACAGTAGTTGCATGTGATTCAATATTTAGCATAATTAATGTCATTTGGTAGCTTCTTTTTCTGAAGGGTCCTGAGTGACATTCTTTGTCGTCCTCAATTGCATATTTTTACTGCATGCTGAGTAATTACTTAGGGTTTTGATTATGTGAAATACACTTTTGCCTTTAACAGAAGCCTATCCCTATAATGAGCGTATAGAAATGCACACCTCAACTGCTTCACAGAAACCCCACTTAGTCTTGTGAATACGGGGAAGAAAAATGATCTTTCTGAAAGCTTTAATTTGGCACACTGAAAACTTTAGATTAAAAAGAGTGGTGACTGTCTGACAAATGCTTGTAAATGTTGTAGCCTTCCAACCTGAATTAACCTGCTATTACTAGGTATTTTTGTAAGTTCAAATTATAATAGATCTAGATGGGAAACATTGCTTTTCCATGACATTTGTAAGGGCATAGATTTAGAAACAAAAAAACCCACAGAAATAAGAGTCACACATCCGCAGTGGTGACTAGAAAGCTTCCCTGTCAGAAAATAGGCAGGAGCAGTCTTGTCCTTACCCCAGATCCTCCTTCATTCCTGCCGAAACAGCTCCTGGTATGCCAGGGTGAGTCTTCACCAAAAATTGGCTCCTGTTCTCTAAAACCTTCTAAAACAATTTTACTGGCCCTACTGCATTTGTGAAAAGTTTCCATTTCAGAAATAATTTCAGGCAAGAAAAAGAGAAAAGGAAAAAAACATAACTTTTGGGGCAAGTTCTAAGCTAAAGGTAATAGTACATTTATTCCCTTCTTCTCTGGGAAAAGTTTATTTTGCTGCTGTTATATTTAAATCAGACAGTTTGGAGGGATGGTTCAGGGAATTAAACTTTCATCTGCAGCCTACTAGTTCACATTCAGCCCAAACAAAAAGCTATGTTCCCTGGGCAGTTTCCAGCTGACAATTTTTTCATCACAAACCTACAAGTAAGAATTGCCAGCTGTGTTCAAAACCAAGCAGACAGCCTAAGTCCTGCCTGGGCCCCGAGGGCTGGGGAAAACTGCCTCGGCCTGACCCTGCAGAGCAGTCCCAAACCTGCCTGCATGCAATATGCCAGAAGCATGTCCAAGAGGCAGCATGAGGGATTTGCTCTGTAACAGCCTTCCCTGTAAGCTTCAGTTACCGGGGTTGGCAGTGATCTCCACCAACAATAACAAAAATAAATGTGAAAGTGCAGTCTCCAGCGATTTGCTGTATGAGGATTTAGTTTGTGTGGCTTTTTGAGAAATTAATCCGCGTCTCGCACCACATCGCCAGCCTCAGGTGTCAGAGAAAAGTCTCTTTAAATTGTCAAAATATATAGAAGGGAAGGGTCCTCTGAGAAACTAAGATTAACATGCCTGTTCCCATGGGGTAGGAATTATTCAAGTTATGCATAGTTTAGCACAACTTTCTACTTGTTTGGATGTGCCCCAGGTTGAGGCTGGAGTGTGAAGTGCAGAGTGGGGTTGGAGACAGTGCCTCAGCCTTTGGTTCCACAGCAAAACGTGAGGGAAGGACAATTTCTGCAATCTGCTGTCCATTGCTCAGACTAATTCTGCGTGTCTGGCTGGCCTAGAGGCCATGTGTATATTAGTTTCAGATTGCTGCCTGTGCTCTGTGACCCCGGTGAGGGAAACGACAGAGTTCACAACAGGAGTTAATGATGCTTTATGCAACATTAACTTCCTCCTGCAATTTCCTGTAGATCTTCCACACCACTTTTGGGTAGCAACCTGCTTCATGCGGCTCTTCTCTGGCTCATTTCTTTGTACAAGCCAACCTTTGGCAATATGGATTGTCTATGAAGCAGAACAGAGTGCAGTGGCTGTGGAAATATCAGCCATTTGCAGTACTCTCCTTCCTTTTCTGTACGGAAATATGTGTATTAACACTAGTTATGCTAAATGACAACTTCTAAATTTCCCCTTTGAAGGGTTTTGTGTTATTTAAAAATGTATCTTTGATATGATTAAAGCTCTAGATGCTTATGTGTGTTGAAAAAAAGTTAACTGGGGAAAAAAATTTAAAGAGGAATTTTATTCCCCCTCTGTTCTAGATTCACTCAATCGAAGCTGCAGAGTACAATGGTGTCTGGCCCACGAGCTCATTCTCTCGATCACTCAAACTGACCCAGGCCCTGACTGGGCAGCTCAGTAACCCCGTCAAGTTTGAGTACAGCAATGGCCACGTGGGAAACATTATGGCTCCTGATTCTGTCTCGGATGATGGTCTGAACATCTACAGAGGGATTATGAACGTGCTGGAGCTGAGCATAAAGAAGATGCAGAATTCATACAGTTTACAGGAGGTGAGTTTTGGGTTTGATCGTGGTGGTGGATTTGTAAATAAATAAACTTTCACTTCAGAGTCTTCTACTGCATTTTCTGAATTCATCTTTGACATAAACTTCACTTACAAGACCTAAGCTTGGGAAATCATGATTAAGTTTCATACGGGACAACATTTGATGGAGATGTACTTAAACAGGACAGCAGAAGAGCAGATTTTTAAACTGGTTGATGGAAGCATTTCAGAAAATGCATTTGCAGAATCAAACCCTTAGAAAATCTGTCTTGTGATTCTGGAGAAAATAAACTGTGAAAGATGAAGCCTACATAAAATGTGAACACTGTATAAAACAAGCTTAACAATACAGTTTAATATTAAATTTAAAATAACAGTAATTTGACTTTTTCTACCAATCATGTATACTTTAATCTATTCTAGGTCCTCTTTTAGGAAGAAAATAGTATATATGTCATAACATGACTGTAACAGCTTTGACAGTTGCAGCTGATGCTCTGTTGGAATTTCCACTGTTTCTCAAGTTTTAATATATTAGTCAAGGTCAATCATCTGATATTACTATTCACCACAGAAATTGCAATGTGTTTAGGTTTTGTGAAACCATATTTACATTGATTATACTACATTCAATTCAGAGATCAGCAAAAACCTTGAAATTATTATACTTTCATGTTATTTTTATTGAAACTGTAGACCAGAGTCACTCTAATTTTTTTTAAATTTATTTTTATGTAAGTAGAGTTATTTCTGGGAAAAGAACTATAGGATTTCATTTTTTTCACCCTGCTTGCTGCACATAAAAATCCAGGGGGTGTTGTTGGATATTCTGCAGCCCTATTTTCTCATATCTAGTTTCACATCTTAATTCTTTCTAATTCAGTTAGCAGTATGGTCTACTCTTCCTGCTAGGCAGTAGGTGAGACTTCACGTCCTAGAATGATTTCCAAATTTTCTTTGCTTTTTCTCAGACAGCAGCTGATTAATGAGCTTTGGCACCTTTGCTTGACAATCTCGAGTCACTCTGCAAAGGAAGATAAGCATTATTAGTCCCAAAATCTGAGCTGCAGAGAGGTTTAAAGGACTAACCTGGGAAAGGTTACACCCTATCCTGTGGGTTCAGGATAAGGGTATCTGAGCTAGCCATAAACTGCAGCCAGAAAGTTCAGTCAGGTAGGAGTCTACTTCATCCCACCAAACTCTCTGGGCTGGACTGGACGTTCCCATTTAAAGTCTGGATGTCTCAACCACACTCTGCAGTGTGTGGAGCCCCACACTTGCATTTGTAGAGTACAAGACTTTCAGAAAGCTTGGGCAATTCCTATTTCTAGCCTTTACCAAAGGCACAGTGTCTCAGAGAATTCTGTTAAGCTGAAGATGAAGTGAGTATGTCTCGCCTCCTTAACACCACGTGCCCATTTCACTGCTCACACATAGCCCAGAGCTGGTCTCTGCACTAGCTGTGCTATCAATAACAATAAAAACAAATCAGGAAAATAACTCTTCCTCCTAAAATTCTATCAAGCATTTTTTCTCTACAAAAATCTCACTGACTGTGGAGCCTTAAAAGCTTTTATAAATGTGTATTCTCAAAATATTATTGAAGAGCTCAGCTGAAACTGCGAACTCAAGAAAACCCACAATCAAAACTCTGTTATCCTGAAATTCTTTTTAATTATTGCTGGTCATATTGTGGCAGATCACCTGACATTGCAAGGCCTGTTCCATAGGCGTTTGTAAGCTGTCTATAAAAGCAAGTTTTGAGGGCAGAATGTCATTTCCAACCCTGAAATACTTTGCTGTTGAGATTTCGTTCTGACTGATCAAATTATTTTGACACTTTTTTATTAATATTCCTCAAATAATATTTCATAATCAACAGCACTAACTGAAAATTATTACTCCTCTTTCCTGAGGCTCCAAGTTAAACTTTGGGGAGATTCAGTTCTCTCAGTGCAACTCTGATTTGGTTTACTGAAAACCCATACATGTGAAAAAGAGATGAAAGTAGTGATCATCCCTATTTTGCTTCTGGAGAGTATAATGAAAAAAAAAAAGCATTCATTTCCGTTGGTAATTTTGAAAATGCAGAATTAAACAGGAAATTTCATGTGGTGAAGTGAAGCTGTGCATAATAGTGAACTTCTCTGATCCTGTTCTCATTTTTGCCAGGCTGGGATTGGAGGTATTTGTAATACAACATATGCAATTCAGGAAAACAAGAGAGCAAACCTAGTCTATGTGACCAAATCCAAGGACCTGAACAGCTGTGAAGAGAAAGTTCAACTTGTCACAGGTTCAGCATACACTCATCCATGCAAGACCTGCCAGCAGGTAAATCAGAGTGGTATCGTGTATATGTATTTTATATTCTTATGCAGAACACCATTTGATATCCACACAATCTCTTCATTTGAAATACTAAAAATGAGGGAAGAATCAGATCTGCTGTATCCAGTTGTCAATATTTTCTTTCTCTATGAACACGATCCCACAGAGCAGCAGAGCTCTGTGCTGCACTCTGTCGTATACTGCAAGCACACTTGAGCTAGCTCAAACTAGCTGGCTTGGAAACCATTAATTATCAGCATGAGTTAATTCACCTACTCTGTTGAGTAAAAAAAAATTGTCACGATGTCCATTTTCTGCTATTCAAGACAGGTACTGCTGCATTTTATTATAATCTTGTCTTTGAAATAAAAAATTACGTGGTTTGTGCAGCTGCTTTCCTCCTCAGAAAATGTGTCTCCTTCTCAAGGGAATGACCAATTACTTGTATTTGGGAAAAGGAAAAAGCAGCTAACACTTCTTAGCAGTAAAAGTAATGGAGACAGGCAGCATGCCTGACCTCTCCCATGGAAGTGAGTGCAGAATTCACACTGATTGCTCTTATGGCCAATGAACAAAACAGCCCTGGAAAATAAATGAGTTGAAGTGGGTGATGCAATAGCCTCTAGTCACAGAATTTCGAAGTTCAACAACTTTCTATTTTCTTTGTTTCTTTCCTTTTTTTTATATTATAAAGAGGAACAAGAATTCTCAGGCAACTGCTACTTACAACTACAAAATTAAATATACACGTAGTGAAGCTGTAATTACACAAGCTGATGTCGAGGAAATCCACCAGTTTTCACCCTTCAACGAGATAACAGGAGGAAATGCTATCGTAGAAGCAAGGTATTGTACATATTCCTTTAATTCAGCAACTAATTCAGCAACTCAGTAATCTGAGTAAAACTCCATAAGTGAAATAAATCCTTTACTTCCGCAGCCTATTGTTTGCTAGTATTTAATTACATAAAATCCTAAACAGCTCATAAAAACAACATTCACCGCTAGTTGTAAATCTGAAACATGCACATCACTATCCAAACTTTGTTAGCTAAACTTGGCAGGATTTGACTATTTTATTTCTCAGGGATATTTGATTTATGCCATAAAAGCCAAAACAAATGTAATTCCATCTGAGAAATTGTGGACTAATATATTTGAAGTAAAATACTTTGAAAGACAGTTACTCAGGAAAGAGAGTTCCCTGGAAAACAATAATGCAGTAAGAGATCCTTGGAGACTAGTTCACAAGAAACCTAGATAGGGCTTTGGATTCCTAAATACCATGGGCTGCTTGCAAATCTCCCATCAAAACTGTGCCTTGATAGGAAATTGGGTTTTTTTGCAGAACATTTGGACACAAGGCATGTTAAATGCATTTTCTTTTTCACAGCAAATTTTGCATAATCCTTAAAGAAATTTGGGGCAAAACAAGAAAATGGTTGTCTATGAAATTGTGCCCCTAGCTCAAGCACTCAAACTTTCAGTATTTGAAATTTTAATTTATTATGGACTCTAAATAGGAGTGTCCTAAGGAAGGGAGAGGGTTTTTGCATAATTGTCACTGTGCAGAAGGTGTTCTTCAATCCCACCCTACAGCTGCTGTAATCTTCATTGCTTCATTAGCGTCTGCAAGGATCTATTGGTATAATACAGAGTTCTGGAAACAGCAACATCAGAAAGTGCATGTCAATAACTCACTGATTAATTTCATTTATATAATGAACATGTTCCATTTGGCTAACCAAACAAAAAAAGAATCAACAAACAGAACAACAAAAGTGGCTTTACTATCTTAGGCAATCAAGGTGTAGATAGACACAGCTGCAGTGCTTTTATCAAATTATAGGTTGTTGTGAGTCAGCTTTAGTCTGGAGACAATGGACTTATGATGCTTTACACTCTCCTTCTGCAGCCTGTAGAGTTTGTCTTTAGTAACGTCTACCTCAGCTCTCAGAAGGGTAGTACCTTTACTTTTCCCATTTTCTTTGCATTTTTATCAGTACCCAGCTGAAGAGGGCAAACATAAGATGGTTAAGAAGATGTGAATATCTCACTCAAGTCTTCAGAAGTTATTTCCACAATGCATTCTCTGTTTAAAAAAATAATCTATCAAGGACTTTAAGCACCTGGAGCTGAGTTTTCAGACCCGTTCAGCATAAGACTTTTGCAGCACCTGTCAAGGCCAAGAGAGGTTTTACTATTGCTTCACCATTTTAATCCTATATTCAGCATTCATTTTCTCTTCAGAGTATAACACTTTCCCATCTATTCTAGGCAGATATATCTCTTCCCAAAACAACGAAAATGAAGACTTAATAGATTCATCATGGTTTGAAAGGGGGAGGTAAATCTGTCCAAGTGTACCTGATGTTATACTTTCTGACCCAAATGCCCTGTCAATAATATTATATAAAATTTCAAGAGAGAAAAAATCTCTGTTGATTCTGTAGCACTTTCTATTCAAATTCCAGTGGCTTGTCTGTAAAGCAGTTATATGCTATTTTTCTGCAGGAGTTCTCTGCAATCCATACAGAAGGAGTGAATAGAAATGATACAGAAGATCATAGAAATTCCAAAACAAACACACCAATTTTCTACAGAGATTTTTGAGATAGTCTGTAGTACAGCAGTATTGCTTTTGGAATGTTTTCAGTTGTTCAGTACAAATGCCTAACTTTATTATGGTGTCCTAAATGACCCGTTTTAAACATAATTGGTAGGATAGGTTGCAACTCTTTAACTGAAAATGTAAAAAGATAGCAAATATTTACAAAGACAGTCTCTCACTGGAATTATTCTTAATAAAAAATGATGAAGGTTTGTTGCTTCTCAAAAAGTTTTAAAAAGGTTGAGCACTTTTACAAAGACTAATCCTGAATTTATGTGCCCCTTTTTGTTTGGTAAATCCAATTTCAAGCTTCATGAGAACCTTCTTTTGTAGTCCCCAGGATATTCAGTTTACCAAACAAAATGGGGAGGAAATTGTAATCGTGCAAGTAAAAAGATTGCAGCACTTCTTATTGTATCTAAAAACTCTCAATTCCATTTGAAGTACAAGGAGACACAGGCACATAACAGCTTTTATGTACTTCTCAAAAGGTTAAAATTAAATTATAATTTCTGAGCAAGTTTCCCATCTGTGTTTTTCTACAGTCCATAATTTACTCCTAAAAACACAACACATACTTCCTGTGATATTCTTCAGGCCACAGCTCCTCGACTCCCTCTTTCTGTAAATTCTCAAGCCAGGTTATTCCCAAAGGCAAAGGCTGGCTGTGATCTGAGCCCTGCTGTGTAAGTGCACCCTCCTCAGAGCATGGTTCTGAGCATCGCATCCAAATGCATCTGTTTGTAAACATCTTTGCCCTCAGTAACAAAACCTTTTGTAGTTGTGGGGAAGCAGAATTACTGGGGTTTTTTTTTAGTTTGTACCCTGCATCTTGTGATGTTTTTTTCCTGGGGTTCTCCATTCCAGGCAGAAACTTGCTTTGACTGATGTGCAGAAGCAGAGGGCAGAGGTCCCACCAAAAGAGTACCAGAATCGTGGGTCCCTTCAGTACCAGTTTGGCAGTGAACTGCTTCAGCTTCCTGTCCACTTATTCAAAATAAAAGATGTGGAAAGCCAGGTAAAGCTCAGCCACTGGACAGATTCTTTGTTGGAGATTAAAATCTATGCACGTGGGATACAATGCATGTGAGCTTCCGGCATTTTCATCTTTCTGCAGATAGAGGAAAGCTTGCAAGAATTAGTAGAGGGGACCTCTGACCAGCTTCCCAGCGATGCACCAGCAAAAGCCCTCAAGCTTCTGCACCTCTTCCGTGCAGCGAACGAGGAGAACTACGAGTCGGTGTGGAAGCAATTCTCCAGTCGGCCAGTGTACAGGTACAGGCAATAAAGGCGATGCTTTTCTCCTGGAGACCCTCTGGAATGCCTGTCTTCAGAGGCAGATCTGGAAAATGCTGCTTGCCTTTCCCGTTACAGGCGCCACATTTTGGATATAATTCCTGCAGTGGCCAGTCACCGTGCGCTCAGGTTCCTGCGGCATAAAATGGAAAGGCAGGAGCTCACCAGCTGGGAAGTGACTCAAACAGTGCTTGTGGCTCTGCACTCCAGCACTCCAACTCGGGATGTGATGGAGGAAGCGACGGTAGGATTCTCTAAACGCTCTCAAATCACTCTTTGCTGATTCTAGCATCTGTTGTATTTATTCTTTTGACAAGATAGTAAAGGCTTTGAAAATGTAAGGGTTTTATATCCTCTAGCGAGGTTGAAAGGGCTTTGTTTCCTGACTGTCTTAAGGGGAGGAGAATGCAAATCAAAAGGGCAAAATTGACTCCAGAATGAAATAGGAAATAAAGAGTAAAATAACCCCTGTCCCTGAGGGGTATTGCTGCAAACAGGTGCTTCTAGTCACTCTTTTTCCAAATGTGCTTTATAGTTACATCAAATTAGATCTCTGACTGTCTACAAAGACAAGGGAGCAAGAAATACATATTTGTTATATCCACATATTTGTCTTAATTGACCTAGAAGGATGGGTATGAATTTGAGAAGATCTGTTAAAACCAAGGGAATTATGCCAATGTGAAGGCCATGTAGGAGAAAGTCTAGTTATTTTTGCAATTTTTTCTGTGTATGCAGGGTTTCATCTCAGTCTCAGATGCAAGAATTTATCTCTGCCTACCCTAGGTAGTGACAAGGAACCTCAGACTAGAGTTTTACTCTCAGTGAAAGCCATGACAGCCTGGCTGTTACTGTGTGGTGATGCTCTGCTTCCCACATGAGAAAGCAATGGAGGTATCAGCCTCCTGTCAGTGCCTACATTTATACAAAATATTCCTGTCTGCCCAAAGTACTGAGGTCCATTCACAACAAATCTCAAATTCATTGTATCTACAGCTGAGGCAATCATAAAACATGATGAATGTTTCTTCAATAATGTGCATTTTTCCATTCCATAACTGGGTGATTTCCTCCCTTTGGATTATAGCCTATGCCAAATTTAAATCTGAAACACTATAAAAGCAACAGATCTGCCTTCCAGATGTTACTTGGAATTGCTTTACAATTACGCTGTCAAATACAGTACTATCCACTGATTAACTGAAAATCCATCAACAAAAAAATATCAAAAGCCTGGTTTTGTCTTTCATTGGGCAGAAACACATTTTTCAATAATGTTTCTCTTTGTTAATGGTGGTGACGAACAACTGCCTTCTCCCCAGCTCATTGTAAAAAAGCACTGCCCGCGCTCGAGCTCTGTGCTTGGGAAGGTTTGCCATCTCAGCTACGCCTCACTGTGCCACAAACAGTGCTCCTCATCAGACTCCTGCTCCGAGTGTCTCCAGGTAATCGCATTGTTATTTATCATTTAAAAGAAAAATTAAGCCTTGAGTTCTTTCTTCATTATTCAGAAAGCTGTATTTCACTTCACTACAGTGCTTCCTCTGGGGAAAGGAACCCCAGTTGGTTAAGTACAGCATTTTTATCTACATTAGCACACGAAAGAGAGTGAGAGGAAGAAGCAAACAATTCATAACACTTTCTATCTGAGTATCTCTGAGTGCTTTATTGCCAATTATTAATGAAGTCCCATGACATTGCTTGAAAATACTTTAAATATAGGTATTATCTATATTTATAAATTAACTAGCTGACACAAAAGCTCAGGTTTTCATCAGAATTAATGTATCCCAGCCAGCAGCAGAGCCCAGTCATCAACACAGGCTATAAGGTTGTTATAGCAGTGATACCCTCCCTGTTCTACACTGCTTTTAATCAGCAGGCCTCCAAACTATTTGAGTAGTAATTAAATAGCATTTCCCAGTTCTAAAAATGCATGTCATGGTTTACAGAGGCCAACCACTCAGCCAGTAACAGGGAGGGAAAGAAAAATGTGTGTTCAGTCTTTGGCACCCATCAATCCACCATCCCCAGTGAGAGCAGGGGTTCCAGATTCATGTCAGGCACACAGTGTATTTTTTTCCCTGTAGTACATAGGCACGGGCAACATTCCTATAGATGTCTCCTGTGTTACAATTGCCATCAATGCTCTTGACCTAATTAAATCTGGGAAGCTCTATGTCAGAGAATGAAAATTCTTTCCCAAAGCAAATGATTGTACAGGCTTATTCAATGCATTTCAAATGTCCCTTCATTTAATTAGCAATATCAAGTAGACTGTTTCTGCACCATCGAGGGATCTCAAATGTGTTATTTTAAAGTACAGAATCTGTATTGAAATTATTCTCTAACATCTCAGTTTCTTTTTTAGAGCCGTTTGTTATCATTTTAAACTGTTATCTATCAGGATTTAGTTCTTTTCTTTTATTCAGTCTTCAGACAACTACTTCTAATCTTGCCACGCTAATGGAGGTGTGATCCAGTTGCTTACAATGAAGGCTGTAAAATGACCTGATTTTTTTGGCAATGATCTCATTTTCCACCTACTAATCCACACTGAAAAGAGGCTGTCGTAGCTGGTTAAGGGCCCCACTTCTAGCCATATCTTCAGGGATCTTTTTTAAGGGTCTGAAGGTTTAACTGTATCCATATTTTTGCACTGTCTTCAACCATGAGACAGAGATACTCAAGCAGCATTATTTCAGGGTTCCCAACTTACCCTGAAAGGCAGTGGGAACTAGGTCCTAGCCATTCTTTTTTCCTTTAAAAATCTTACTTGATAACTTTAAGGTATAGTGATGAAGAAGCCATTCATTGCAGCTTTCTTGGCTATACTTGTTCTATGAATAAAATGTTCTATTCATGAGGGGAAAAAAGAGTTTGAAAATATTTAAAATAAATGAATTGAACAAACTGAAATTATGGAAGTCAAAACCCTGAATAGGCTGGTGGATGGAATATAGATAAGAGCTGGAATTGAACTCAACAGATTTGTTTCCATTTTTCAGCTTCTTCATGGCTTTGCAGGAGAGGCATTGAGCAAGTCTAGCACAGAAGAAATTTCCCTGGCTTTGAAAGCCCTTGGGAATGTAGGACATCCAGCCAGCATTAAGCACATCAAGAAGTTTTTGCCCGGATATGCAGCTGGTGCCTCAGATTTGCCGCTCAGGGTCCATGAGACTGCTGTGATGGCCCTGAAAAACATAGGCCTAAAAGACCCCAAAATGGTAAGAAAACAAGGCTTCTTCCTTTGCCCTTGTGACTTGCACTCACAAGGCTGCTAACAATGGGTGATGAGGGAAAAACAGATTTTTTTTCAAATATAGCATTATTTAAAAAAAAAAATACTTAGCCAATCTTTGTTTGGCATGTCTTATTTCTTTTGACATTAACCTCCAGTATTTCAGACTGCAACAAAAAAATCCCATTAAAAGGATACATTCACTGTTGTTGAAGACAAATCAGTATTTCCATTGCAAACATTTTGTTTCCAAGGACATTAGACAGAAAACTGAATTATTGACCCAAATGTGTTTAGTACTACTTCACCTTTGGTGTGTGAGAGAGCCACAAAACAAGGTTTTCAGAGAATTGACATTTAATACTGGGTGTCACATCTAATTGTAATTCAAGACCAGATTTTATTGTAAATAGATACCAGGGGTTTGCATCCTAATTACACATTTACAGACATTGTGCGGGTTTAAGTCATAAACAGAGCATTTACTAAATGTGACTTTTGTCCCTCACTGAGATAATTATTAGATCCCACATACAACGGCTACACCAGCATACTCTCATCTACCACAGGCATCACTTTAAAATCATTTTCACTTTAAAGCAATCTGCTTTTAAAAGGAAACCTTTTCAAGGTTTTCAAGACTTTTTTCCCGATGTTGGAATTTTTTGTTTTATATAAGTAAAATCTTAATATAAAAAGTAAAATAAAAGCTTTCATTAACTATTCACCTACTAATCAGTATCAGTGTTTCTATTATATTCATTTGTTGCATGTGACTCCCAGTTTAAGTGCACATATTGATCCAATAGTGTGCCAGGGTATGCTTTTAACAAAAAGAATAAAAAAACAATTTAGTAGAGTGCAGGAGCTGGATGGGGAAATGCAGGGGAGAGAGGGGAGAGAATTTCAAGGGTAGGAGTTAAGGTATTTGCTGGGGAAGAAAAAAAACCAATTTGGTGTTTGAGAGCAACACTGCATTGCTCTTTGGCCTGGCTTTCCACATGTGCCCCAGACCACTCAGTTTCATTGTCTATGCATTTTCTTTGGAGAAAATTGATCTGGAGAAAGTTAATGATTGTGACCCTTTCTTTCATTGTTCAAAAAACAGTTTAAAGCCTGGTTTGCAGCTAGGTACACACTCATATTTGGATTAAACACCCCTAATTCATGGCCTTTTTTACCGTTTAATTTGAAAAGCCTCATTTAGGAAGTGGCCTACTGCATCTTTGTCACCTCTTCTACATTGGTATTTGATAATCAGCATATTCAAATCAATAAAACCAATCAGGGTTTTTTCCAAAATTTGCTGAAGTTTTCTGGATCATTCTTCACTACAACTCATGGACGTGCACTCTCCCAGGCAGGACAGGGCTGTGCAGAGGGTTTGCCAGGACAGTGGCACATCATCCACACTCATTTTAAAGTTAGGACCAAAGGCCTCAGTGCCCCCCCTGGAAACTGAAAACGCTCCAGTTCAAAATTAGTCTTGGTAGTGAATACTGCTGAGGTCAAACACATCAACCACAAGTAGTACTGAGGAAGTTATGTTTATTGCATTAAATTTTGGTTTAAGCTGCCTATATGGCATAGAGATTTCTGGTAATAAATCGGGTTTTGTTTGTTTCATTTTAATTCTATTATTTAGCAGAAGGTGCCCCAGAAGATCAGATTATTAGAAATAAGTTATACCTTTATGAGTAGGGATAAGTGATCACTGAAATCACTTCTCAGGTATGTAAGGGATTCATGAAATCTCTTTTACCTAGAGTGGGATAGCTCAAAAAGGTGTAAAAGATTTGATGTAGAAATTATCCAGTGACGTTCCTCGGCTTTGATTGTGTAGGAAGGCAGACTACATTACCATAACGTCCCTTCCAGCCCTCAGACTATGGAACGAGGAACAGTGTTGCCATAATAATTAAATAATCCAAATTTTTACTGTGCTAGTGATGAAACAGATCATTCACTGGTGCTGGGTAGGTATTAGCAAAATGTTCAAACATATGGTAAAACTGAATATATCTATTGTTTTCAGGTCCAGTCTATTACCCTTGAGATTTTCCTGAATCACAAAATTCATCCTCGAATCCGAATGTTAGCTGCAGTGGTTTTGCTGGAAACCAAGCCAGGTCTTTCAACAGTGATGATGTTAGCTGATGCTGTGCTGAAGGAACCTAGCATGCAAGTGGCAAGTTTCATCTACTCTCACTTGAGGGCCCTGGGTAGAAGCACAGCTCCAGATCTTCAAGTGCTGTAAGGAAAATTCCTTTCCTAGAAGAAACACTTGTTGCAAACTAATTGAAATGTTAATGCGCTCACCGAAATTTTTCAGGGCTTCTGCCTGCAGAATGGCTGTCAGAGCACTAAGCCCCAAATTTGACAGATCTGGGTATCAGTTCAGCAAGGTTTTCCGCTTCAGTATGTTTAAAGGTAAGATCCAGAAGATTTTGTAGAGAAATACATACTGATGAATGTGTGATAAAAAATTGTACTGTATGAGAGCCCAATTCTCCTATCCCCCTGTTAGGCACTGTTCCTCCGTATTTTCCTATCTTCAGTGAAAAAAATGTAATCTCAGGCTCTCCATTTGAAGAGTGTTTAGGTCCCTGTGTGTTTTGCGTTGTACACTGCCAGCATGAAATTACCAAAGGGCTTGTGGGGCTCTAACCCTCTGTTTTCATTAGTCAGGGAGGCACATGCTCCTGTATCAAATGCCATAGTCTCAGTGGTGCTTAACAATTTCATACTATTGTTCAGCACCAAACAAACAGAAGGCACCTAAATTACTGCTGAAGTGGATTAATTTCTGCCGGTGTTGAACAGCTACAACTCCCGCTGCATTCAAATGTGATGCTAAATACTCTTCACCCCAACAATTGTGCCCAGTGAAACAGAAAACTCTGATAACATTCAGACATGACAATTCATTGTACCCATGAGCAGCTACGTCAGGCTTACTGTCTAAAGATTTTTCTTGCATCTTCCTACCAAGATTCTTTACTAGAAAGAGCAGATCCGTGCGTGATATCTGGAGACTGGTCGTTTACATCAAAGGGATTTGCACACAAAAATGTGGTGAAAGCAGGGAAGGACCAGATTAGAAGACAGGTTCTTGCTGGGCCACACTGTAGTTTTTGCTGTTTTCCATGTATGTTATTTTTCTCAGTGGATTTTTAAAGCAGCTCCCTTATGTAAATGACCATGACAGCCTCAGTGATTTGGCATATGTAGCTGGCAGACTAGGGAGATTATATCTCCAAACACAGTCTCCTTACACATGCTGTTTATCTACCAGGACTTGGATGTTTTTAGCACTTTTGTTATTCACTGGTATGCGTTAAGATTCTTTTCAAAGTAATCAATATTAAGAGACTCTGAAACATGTGAAATCCACAGGGCTTGAGTGTACAAGCACTTCTGCCTCCTTTGCAGAGACAAGGGTGTGGTTTGAAGGACTTTTGTAAACCTTATCATTATTCTGCCCCAGTTTTGTGGGTTTCACATGACGATTTAATGTACTCTATAATAGAAATAAATATAATACATGCTACAAGAATCACAGTAAAATACTATACACGCGCTTGCTGCCTCAGTGATGGAGACAGCAAGTGCCCAAAGAAATACAGTCACTAATATACACCATGTGAACTTTTGTACTACTTAAAATACATTCAGGGATAGATACATTTTCCATTAATATGAAGATATGTGTTTCTTGGTTTAGGCACTCATTTTGTCTTCTTATTTTTGCTTTTAAAATTAAGCCATTTAATTGTCACACAGTGAGAAAGAAGGGTGCAATATGCATGAGGGATGCTGGCAGGGGGCTATGTGAAATGGAATACTTTATTCTGGCTGTAGCATGGAAAAGCAGTACACCAGGGAATTTCTGTTACTTCCTAGTGAAGACCATTGTCAGAAATTTGGCCACCATACATAGGCGGGTCTTCATCCTAAAGAAAAAAAAAACAAGATCTTTTTCTCACACATGCTAATCTTAGACTTGGATAACTCAGCTAAATTAAGTTAATCTCCTACTGCTCTGGTATGGGAAGAGGATCCATCCTCCAGCTTTCTGATTTGATTTGTCTCTACTAGCCACAGGGAAAATGGGTTTCAGTGAGTCCATTCTGGAGGAGTTACCATAGTGACGGCTGTAATGCCGTACCTGTTTCCTTGATAAAAACAAAAACCTGCCCTCAGCATCACAGATATTTGTGGTGCTAGATGCTGAATTTTTAATGACAGGCAATAATGTCATCTGAATCTATCTCTAATCTGGAATTTGTCATACACAGCCACCACAAATAGAACTTCATGCTCTACACATTGCTACTGAAATCAAAGGGGTGACCCAGGTTCTGTTCAGTGTGAGGACTGAGAGAATCTGACTCTCGATATGCACAGATTCATATAATTCAACATGGACTAATGCTTATATTTACATAAGACTGCTTTCTTTGCTCACTAAGTTTTCTTTCCCTCATCTTTGGGGCAAGACATTTAACCAGATATATGCAGGTGTCATCAAACTCTCACAGTGAAGCGACAAATATATTCTTAGAGCATTAGCACTATGGAATGCCTGAGATATGGAAAATATTCCTGCTCTCTTCAAGTCAATGGATTCTATGTAATCATTCAATCATTTATAAACAATACTTCTTATAAAGTATCAGGAAGTACTATGGAGTTTTTAACAGTTTTTGTGGTTAGAACATAAAAGATAGCTTTTAACAAATTCAGTAAAACTATCGTGCCTCAGTTTTAGTGTCCTGTCCATGAAACACCTGGCTAAGCTCATTCAGAGAAAAAATAGTCTTCACATCGCCAGGTTTCCTGTCAACTCACTAGTAATGTCCCAGTGTGGCATCATTTTGCTTTTTTATTTTTTATAAGATCACCATTACTATCTACTCAATGTTCTCCACTTATTTCTTGACAAAAATGGGGTGACATAAATCCCTCTGTCTTGATTGCATGAGTTGTTTCTGAACCTCATATGTTGTAGGTAGATAATGCCCAGCACTTTGGATAGACCAGTAAATTCACACAGCAAAACAGTGAAGTCAATGTAGTAAAATTATGGTTTATATATACTTCCCTATCCTCCAAATGGTGTAGGAACAGGAGAGGAGGCCTAGAAGGAAGCACAACAAGGATGCCTACATTTCCTGTCAGCCTTGTTCCTCTTGAAACCTAAGGAAACTTAGAAAAGCTGTGGGATTACTTTAACTCATAAAATAGGACAGAATATAACTTTGCCAAGATCAGGAAGAATTCCGGACTGTGCTCTGCACTGATTATCTTCACCTAAGAACATTATAGACGATAAATCCAAGTAGAGAAATAAATAGAAACAAATTGTTTGCTCAAAGTTCACTCAATAGTTAACAATAATTTAACAATTGGTGCATTTCATGGGTTACAGCAGTTGGAACTAGATGTATTAAATTGCCTCTGAGTAATTTGAGAGACAAATCTATAGCTCACCATCTGTCCTTATAGGACATCTGTATCACTTTCCCTAAACTATTAGCAAAGGATGGCAAATCTGTTTTCATTTCTCATCTCCTTTGTCAAGGTGCCCTAAATGATGTCTCATAAAAGCATTTCATAAGCTGATTTTACAGAGTGTGACCGGATGTAAATGATATGGACAGCCATATTTTCCGTACTTGGATAAGCTCAAGAGGTGGGCCCCCAGGAATCTCAGGAGGTTTAACAAGACCAAGTGCAAGATTCTGCACGTGGGTTGGGGCAACCCTTCATATCAATCCAGGCTGGGGATGAACAGATCAAAAGAGCCTTGCCAAGAAGGACTCAGGGTGCTGGAGAGGGAGAGCCTGGACATGAGCCAGCCATGTGCACTTGCAGCTCAGAAAGCCCATCATGTCCTGGGTTGCAGCAAAAGAAGCCTGACCAGCAGGAGAAGGGAGGGGATTCTGCTCTTCTCCCCTCTTCTTGTGAGACCCCACCTGCAGTGCTGCATCCAGCTCTGGCACCCCCAGCACAGCAAGGACATGAACCTGTTGGAGCAAGTCTTAAGGAGAACCAGCAAGATGATCAGATGGATTGAACACCTCTCCTATGAGGAAAGGCTAAGAGAATTGGAACTGTTCAGCCTGGAGAAGAAGCTGCTTTGGGGTTACCTAACTGTGGCCTTCCAGCACCTGAAGGGAGCATGCAAGAGACCTGGAGAGGGGCTTTACGCAAAGGCATGGAGTGACTGGATAAGGGAGTAGGTTACATTAGATATTAGAAAAAGATTCTTTACTGTGAGGGTGTTGAGGCATTGGCAGATGTTGCCTGGAGAAGTTGTGGACACCCCCGCTCTGGAAGTGTTCAAGGCCAGGTTGGATGCAGCTTTGAACAAATTGGTCTGCTGGAGGGTGCCCGTGCCCATGGCAGGGGATTTGAACTAGATGTTCCTTGAGCTCCCTTTCAGACCAAACCATGCTAAGATTCTATGATATAGTAGAAGCAACTGGAAAAATGGCATAACCACCATACAAGGATCAGTGAGATTGTAGCTTTGCCCATTATTAGTTAAAAAATGCAGAATATTCTGTTTATAACTGTTATATAACATCAGTTTTATAGCTGGGTTTTCTGGCCTTGCTCCTATGATGCTGATTATTAAATTAGTAAATAGATGCAATCTGCAAACTCTGACCTAAAAACCAACTGTGCTGTGTCTTACTCCTATTTCTCTGCAGAGTTCCTTATGAGTGGGCTGGCAGCTAAATATTTGGTATTGAATAATGCGGGTAGCTTAATTCCAACTATGGCAATGTCCCAGCTGCAGACACATTTCCTTGGAAGAGTGGCTGATCCCTTGGAGGTAATTGGGTCTACCCATAGTTTGCCCTCTAATCCCTTCTTACGACCGTCATCCAACTGGCATTTGCACTTTCCTTCTTCCCACAGGTGGGAATAACAGTTGAAGGACTGTGGGAGATGTTTGCCAAAGGTTACTCTCCTGACAGCGACTGGGAGACTGACTATGACTTCAAGAAAATCCTGAAAACGGTAAATTCTGGGGGAAAGAAAATCTCTGATATTGCTTTCTCAAATGTTATGAAGAATCAGGCTTTTTTCATCTTCTCACACAGCTCTCTGACTGGAAGGCATTCTCCAGTGACAAACCTTTTGCATCAGGCTACTTGAAGATGTTTGGCCAAGAGTTGTTTTTTGGTGGACTTGATAAAAACACCATCCTAAATGCACTGCAGGTATCATTTTTAAAGCACCACTACCAAAGCATCAAAAGCTCTAAAATATTGTTACTTTCATACATTCTCTCCCTTTTTAAATTCATGGCTGGGTTTTTTGTCTCTAGTATTAATCAAGGCAAATAAGGTCAAGCTTTGATCAGGATTATTTATAATCATTGCTGGCAGAATTTCCCCTGAGGCATAGTTAATGACACGGATCATGATATTCAAGTGCTGCTTATTTAGACATGTTGAACTCTGTAATTGCAGGCATGGTATGGATCTGATGAAAAAATCCCTTCACTAAGGAGAACAATCAGTAGCCTTCAGAGTGGTGTAGGGAGGCAGTGGACCAAAGCTCTCCTGTCCTCTGAGGTCCGTCGCATTGTGCCCACCTGCACTGGCTTCCCAACAGAGACCAGCTTCTATTACTCTTCCATCACAAAAGTGACAGGAAATGGTAACATATCTCATTGCTTGAGCAATAAAAACATGCTTGCTAGGACTGGAGGGCATTTTTAACCCTTTCTTTTCTTTCTTTGTAATAGTTCAAGCACAGATTACACCTTCTCCAAAGTCTGATTTCAGATTGACTGAGTTACTAAATGCCAACATTAGGCTGAGATCCAAAATGAGTCTAAGGTAAGTATTTAGTTTAAAATAAAAGAACAATATTTTCAAGTGACAGAGGCTGTAAAAGTTCAACAGCTGTTTGCTGGACAAGCATAATTATACCCTCATTCTGCCTTGTCAGCATGGCCAAGGAGATGACCTTTGTAATGGGAATCAACACACACACAGTCCAGGCAGGGCTGGAAGCACGCACCAAAATGAATGCTCATGTACCTGTGAATGTTGTTGCTACTATCCAGATGAGGGAAAAAAATATCAAAATTGAAATTCCGCCATGTAAAGATGAGACCAACATAATTAGCATAAGGTAAGACAGCACTTAATATCTTTCTATGTAGCAAAACAGAGTCTTCTGAATGAACTGAAATACTTTTAGGAGTCTTGTCATTGACTTACAGCTTGGATAAGTGGTGGTGGTTGGTATAGTCTATTTTAAATGAAATGATATGCACTAAAGCTTTGCTTGAAAATATGTGTTACTTTCTCCGGTCTTCACTTGAAAATCCTCTTAAGGACTGTATCTCAGTTGTTGAGATCCATAAGCTATCTGAAGCACAAATGACATAAAATTACTATCTTGATACAGATATTTGAACTTGAAACACTAGGTAAGATATAAGCCAGTTGAATCCTATCAGTTAGAACATTTAACCTGTCTATATTTCCATTTGATGTCTTGAAGCATAGAAGGGTTTGGTGTTTCTTATGTTTTTGCCTTGTTCCCCTGTGGCTGCCATTTGGTTTTCTTACCTGTTAGGTCTCCTTGATTTATTATCACTGCATGCAATTACAATACACTCTGGAAAACTGTTGTAGCCAGATGCCAAACAAATGAAAACAGATGGAAATACAAGTGCAAAGAGCGGGAGGAAACAGAAAGAGTATGCCCAAGGAATCAAAGCAGCAGACCAAACTTAGAAAACCTTCACACGCACACATGTGAAAAAACCTGAGAAAGAGAAGCCTAAAATTCATCACAAAGGAAAAAGCTTCACTGACAACAGAAATCAGCGCTTATACAAACCGCTGAAATGTTAACAAGTTTCTGCTCTAGGAATACAGCCGTAACAAAAGAGCTCAGTTGCTTGATCCAGCCGCAATTAGCATTCGTGGCTGCTGGCCCAGAGACGCTCGGCAGGTCTCCTCAATTTAGCCACCAGTTAGGCTAATCATTATTTTCCCTTGCCCTTCAATAGTCGCAGACCATTTGACAGGCATCTGACATCTCATCCTCCTCCCTAAGACAATTCCTCCACTCCATCAAGTGTGATTGTAATAACGTTCTCTCCATGCAGAGTAGGGAGGGTCTCAGCATTTCAGAGATGAAAATTTAGCTGCATGGGTGGTTTTGTTCAGTTTCTCGTGGAGGCCAGGACAATCTGCTCCTAAGGTCATCAAGGATGGCAGGCACCAACTCTCACTAGCTCTCACTGTTAGAGAAGGTGAGGCAGATATTAATGAACTCAATAAGGACACTGAACTGAAAAGAAAATATTGAATACTGATAGGGAGTTTAGAGCCTCAAGCAGGGCTAGCAATATTAGCAGAAGGATCCTCCCTGCAAATAAATAAAAAAAATTTTCCTTCTTTGACTTAAGGGGAGATCAAATGAGACACAAAAAAGGGTTAAATGCATTGCCATAAAGCAGAAAGCAAGTCAGTATCAGAAACAAGCTATTACAGCAGAAAAGCCCATGAGTTCCAGCACAAGCCCTGCTCTAGACCCTGCAGCATTACCATTTATAAAGTGAAGTAGTCACTTGGAAATAGCTCCATAATGCCAAGTATATGAGAAAGTTAATACTCACTAGATGACTTCTAGCACCATCAATTTCTCTCCAAAAAGCATTCCCATTCACTGTTACAAAACAAATGGCCAGTGGAAACCACACAGAGCAATGAAACAGCAATGAGTGCAAGTGAAGGCAAAGCAATAACTAGAGAATGTAACATCGAAGCACATCACTGAGGAGGTCAAAGACCAAGCAAAGTAAAATCTTAAAGGTGTGAAGACAAACAAGCAGGCATGGTAGAGAGAAAGGATATATAGATATAGATAGATATAGATGTGCTATATAGACTGAGTTAAAAATTTGATTTCAACCTAGTCTTTTTCTTCCTTTTGCATAGATCTAACAAATAATAAAGATCCTATTGAAGTCAATATTTTAGAGATATTGTGACACTTTCCCTTGTTAGCTTTAAATTCCCCATTTAAAGAAATAGTTCCAGAAAGCTATTGATCTTTCATGTGTTTGTGAGCTCTGTTCACAATGTTTTAGTATTGGACACTGTTTTGATGGTCAGCGGGTTACCTTCTACGGTCCCATGTCATTAAAGCTAGGCAGGATGTGATATTATTTTCCCCATCATCTCTCACATTCAGACACAGGAAGCAAACAGTTTTCAATAGCATTAAGTTCATTTATATCCTACACACCGTACAGGTTATAACCTGTCACAGCAGTGGGATTTATATAAATTTTCAAGAGCTGAAGAGAAATTCAGGTAAGCAATCACAGACTCAAAAGAAAAAAAAAGAAAACTTTGGTGATAGAGAGATAGCATTCCCAAGACATATCAGCACATTATGGGCTCAACTCTCTATAGCAAAAATCAGAGCAAAGTAATTAATCGTAATATGGAGAGAATATATAGCATGTGTTCCAATTCAATCCTATCAAAGTTAAATTTAATTAAAAATAATGGTTATTTTTAAGGCTCTTTTAACATAATTATTTAGTATATTACAGATGGCTACTTCAACATACTTTTAGACAAAATTTACAAGAAGTAAAAATCAAATAAATTTCAGGGGAAATTAGAGATTTGTGATTAAAGTATAAATATGGAGAGCTGCCAGAGAATGCACTTTGCTAATACACCACATATTCATAATGACAGGCTACTGAAGTATATACATAATCTTGAATAGAGCTTGTATCATAAGGTTTTTGCTTGTTTTAACTGTAGGATAAGCAGAAATTGCTTCACATAGGCATCTTATTTCTTAGATGAACCAGGAAATTAGAAAACTCTTTGTTCAAAATGTCTATACCATGTGTAGCAGAAAATGGAGAAGAGGCAGTGTACACTGTGATCTTGTGAGGCAGCAAGGTGTGTTTGGGGAGCAGAAAAGGCAAACAGCTGGGGCTGCAAGTCTCTGTTTTTATAACACCTTTGCACCAATGTTGGAAGGAAGATGCGTAGGAAAGGCAGAAGGTTTTTTTTCACCACAGCAGAAAGAGAGCTAAAGATCTGGGTGGCTGATAGTCTCTTGCTTCTCACTTATTTAGATATGATGTCATGTTGTGTTTGAAAACTTGGGAAAATAGGTTTTTTGTTGATTGTTTTTGTTTTAAACAGACATTTGAGCTCTTCTGTCCTCATGTTAGGGATGCTCGTAAGGCCACACTCTCTGAAACATCAGTGGGTCCAACATAGCTGAGTTGCTTGTCCCTTACCCCTGCAGTGAGTTTGGCTTGTATTATAGCACAGCCTCTTCTCTCATCCAAAAAATGCACTAATACATATTGGAAAATCTCCTTTTTATTTTTTCTCCCTTGTGCAGGATCAGAGAGAACAGATTCTTTCATACCATAGCTTTAGGCCTTCTTTGTGACTGTTTTTTCTTGTTAAAGCACCAGAGCTGGCTCTTGTAGCCTATTTTTACTGTGCCGTGTGATTCTGCAGACATTGACATGTGTCACCTGTGATGCAGCTACGTTTGTCGGCTCTCTGTGCTCAACAGGGAGGAATCGATCCTCCGCTTTCATTAGGTGGCAGGAGTAGACTATTGGCATAAAAATACTAAAAAAAATTGGAAAAGAAACCCCAGGGCTTTCTGCTTGGAGATCCAGCCTGCAGTTCAGTGGTCATTTGAATTATTGAATGGGATTAAAATAAAACCTTTTCCATTTTTGTCTCTTTACCCAGATGAGCCATCTGAAATGCAAGTTGATTTGTATTTTCTTTTATCCCTCAGCTTGTTAGGGAGAATATTTTATTTCAGATTCCATTCTTCAAGGTTCTCCTATCACCCAGCGTGGAGCGTTGCTGTCATGTCCTTATCTAAAAAAAGAGAGAGATGGAAAAGAAAACAAAGCCCACAGGTGACACACGTTTTATTGAGGTGTTCCACATGAAGAGCAATTGTGTGCTTTACACTGCACACAGCACGGTAGGAGCCTTCAAGAGGAAGAGAGGGCTATCAAATGAATACAAATTCATCTTTCAAATAGGTTAGATTGGAATTGTTCAGGCTAGTACAGTGTGGACCGTATTAAAATAGAGACCATTTTGAGACCATCTTTCCATTCACTGTCACAGCGGCCACCTCCAGTGGCAGACCACAAAAGCCCCAGGGCAAAGAGATCAGCTTCGTCCTTGAGAAAGAGCACATGGGGAATTTTGAGACGGATGTTAACTGATAAACGGCTAATAAGGTAGAGCTAACAATGTTAATAGCTGAGGGAAATAGGCTTTCATCTCTCAAAAGCGTTCAGCATTCGAGATGCTTCTCTGACCCAAAGCAAAACTCGTAGTTCACGGCACTGTAACAAGTTCCATGAAGAACGTGGGGTATGAAGCCAGGGGTTCAGGATATTTTGCAGTGAGAGCCTCAGTCTCATGCTGCACCTTCCATCACTTATCCTGGATCCTGACTAATGCACTTAGAGTTCACAGCACTGGAAACAATGCACTGAATGCATTTACAGAAATAGGCTCTTAACCTTCCTGCACAACTCTCTGTGACTTCTTGCCAAGCCATGGCCAAGCCACGAGTACCAGTGAATTTAAATCCAGCTGGAGACACTTACTTCATGATTTCATGCTCCTTTCTTCAATAAAAATACCACAGGAAACAGCTTTCAGTAGCCACCAGTCCCCAGATTGTTTTTTGAAGTCATGGTAGTGTTTTTCCAAATATAATGTTAAATTAGAACTAAGGCTAGTGCAGTGAACACAGAGAAAATGAGTTTAAAAATTTAAAAGTCCAGGAGATCAAAATAGGAGACTCAAAAATTTAACAATGTAATCCCCAGCCAATTGTCTAAGCGTGCTGCTTTTCATGGAATCAGGGTTTGAAGATCCAACCAACTGCAATATTTTTAACCTGTACACATGACTCTAAAAGCCTAACTGAGCTATCTGCCCCTGAGATTGGTCTATGTCTTCATTTACTCTTAGCAGTCCTTGAAACCACAGCTAACAGGAAGGATGCTGTAAATATCTGTAAAGCAACGTGCAAGGTATGATACTTGTTGCTGAGTGCAGGCTACAAGGCATTATTCAGGTCTTTTCCTCAGCAGTGCTTTATCAATACAGGTTTCCTCTAATGTTTATTCTGCAGGTCTAAGACATTTGCTGTTACACGAAATATTGGGGATTTGACTGCTAGTAAGATGACTCCAGTTCTTTTACCTGAAGCAGTGCCCGACATAATGAAGACGTCCTTCAACTCAGATTCTGCATCAGGCGAGACTGATAACATCAGGGTAAATGATGTAGTGTCTGACTATTCTTTTTTGGGCTTTTAAACAGTAGGGAGCCATTTCTTTTCTCTCTAGGAAAGGGTACAATTCATCTCTGACCAATACTGCTTCACTCAAAATAAGTCAAGTTCAATCTAATAACACGAATAACCCTATAGTAACATTATTTTAAAATCTGGAGTGTAATACATCAGACTTGCAACACTTTTTCTAGAGCAAAAACATTTTCTTTGGTAATTAATTTTGCACTGCCATCTACAGGCCCACGATCTTTAAAAGACTTTACAACCATTATGAAAGCATCACATTCCTGGGGCAGTCACAAATGTTCCACAAGATGCTGCAGTGCTCGACTTTTAGAGCAGAATTTAATGCTTATAAGCATCCTGATTCAAGGACGGATTGCAGTTTGTGTCACAACTTCCTGAGTCAGGTTTCCATAAAAGCCAGGATAGGCTTTCTAAGATGGACAGTGTTGTGAAGGCATCGCTGTGGCAATTCATTCAGTGAAAGACTGACAGAAGAGAGGAATACACTGTCCTGTTCTGGTTTCATTGTGGTCCTGCAACTCTGAAGGGTTTTCAGATAAAATAAGAGATGAACAGAGGACAAGAACAGCACTTTCCTGTGGAGAAGTCAATAGACAAACGTGCTATCAGTGAGAGCAGTTTCCAATATCCTGGAACAAGCTTTCCTCCTGCTTTGTGCTTCTGCGCTGCCCTTCCTGAAAACTCGGCACTCCGCAGTTATTCTTAAATGAACAGCAACTGAAAAATGGCACTGAGTGGAGTGTTTCCCAGTATCGCTAGAAATTCCAGGGATTTTGTGAGACATGATAAACTGCATTAAAAAAATTAATTGCAAACCTGCATTACATGTGAAACGAAAGCTTATGATTATGTGTCTTTAGGTATTTGCTTCATTTCTTCAGGAAATCATAGTTTTCATCCATGGATTTTATTCCAATTTTAATTAATTTTAATTTTTTCTTCTGCAAGCATTGCTTAGTACCTGTAAATTACATAGTTTTTAGTGGAAATTTCTAATATATAACATGTTTTGACTGTTTAATTGATACAGTATCCCATTCATGTCAGACCTCATCTGAGACAGAATTTTTGTGGACATAGTAGCAAGTTCTTTTGTCTGACACATCAAAAATCAAAAGAAAGAACTCCAGTCAGTCTAAAGCACACTCAGTTTTATCAAGAACCTGTTAACACTGTCTAATATTCCAGGAAAACAAAATTAAATATCTAGAATTAATTTGTGATATAATTTTCTATTCTGATAAACTGAAGCTCTTTTTACAGTAGGTAATCTAATCAACCTATTAAGATGATAATTTTGTCCTATTTAAAACCAAGTTGTCCTGTGTCACAGCCTTGCTATCTCGAATAAACTGGTTTATTCCCCCTGCAGAGTACATGTAACTATTACCAAAATATGATGTATAATATGCAGGTATTGCTCTCACTGTTGTCTGAGTTAACTTGACATTGTGGGCTATCTAATAGGATAGACAGTCTGCAGAGGATGTTTCATCAGGAAATCTCTTTTCTTCTGGACACTCTTCTTCCCGAAAAGAGCCATTTGCTCAGTCCATGTGCTTCAATGCAAGTACGTTTGGAGTTCAAGTGTGCATTGAGAAGAAAAGTGTACACGCAGCATTTATCAAAAATGTGCCTCTTTATTACCTAGTTGGAGAGCATGCCCTGAGAATGAGCTTCAAGCCAGGTAAATACAACTGGGCACAAAAAAGAAAATAGTGGGTGGGTGGGTAGAGGTGTGTGTGTATATACACACACAGATATATGTAGATAGATATAGATGTATATGTACATATATATTTTTTGTATCTTAAGTACCACTAAATCTACCATTGGAAGTACCAGGCCTGCCAGTATTGGCAACAGAATATGCTCACAGCAGGAATCCATTTCTCCCCCACTCGCCTGAGCAGCAATTTCCCAGCTCTCCCAGCAATGTCACTCAGCGTGGCCAGCGTCAAGCAGAGCTGATCTGTGCCTGCAGAGTGTGTCTGATGCATCCTGAATCATTGGATTTGGGATGCAAGCACGAAGCAATTGGACATGGGCAACAGATCTGATGCAGCGTCCTGTAGCTACATTCTAAAACCCAGACTCTAAAAGGGAATTATGGATTAACCCTGCCAGGATCTAGTCCTTAATGTCTTAATCCACGATCATAAGAAATAAAAGCACAGCAGGCCACTGAATCTGGGTCTCCTAAGTATCAAACTAATGGCCTAACCATTGGACCATTCTTTAGCGTTCAAGAGCCTCAATTCCTCTCTGACATTTATTTCACTAACCCATGGTTTATCTCTTTAAGCAATCCAATTCACTTGACTTTAATCTGCAAGATCATTCTGTTTATCGACTTTAAAAGAATCCAGTAACATGGTCGTATTTTAAAATTTGGTTGCCAGTATGTGCTTTAACTATTAGAGAAAATTTTTAGCAAAGTTGCTCAATACCAATAATAATCATTGAACACTTATATTTAAGGAAAAATGGCTAAATAAATTATTGTAAAATTGACTTATTCTCTCATTCAGTTGCTAATAGTAACAGTATACTAATTGTCATACAATTTCAGTTTACACAGAGGCACCTATTGAAAAAATACAGGTCACAATTCAAGCAGGAGACCAAGCTCCCACAAAAATGGTACGTCTAGTAACATTTGAAGATCCAGAGGCACAAGCATCTTCCAGAAAAGAAGCAATTAAAAAAGTGAAGAAAATCCTTAGTGACACTGATGATCAGGTACTGCTGCAAAATTCCACTTCTGGATTTGTGGGAGACATTATACAAAGCTTGTTTATATTTCTTTTACTAAGTAGCTTCCTTTGTTTAGATATTGTGCTAAAATGGAAAATAAAGACAGAGTTTTGGGTACACAAGTCTTTCTGCAGGTCTTTTCTTTGCACTCATCCTTTCTGCACGTGAAAGACATTAGAAAGAAGCAGGTTGGTTTTGTATGCTCTTCTGAAAATCTCTTGTGAGAGATGAAATAGCTGTTGTGTGGCCAAAAAGTAGTCTGTTATTTCCAGCTACTGCAACTGCAGCAAAATGCTCTGACACCAACTACACAACCTGCCCTGAGACAGTGACAGCTATAACATTGTCATTACTGACACCAGTTACATGTAATTGTGCGGTCAACAACCGCTGCACATGCTCCTTACCACAAAAGTGTTTGGGGCAGTGTTCTGCTTATGTGTGGTTTTAACACATTATTGTGAAATTGCCTTTGATTTATTGTGATGTGTTGCAAGAAGGTTATCAAGCACACACCTTGTCTTCTAAGGCAGCGGAGATTCAGAGGTGTCTGCATCTGATTTGACTTATGGCGTTCTGCAGGAACACGGAAAAATAATTTTGTTTTTCCAATGTTACCCTTGACTAGGGGACAAGAAAATATAGGAGCTCGTCGTCCAGTGCCAGCAGCGCTAGTGGAAGTGCCGAGAGTACAACGAGCAGCCCCTCCAGCAGCGACTCTGATGACAGAGCATCACAGGGAGGCACCCAGATAAATCTGAAAACAGGGCAGTTCAAAGTCAAAGAAAAGAAGTTCTACCCCTTTGGGGACAGCAGCAGTAGTAGTAGCAGTAGCAGCAGCAAAAGCAGTAGCAGTGGCAGTAGCAGTAGTGATAGTAGTAGTAGTAGCAGTGGCAGTAGTAGTGGTAGTAGTAGCAGCAAAAGCAGCAGTAGTAGCAGCAAGAGTAGCAGTAGTAGCAGCAAAAGCAGCAGTAGTAGCAGTAAGAGCAGCAGTAGTAGCAGTAAGAGCAGCAGTAGTAGCAGTAGTAGCAGCAAAAGCAGCAGTAGTAGCAGCAGTAGCAGCAAAAGCAGCAATAGCAGCAGTAAGAGCAGCAGTAGTAGCAGCAAAAGCAGCAATAGCAGCAGTAAGAGCAGCAGTAGTAGCAGCAAAAGCAGCAGTAGTAGTAAGAGCAGTAGTAGCAGTAGCAAAAGCAGTAGTAGTAAGAACAGCAGCAGCAAGGACAGCAGCAGCAGCAAAGGCGGTACCAAAGGCAGTGCAGGCAGCAGCAGCAGCAGTAGCAAAGCATCTGGTATAAAGCATAAGGCTAAGAAGCAGTCCAAGACCACATCATTTCCACTTGTCAGTGCTGCTGAAGGAGAGAGAAGTGTCCGTGAGCAGAAGCCAAAAACACAGAGTAGCAGCAGTAGCAGCAGTAGCAGCAGCGAAAGCACTGGTGCTTCCCATCGTCACAGCAAACCTGACAAACGAGCTGAGACAAAACACATCAAGTCCCAAGTGAACAGTGGCAGCAGTCACGACAGTTCTACAGAATGGGTAAAATGTCTAATACTTTGACTTCTGCTAGGAGGTGATCTTGACTGAGCCGTAGGTAATAACTTCTTTTGGAATTTTGCAGGACTTTCACCTTCCAAAAGTCTACAGTCTCCGCTTCAGGTCTGCTCACATCCGTTGGGTAGGTGCCTAATTCAAGTGCACATTGCCATGGCAGCTCCAGCTGATGTGGTCAAGCCCGTTCCTGAGGGGTTTTGTTTTGGCCATTTCCCTTGACCATTCCATAATGCCCAATAACAATACTGATGATGAGCAAAAAAAGCAGATTTATTACTAAAATGCTATTACACTGCATCCGTTTGCTGTTGCAGCACTTGCAATCCTCAAATTTGGGTCAGGACACACAAATGTGCAATGCAACCAAAGCTAGGTTAACAAAGACCATGCAGGAATGATAAAGCAGTAGGACCTGCCAATGAGAATAGTTATGTCCAGAGTTCTTAGGCAACCATGGCAAAATCATTACAGGGATTTTTTCAGAAACCAGGTTCAGTACACATTATGGCACAAGTTATTTTTAGCATATATTAGAAGGGTGATAATGGAGTGGCTTTTGTAGGTGTTACCTGTACAGCTATTACATATCCTGCTCGTGAAAGAGGAAGATGATTTATAGTGTTTTTTGTAAAATTGTAATATCTTTTTTTTTTTGGATATGGATATATTTGACCATTTATTAAATGCCACTTTTCATTTTCCCTAGCATTAGACCTGAACAGTGTGATGTTGCCATCTGCAATCAGTGTCTATGCAGTCTTTCTTTCAGCAGAAATGTCGAGGTGGATCCGAGGCACATTGCAACCTGACATATTTCATGTCTATATACGAAAATAAAAATAACACTCTAGTTATGTCTAAGTCTGTTACCTAAAAAGGGAGGCTGATATCTCTGATTTTGATATTTACACTGTAAAACTAGAGGCCATCTCATAGATTTTTAACCTATTTTTATTTCATAGCATCCAGATCATAAAGGATCAAGCAGTTCATCATCATCTTCCTCTGAGTCAGGAAGCAGCCGCAGAAACAGCAGCAGCAGCAGTTCCAGCAGCAGCCACCATCACGGAGAAAATTCTGCCCACAACTCATGGAGGAGCAAGAGAGTCAGCATCCACCACCACAGCCATGGCTCCAGCCTGACACGTGAGGTACAGCTCTGTGTGTGGTAGCCACGAGTAGCCAGGCTGAGCTGGCTGCTGAGCAGGAGCTGCAGATGTGGTGGCACTTACCAGCTGAGGGGGTTGGCTTCAGGAGGGACACTCAGAGTCAAGTCTGTAAATTGAACATCAAAGTTCATCGAGATATTCCCCCTCCCACCCCTAAAAAAATATTTTTTTTTCAAATTCCCTTCTGTTCAGGCTCCTGTTTGCCAGTTTCCTTTCCTTCATTTCTGAAGGTGTTTGCAGTATGTGAAAGCCCAGATTTGGAAATTATAAAAGTTGAAGGGAATGCAGCTGTGAGTTAAAGAGGAAAGAATTCTCCTTTTCCCATGAAAGCCCAGAATGCAAAATCAGTTGCTTTAGGTAAAAATGAGGAGGAAACAAATGAGTCTGCCTAATTATTTTTAAATGTAGAGTGGAGGTCATGAGTGCATGCAGAGTATAACTAAAATCAGACTTTCTGTGGACATTACTGATTGATAAATGTGAAGGTCCATTAAGCACAGATCATCTCTACCTTTATCATGCACTTAGTATTCTATGATTGTACTACATAAAGGTATCTACATAATAATAGAACAAATAGCTCTGCAAATGCAGGCAATGGTCTAGGGGAATTCCGCTACTAGGAAGGATTTCAAAATATTTGATTGGCTTGAAGAAACTGTAGTACAGTACAATAAGTTGTGAATGTGTATACTGCTCTGAATGTCTCTAGTACAGACAGTAGGTAGCTATTTGAAATGTTAGAATAATGAACAAAATCTTACTATATGCATAAAGATAGCTTGGAACAGTCTTGGATCCCTCAACAGAATAATCACATCTTTAAATAATTAAATTTCCAACCAAATTTATCCTTAATTGCTGGGGATGTGGAAATATGAACTGCAAACTAAACTGATGAAGGGCGAGGGCTGCTGCCTGCTATCAGTACACATTAACTGGACTGCAGGCTCTCCAGTGAATACACAGAAATACTTAAGCACAGATGGTTGGGGGCTGTTTTTCAGCGCAACTTCCTGGGAGACGTAATTCCACCTGGCATTACGATTGTGGCACAGGCAGTAAGGAGTGACAACAGAAATCAAGGTTATCAAGCTACAGCATATGTTCGTTCTGATGCTGCCAAAGTTGATGTGCAACTAGTTGTGGTTCAGCTGGCTGAAACCAATTGGAAAGCGTGTGCTGATGCTGTGATACTGCCTCTGAAAGCACAGGTAAGTGCACAGGCAGCTTCGCACAGAGAGACATCTACAAAGCCCAGAGCAAGCACAGAGAACCTGCTGATTAGGAGTATTAAATAGGAAAGGCATACTTATTTTGAAATGTTTCGCAGAGTCAGTGAAGTTTCAGAAAATGTTCCTAACTTTTACTATTCTTTTGAATTAAATATATGTAAAAAAACCACATATTACTCAGACCTTTTGAAATCTGGCAAAAAATATTGCTTTTCAAGATAAAATATAACCAGTAGAAGCATAAAAATATTTGAAAAATTGACTTCTTCATCACTATTTATTATTTGCTCTACTATGAGTTTTCTTGCCTGGGAATCTGCCTGGTTTTGTGTATATAATTGATTGACCCCAGGATTAGCTCAGTTGGTTAGAGCATGGTGTTAATAACAAAAAGGACACTGGATTTGATCCCTGTATGGGCCATTCACTTAGGAGTTGAACTTCTTCTGGATGGAGTTGGATGATCCTTCTTGGTCCCTTCCAAGTCAGACTATTCTGTGATTTCAAAAGACTCATAACGCAAATGCATTTACAATGTTGTATTTCTTAGGACTTAAATGAAAAGATGGAAAAAGCAAAGTTGGGCAATGGGTTTATGCCTGAGAGAGAGCATCATAAATGAAGGAACAGGTCTTTGCTTTCTTTTGCATATCCCTGTGCTTCACATGACACTTTTAGAGCAAGAGCTCTTTGTGCAACAATTTACAAACCTTTGCTCTTTGCAGCTGCAATTAACAAATTCAGCATGATATTCAGTATTGAAAAAAGTGGGGTGGGTTCAAATCAGGAGGTCTTGGGGAAGGCAAAGAGAAATTATAGTGCAATCCTCTTCTAGGAAAAAATACGTATTGATTAAGAAGTTACCACATCTAAGGAAATCTCAGCATGTTTCAGTGGCTGCTTTGAGGCAGGAACACGTATATGTACTTCTGCACAGACCAGCAAACTTTTTTCCTACTATGCCTCAGATTTTGCGCGAAGTCAAAATTTCTCCATGAACCTGTTTAGATGAAAAGAAAGAGTGGAAACTTTAAGGATCAATGCACAAACTGGTGAAAGAAAATTTTGTAGTTTGAAATGGTCAAGGTTCCTTCGGGATTCTTTTCTGAAATTTGTGTGACTGTTTCCCTGTTTATAAAGGCCAGACTGAGGTGGGGCAAGGAGTGCCAGGATTACAGGATAGCAGCCGTGGCGACCACAGGACAACTGGCAAGGAAGCCAGCTGCACAGCTGAAGGTGGAATGGGGAACGCTTCCATCCTGGATAAAAAAGACAAGCTCAGTGTATGTAATTCATTCTTTCATAAGTTTTTATTTGACTTTTTTACTGTGCTTGGCATTTGAAAAACACTGAAAGAACTGGATGAAATTTTTCAACCCAAGCATACTTCTCTGGGCAGTGTTTGGGTGGAAACCACAAGTTCAGTGGCACACAAGTACTGTATGGATGTGTTCTGCTTTCTCCACATGTTTCATATTAAATGATAGCCCCCAAATATTTAAAAACTTCGTATGCTTGATTTCATTTTCCATATTAAATCATTTCATATTTCAGTTCAAAATGCCTTTTTGTTTTAAACTGATCTTCTATTCAGCCTCAAAAAAGTAACCATTTTAAATAGGCAAAATAAAACCGGTGTATTTCTTCTGGATAAAATCAACCATTTCATTTGACCCAAAGTATTGTTTCCCTTTAGTATTATTGACTTTTCAGCTCTTCCGCTTTTTCCTGATTTTTCAGATCTACCAGTAGTCCTCACCATCCCATGGGTGCTTTTGTTCATGTACCTGAGTTTGTCACATCTTGTTTATCTCTAGATTCATGCAATACATTCCTGGTGCAGCACTCATGTTGGGCTTCTCAGAAGTACATCAGAGAAATCCATCTCATGAATTTATAGTACGAGCAGCTGCAACATCTCCACGAACAATTGATACAGTGATTAAAACTCCTGAGGTACGTTAAATTTTTATTTTCCTTTTCCTTACCTAGAATGATTTTCAACTTAGAATGTTTTGACACTTAATGTAAAGAAACAAAAAGCAAAATACACCTTTTTAGAGAAGCTGCTATATACCTGACTAGATCAGGTGGGTGTTAAAATACATACAACCGTTCTCTTGAGTTTGTGCTGCTTTGGTCCAGTGTAGTAGTAAGTTGAAAATCAGACTCTGTAGTCAAATACTTTATTTGCATTCTGAGAACAGCAGTGAGGCCCAAATTGTCTCAAGTACGACTGCTCTCAACTCACACCTTTATGCATTTTATCCAGTGTGACTAACTCCTAAATGAGGGTCTCAGAGCAGATAGTGGGGGCCTTGAGAACACTTTGCACTCTGCTGCAGCCACAAACAGCATCTGTGTGTGTTGGCACTCCAGTCCCACGTCTGCAGTAACCATGCTTGATGTGACTGGTCTGAGAAAGCCACAAACACCCTAACCAAACTGGAGTAGTTAGTCAGGCTCTCAGGGCAGCTTGCACAGACAGGGTCTGAAGAGTCCCGCTGATTAATTGGTCTTTGTCCACCAAATCCCTATGCACCTCTTTGAAAAATTTCCCCTATGGATCTCTGGAAAATTAATAACAGCTGGCTATTCACATGCAGAAATTAGTGTGTCTTTAACCCTCCACAGTGCTTCAGTATTGCAGGATCTTTAATGTGTAATAATGAAGAAGTAGACGCATTAGGCATTCACTTGATTCTCTTGGCAAATACAGTTTGTAGCTACAGTGAAGGATCTTACCCCAATGCTGAGCATGCCAGTTTTCAGCCCTTAATGGATGATATTCATTTTTCCAAACACATCCACCATCTCAGTTACTCAACTTCTTACCTTATTTTTTAAGAAGTCACTCAAATATCACTTAAACTCATCTCTATCAGTTACTTTTCAATGTTCTTAACAATTTCTCAAAAAGTCAAGAAGTATGACTAGAAGAGATGGTAATGATTCCTCACAAAAGGTGAAGGTTTGGGTGCATTCTGCAGAGACTAACATAACTGCAATTGTAGAAATACATCTTCAAGATTTTTTTTTTCAAGGTAAGAGTGGGGCTTTCTTGCAGTCATATCTTGAGCATATGGTTCAATTTATCTTAATGTATTTTCATTTCTGCTTTTTCAGGTAACACTTTATTGTGAGGGATTCCGATTGCCATTCACTCTGCCCTTAGGCCCATCTCCAGCTTACGAGACTCGAGATATCACTGCCTGGAATTTATTTCCTGAAATAGCTTCACAAATAGCACAAGAAGATCAATGTAAATGTTACTTATATGTTTGTCTCATGAATAAGCAATGTGTGTAGATCCATACTCTGCCATGGCTGGGCCTTGCCTTTCCTTTTAATGGTCTTTTAGGGAAGCATAGCATCTCTAGCCCTGCTTTCAGCAGTGCATTCCCTCACAGAGAAGCAGGGTTTTTGGCAGGTGAATGAAGAGACTTCAAACTGCCGTAAACATTCAAAGTTTGGGAGTCACTCCTGTCTTCGAGGACTAGAGGTTGTTTTTTTGCCCCTCCTGAGAAGGTGCCAAGCCTGCATTGAGAGGCATGAGATGATGGGTGCAGGAGAGTCCATGTATTTTCTGCCCTGTTTATTTTACTCAAAAAGGAGCCAGCCATGTGAGCCTTACCTGGTTGGTGCCTAGCACTCCTGTGGGAAATGGGGAGTTTTTATCACAGTTTGTTATGGCTTCCAGTTTCTCAAGAATTTTGTACATTTTAGTCCCTCTTAGCTTGAGTTTTGTGTTTGGCACATAATCAAAATCAATACTAATATAGTCTATGGCAGGCAGTTATTTTGTAGTGTTCTCATGTCCTTACAGAATCTGGCTTCTGCCAAGGAGATGAGGAAGTTTCCTTCCTGTTTGCTGGGTAGTTCAATCTCATACGGGGTGTCTTTCAGTAGTTCACAGCAACACATACAGTGCTCATATCTGCCATTTCTTTTCTGGTTTTGTTTTGCAGCCACGTGTGAAATCAGGGAGAGAGATTTCAAAACATTTGATCGTGTGAGCCATTCATATTCTTTCAATAAAAGCTGCAACTTGGTGGTGGTTCAAGACTGTACTGAACACCCAAAATTCATCATTACTACAAGAAAGGTTGATCCTCAGTCTTTCTCAAGAGAGGTTCACATAAATACAACATTAGCGTAAGTGTGGTTTATATTGAGGGCTCAGAAGTTAGGTAAAAAGTTTCAGGGAGTTAGTCTGGGAGTGGGAGATGTCTAGTTCCAAGGTGAAACTGGTTTTCAATGAGACATCTGGGGAAAAACAGAATTTCCAGAAGGGATCCTCATCTGAGGCTGTTTGGTGTAGTTGCTCTTGTCTTGAATTCTCCAGCCACCAATACCTGATAACTTGCTCACCAAGTCCCCATGCTCTCTTTTCTTTAAAGGCTGAATATTAAAGATCAAAGTCCCAATGAATTTTGCACTTTGGAAGGAAAACTGCTTGTTCATTCATTCAAAATTCAGATAGTCACAAATATCTGTACTTTTCACATTTTAAATTAACACTAATTTATTCTTTTTGATTTTTTCTTTTTCTGAAGGAACATCACAATCTGTCCAGCCTCAAATTCGTCTCTCCTTGTGGCATGCAATGAAGAACAAGTTCTATCACACAGTGGAGGTTCTGAGTATGAAAAAGGTAAGCTGTGATACCCAGTTTTCCAGGATTGACCTGGGAACTAAATATCAAGTTCTTATAAGTTTCACAGAAAAATCTCTGTGTAAAAAAAACACAACTGGAATTAATTCAAAGAAAAACTAAAGACTACTTTCTTAAGATTTGTATTGACTTATGTTCATGTTTCCTATGGTATATACACTCTCACTTTCCTCCAGCATAACTGACAGGTGAATAAAGCCCTTTCTTTTCATATACCCAGGCTGGTGATTGTTCAGAAAAAATGTTCATGTTATAGTCACAGAGAGATGCTTTGGTTCAGACATTTTGCTGGAGCACCACCACTCTCATTATCAATATAAAATTTAGCACACTGGATACAGAAGTGGGTTCCAACTATAGGTAACAGCAGTAGAATATTTTTGAAAATATGTTATTTCTTCTATTTTTGTTTTTCCTCTCCACTTAAATATATATATATTTAACTGTGGCAGCAAAATTATCATTGTGAAGGAAAATGCATTGTGGTGGGTTTTGTGCTACAAGTTTCTCCATTAATTTAAGATGATCACTGTATGATTCACCATCTTTTTACAGACAATGTTAAAATTTATAAAAATGGAGCAACCGTTACAGTGGAAGTTCCAGCACTGGGACTGAAGAAGGTGACTTTTGATGGTGTAAATCTTAAGGTACTGCACTTACTTTCAAGGTTACTGCTTTCTTTCTGCCTCATACCTTGCCGCTGTGGCAGACCAACACTTCAGCATTCACTACAAAGTTGTGCTATTTTGCAGGTTACCGTTGCTTCGTGGATGAGAGGAAAGACCTGTGGAGTTTGTGGTAATAATGACAGAGAAAGGGACAATGAACTCCTCATGCCAAACCATAGGCTGGCACACAGCTGTGCTGCGTTTGTTCATTCATGGGTACTGCTAGAAGAAACCTGCTCTGGTGGTGAGTGTATCTGGAAAAATTTTATGCTTGGATAGATTATGATTTCGCTTTTCCTCAGCTGACAGCTAGAAAATAGGTTTTTTTAAGGAGCAGATATCTTTTACTTAGAAATTTCAATAGCAATATGTATCCATTTTAACTTTATTAACCACTGAATGTTTAAAACACTGCTTGTGAATATAGACAATATATACTCCAGCAAAAAATCTTTGTCTCATGTGCAATTCAATGTTAAATAATTGATTTTTATTTCTTACACTGAGTAGCTTTTTTCTTGAGAGGTAAAATCAGCCCTAATCTTGCTCCCACCAAAAAAAGTGTGATTTTCCCTATTGTATCAAAACACTTTCAACTGTTGTCTGCAGACTTAATTTAACCACACAAGTTGCAGACTATGAATGCAGTGTCAGATCATACATTAACGTCAATTTCCAAAATGCAAAAATATTTCCTTTTTGTTCTGCACCATATGAGGGTGCAATCTCAGGTAAATGTTTAGAACTACTCCTACAGTAAAGAGCTTTGTATCACATGTAGCTGGAAAAATAGTGTTAGACTCCCATAACATCAGTACAGTTTTGTTTGGTAGGTCTCCATTTACCTTGGACCTGAAATAATTTTATTGAAGTTAATGGTTGCTTTCTCCTTGACTTCAGTGGCAGCAGAATCATACTTATCTGTGTGTCAGGAAACAGAGTCTTAGCTGGCATCCTGTTAAGTTACATTATACCTTTCTAGTGAGATAATTGCAGCATTATAAAAATCATCCAATACAAAAATTATCCTTGATGTTATTATATAAATGCTGCCTTTTTTTTAATCCATTCACTACGGTTGACATTTTTCCTAATGCAATGAAGTAGCCATTGTGCTTGCAGTATCTATTCTTAATAGCTTTCAGACATGAGAGGTTATTTTCTGTGTATTATGTACTTCTAAAAAACTGAGTATACATGATTCCATTTGGGTTATATTGTGCAATTAGATTTTAAAAATAGCTCCCCTTTCAGACTCTTTCCTCAACTTATTATTGTCCTATCTCGATAACCTCGCTACTGTGAAAATGGTTTGTCAGATACCTGTGTTTTAATAAAAGCTGAGGAGAAAATATGGACCTTTATTATTGCAAGGATCGATTGGGATTTATTTCTACAATTTTAACTACCTTTCCTTTTCCTCTTAGGGTGCAAGCTGCAGCGCAGTTATGTGAAGCTGAATCGAAATCCTACTATTGATGGTGAGGAATCTACGTGCTACTCTGTTGACCCAGTACTGAAATGTATGAAAGACTGTACTCCAATCGAAAAATCTTCAGTAAAGGTTGGCTTCCACTGCTTCCCAAAAGGTACGGTATTTTTCTCCCTCTGTGTGTCACGTACTGCAGGAGCTGTCAGAGCATTCGAAAGAACAAAACGCAGCACAGCCATGCACAGACCTGTATTGCTCCAGCTCCTCTCTGAGCTGCTGTTTTTAATCCCATTAGTATTTGCTATAACTGCTGACAGTGCTGGCCAGCTAAAAGCTGGGTTAGGTGATGGCAGGTAGCATCATCTGAGAAAAACATTTGAGGTGGTAAAAGGGGCAGCAGCAATCAATAAAATCACAAAATAAAATTTGTCATGTCTTCAGGATCTCTACAAAGTTGAGATAAGCAACACTGAGTCCTTTTATGCACACTACAGCCTGCAATTTTGTGTAGACCAGGGCAAGCAAAGCAATTGAAAGTCAGTCAAGTAGTGTGACATGACTGCTGTGATTAGACTGCCATGCTATGCCACTGTGCAATACCTCAGCAAAATCACATTGCTGGAAGTTTCTCTAGATGGTTCCAAAAAATGGTTTGTTTTTTAAGATACTTTATACACACATACTCATACCTTTAAAAAAAAAAGAAAAAAACCCCACAGGCCTTTTTCTCCTTTCATTTATATCAGGATATGAGGCACTGTCTAACATAGGTTCACATTGAAGTTATATAATCATAGATGGAGAATCCAGCCTGGAACCTACAGATATTTCTGGTGCATTCTTTCCTAAAACTTTCAATTAAATACCTATAGAGCTTAGAGGGAAACCTACCATTAGGAAGTATCTAGTGAAGTGGTTTGTTCTCTGTTAACCATTGTTGGCCAAATCCATTGTTAGCTGTGATAATCAAGTGTAGTTTCACTGGAGCCAATGAACCCCTGTGTTGAGTAGTACTGGCGAGGAGAGGGTATTTTATGTCTGAATTTAAACATCTATGTAGAACTTTGCACTTTGCTTGTGTTACTAATATCTGCAATGTGCTGAATCAGCCATAAAAGCAGAGAGGATCTCTCTAAAATAGTCATCTGCAACAGCCTGTTCAACAAGGAGCACAGGGAGAGTGTTAATAGTTTTCTGATGGCTCCCTGAAATGAGAATAGATGTATTCTTTCATGAATAGAAAAACCCACCCTCAACAAAAAAACCCTTCCAAAATCTTGTTATATCCATGTTTCACAGATTTCTATTGTGTATCCAAGTCTGTATCTCTGAAGTGTCATAACCCCAGACCTCACTGCCTCGGAATATTAGGCTATAATAAAGATGTCTCATTCTCTCACAAAACTGTTTGAGAAAAGAGGAAAATCAGAAAAACAGATATGTTGGTTGTTGCAGGCAGTGCTGCTTTTAGAGCAACTGCAGGCTTCTCTGGTTCATTTACCGAAGCAGAGACTGGGAAGTCTGCTAGCAACACTTCCAATCAAGGGCTTATTTATTTATTTATTTGTCTATTTATCCTGAGGAAGAGGTAGAAAAAGAGGAGAAGGGAGAGAAGGAAGAAAAAAGATGCCATTTATTGTTCTTTAGCTTACTCAATTGATTGCTTTTTCTTAGGCTAAGGATCAATAGGAATACAAGGCCAGCACTTAAAAACTGTTCTTTTTCTTTCTTTGCCTGATGACTTTGAGAAAGACGAGAATTTCTACTGCTTCTCCATCTAGGAACATGCATACACTGGACAAAGAACTTTTCTCAGCTCTTTATATGAGGGCTCAGACGCGATAGTTTGATCTTTCAAAATAGAAGGACCCCATCACTGTCACCAGTGGAGAAAAGATAAAATGAAGTACAGGGACGCAGAATTTCTCCTGCTGTCCTCAAATCAGCAAGCCTGTAGCCTTAGGAACTTGACTGAGGCAGGCATCACTCCAAGTTCAAGTCCACATATTGGTTTATATTTCAAACATGCCACAAGGCCTACCCATGGGGATCATAGTTACTCAGCCATGATCTAGTTTGCGAGGAAACTATTTCCTACATGGATATGAATGTGCTCAGACCCACAGTGTGCCCAAGAGTAAGAGACATAATGTATATAAAAAAACAGAATTCAGACATTTTATAGCATTTCTCATTTCACAGTCTGAAAACATAATATATATTTTTAAAAGCATCTCCAGCATCTTTCTGGGAAATATTCATTATCCAGTTTATTATGCAAAACCGGTTCCTAATGCTGGACAGTAATTTAGCCAAGGAGAGTGTTAACCTTTCAGAAGATAAGTGACCGATACAACCTGAGCTCATACAGCAGTCTCCATATTTTCCTGTGATGAGAGATGGCATGTCATAAATGCACTGTCCAACTAAGGAATAAAACAAATGGAAGTAAAATTATGAAAGCTTTATGCATTCTCATTATACAAACTTAATCTAAATGGATGTCCTAATATTCTTCCAGATGCAATGATAAACCTCCAACTAGCTAGGAATATTTATTGGGAAGATGAATATCATTATTCCATTTAGATTATTTCAGCATTAAGGGATATGGCTTATTCAAGCTGCTGTTGATAAAGCAGTGTGGTAAGGTTAATACTGCAACTGACAATGCTCTGCCAGATTTCACAATATATGGGAAACTTTAATTAGAAGTTTATGAACCTCTGAAAATTCTCCAAAGGGCTTACCCTTCAGAAATGAACTTCGACAAATAGTCAGCTGAAATACCCAGTGATATGCAGCACTAACATAAAAAGTGATTGCTGATGTGGATTGGTACGTGGTGATCTTACATTGACAGGGGCTACCTCCAGCACTTTCACAGCCTCCTCTTGTCTTTGTGCTTCATGAAATGTAATTCATTTTGGTTTTAGGGAAGTATTACAGTAATTATATCATGGATGAAAATCCTGTTCCAAGTCAATGAGTCAGTTAGATGTCAGTCGTGAGGGCAGGATTTCATTCTTTACTTGATGAGGGAGCTGACAGCCATCAAAACAGTATTTCTTTGAAATGTGTTAATTTGCTTGATGTTAGTTAACAATGGCTTCACTCTTCTGACAGAAACTGCTGTAAGCCTGTTGGAATGGCAGAAAAGCAGCGATAAAAAATCTGCATTTGAGGATGTTGTGGAGTCTGTGGATGCTGACATTGATTGTACCTGCACTGGCGGCTGTAGTTAAGCTAAACGCTTTGGCGTTGTGCTATAGACATACCACACAAATAATTGAATAGCTAGACAGATAAGAAGGTAACATAATAGCTGTAGTAAAATATTAAGAAAGGTGCTTGAAGAAAATAAGCCTACTGCAAAGTCAAATGCATTATGTACAGTCTGCACTGCTTAATAAATATGTTCATTAAATAAGTATTCATGTGGTCTCTCTTTATTTTTCCCTATCAACAAAACAATCAGGCCAACTATAATATTATACAGAAATTCTGCTCTCTTTTATCTGCAATATAATTACAGCAGCCCTCTCTTAAAATTATGTTCACTGGGTGATGAAAGGAAAACATGATTACGGCTACTGCTAACATTCCATTGTGCAAAGAATTTCATATTTAGCATACTAAAGACACAGTAAGCATTTGTTTTCTTTTATGTTTTCTGGTAAAGAGCAACGCCTGTTCCTGGAACCGTTGTGCAAAAAAATATATTTTACTCCCAGCAAGACCATTAGCCTTAGTACATTCTACAAAGGAATGAATTGGACTGCTAGACTCCCACTGTAGCTTTCCAGAGAGCTATAGTGTGTGACACAGTCCCCATTTTCATTTAAATTTCAATGGATGTGCTGTTGCTTCATGAACTAACTAAAAGTGTGAATAGGAACTTTTTTTTGCTTTACCATCTCCTATTGTATATTTATGAAAATGATGGCTTCAAAAACTTCAGGGAACAATAATACATCAAGTAGCATTCCAAATACTCCAAAAAGTGATATATAGAAAGATATGTAAGATCAATGGCATCATAAAGCTAAAATAAAATACAAGCAGGACAGTCAGACTGTGTTTAACCAGTGAAGAGTCAATCTGCTAGCTTTCACTGTGCAGAAAGGTAATTCCCTCCCACCCCAGGGGACCAGGAATAGGTGGCACCTTCAAACCCTGAGCAATGGCACAATATCTCTTCACCCTGTGTCACAAATCAGCCGTGCACTGAACCACGGTATGTTTTCCATAACAGGCAGCAGCAGCCAGCACTCTCTTCCAAGAGAAGCCTTAGCGTGGGCAAGGTACAGCTGAACCCAAAGCCTGGCAGGAAACTGTCATTAAAGAAAATACTTTTCTTTCTAACTAAAAGCTTATCTATCAGAAAGATGATTGAAGACTAAATAGTTGAACAATTACAGCATAACATTTCACAGTGCTTTTCTTTCAAGAGCAGAAACATGAGTAATGTATGGAGGTACTCCTTTTACTCTCTCTTGAGTTGCAGCTTGCCACCAACTTCAAGTCAGAAAAGGCCCAGTTTTTCTCCATGTACAGCCACAACATCATTACTTCCAGAAGTAAGCCATTAAAGCTTGTTCAAACCAGCTGCCTGGTGCTTACCCTGGGGCAAGCACATTGGCCTCTGCCCCAAACCTCCCTCCTGAGGATAACCTACAAAAGGCAAAAGGTGGTTACCTGCCTCTTTCTCTTTCCCCAGCCTTAATTTAGTCTATATATTGTATTTGAGAATATATGCAAATAGCCAGCACTCTATTCAACAGCCTTTTTCATGCATGGATCTTCAAACTAAGACCAGTAACATGAATTCTTGCCCTGTGTTTTTATTTGTTATAAAGCATTCACAAATTCCCTGTACAAAAGCTGTGTTTTACTAACTCATCAGAAGTGCTAGACAGCAAAACAGATAGCCCCAAACAAGAGGGGAGATGAAGAATATTGCATTCCACTTTCCTTTAAAATCACACTAGTCTTACACCTGGAGAGCTCTTTTGTTCCTGGTATTGTTTTCACTGTGGCTTATGGGAGATTTGACATTGACTTTCATAGGATCAGACTGTCATCTTTAATCCACCACCTTTCTCTTTAATCTGCTTGTTTACAAAAGAGAAACTTTTGCCAGTCAACCACTTCAGATAAGACAAAGGTGGTAGGCAGAGAAGAAAAATGAAGTTTCACGCTCAACTACTAGAACAGGAATTTAGTAACAGCAAAGAGCCATCAGTAAGAGAAGAAATTCTGCTCACAGAGCAGGGAATTCACTCACCATCACCCCACCAGCACTGAAGCCTGGGCTGGGGTGCAGGCTCAGCCAGGGGGAAAGCAGTCACTGGCAAAGCCCAGGCACAGACCTTTCTCTGGTCTGCGCAGGGCAGGGGCAGGACACAGCTCTCATTATTTCCATTTCGAAGGGGCAGCTTTCCTTTCTGTCCAGCTCCTGTTCGTTAGTGCCCTCTTGCTGAGACAGCTGAATGCCTTTGACTGACTGAAAGGCTTCACTGTAGCTGTAAAATCACAATGTAATGAACGTTAGTAAAGCCTGAGGTTGGCAGCGAGCACAGCAAAGCAAAAGACTTAGAACCAGCTCATTTTGCCGAAAGAATTAAGAACATTAGGAGTACAAGTGTGAAAAAGCCCTTCTGGAATTTCTAATGCACCACACAGACATTTCCAACCCATCTGGGAGAATATCTGCAGTCCAGATTTAAACCTCATTTGGAAATCATGCCTGTCCTATCTTATGAAGCAAACCAAAGCTACATACCCAACTGAGTATTAAAATGTGTACTACATGAGCTGAGCTTTTGTGCATTCTCCTTTTCATTCCTAGTGCTTCCCAACGATATGTATTAATGCATTCTGGACTTTACTGCAGTAACCAAGTAATATAATCTTGCAATTATGGTACTCTAGTATTGTTTAAAAAAAAGTGTCAAACAAAAGATGCAGACCTAAGCACAAGCCAGGCTTGCATCCTAATCCTGCCCTTGCAGCTCTGTAATGTGGTTTTGCATGAGGCTGGAGACTTCTGTGTCTCATTTTCTGCATCAGAAAGATATGACTACTTACCTACTTGATGGAGTCAGAAATGCTTATGAATTTATAGTCCCATATGTCTTTTGCAAGTTCTTCAGTGATTCTAGAAATGAAAAGTAAATTTTTCCACTAGATCTCCTAACCACATGAGGATATTTTATTGCTAAGTTGAAGGTTTTCATTTTCAGATTCATCCAACTGTAAAATAACTATACATTTGGAAAAAATCAAAACAATATACTTAATTTGTTCACGGTCAGCTTTGGTTAAACCTTAGTGGATTATTCATAAAAGCCTTGAATTGGATGGTGCTATTACAGACAGATAGGCAAAAGGATATTGGAGACACAGCCTTTTGTATCGTAGACAAAGACAGCAAACCTTTTGTCCCTCAGACCTGGGTCTTTAGATTCACTAATTTTAAATGACACAGTGACTCTCAGGAAAGCATGATCATTCTGCTCCGGAGAAAGGAGCTGCAGTGTGACAGGAAAGGACAAAATCACTAATACCAGACCCCTCCTGGACATGAAATACCTGCTCCTCAGTGTGAGCATTAAAAAAAAATAACATCTACAATTCTAACCCCACTGAAGCCAATGGTTAAACTCAACAGAGCTAGGCTTTTACTCAGCATGTTTGAATGAGTTATTAAATGAACTTTAGTTGTCACTAAAAATAAATGTGCAGTGTGGATCTAAGTGCAGCTGATGAATAAGAAACCTCAGGAATCTAGCAAATACAGTAGTTAGGGCTAAAACCAGAGACAGCTCAAAAGGTTGCAGAAGTGAGTAGCTATTAGTGGCCATCTGAGCTTTATGTCAAATCTCAAGGTCTCTCATGCCATCTACTGGCGCTTTTATTTAGCTACAATGGTTTAAACCTTTTTCCTTTAAGTTTATTTATAGGTCTGGTACATTCCAGGTAGTTTTACACAAATTCCAATCAAGCTTTGGGGTGGGGTGTTTTTCCCTCTAATCTCCACACTTGATTACTATGTGGGTTTTTTTCCTGTAAGTACATTACAGTTTGGTACCGTTCTGAATACCATTTCACATTGTCCCCAGAGGAAAAAGACATTCATAAGACATTCTTATTTCTGTTATTGCTGGATAAGCAATAATTATACTGCAAGCAGTACTGGAAGAAAAGTTTACTAAGAAAATCCAAAGCTGTTCAAAAATAGTACTTACGGTTCATCCTAAATCAGTGTGAGAAGGTTGTTATTTTGGTACCTGAAAATGCTTAATGCACAAAAATATCTGGTTTTCCCTCTTTTTCGCTCGCAGTTTACTTAGCTGTAATTCACAGCAAAGACTTCTATGTCCTAATATTATTAAGGTCCCTTTCAGATGGAGTTTGGGAAGCGGGAATTATCTATATCAATAGATCTGATCACAGAGCTCTCCCTTCATTATCTGTAGCCTGTTTCTTCCTGCCATTCCAGTTTTCCTTCCCTATTTATGTGTCCACTGCTCTGATCAGGACAAATGCAGGCACCTCAACACACCCTCACCCTGCTACTGGGAGAGCAGGCAGTGCTACAGCTGTGCACTGTGCCCCATCTGTTCAGGCATCTTCAGAATTCACATTGCACCCCAGGTTAAAATATCAGTGAGCAGAAGATTTTGGAGCTTTACAGACTTGTTCCCTCTCGTCTCTGGACTTTCCTTCTGCAGTGTCTTTCACTCATCTGTGATCACAAACAGGCTGAGTCAGGGGCATATGTGACACCGTAGTTGTTCTAGAGGTGATGTTGATGTTAGGCAAGGTTGGAGTTCAGGCCCCAGAACACCCAAGTCTGAGCACCCAGAATTTCTATGGATTATTGTGGATGACACCAATTGCCATCTGCATACCAGAGGGAAAATTAAGTCAAATCCTTCACAGTAGCAGCTAACCCAAGTATACTTGGGTCCTCTTACTGAAAAGCCATATTCTCCACCATCTTTGATGTATTCGGTCTTTAGGCAAATTGAGAGTGCTTTGGAGAAAAATACTATTTGGAGACTTGGACCATCAAACCCCAAGTCCTGCACAAACTCTGCAAGGGTCACTATAACAAGTATAGTGCTAAACTGGGATGCTGAAATTATAATCCTCAGCCTTTTGCCATATCTCTGTTTTGTTTCACTTGGAAAAATGATCAGTTTCTTTTCGTAATAAAGTGTCAGGACATTTGCATGCCTCTTAAAATCTTCTTGGAAATGAAATTAATTTCAAAACAGAGTAAATGGTGAAAAACACATTAAATGTTGTGACTAGCTCCCCTCAAAATTATCTCCATTTTTTTTACATTATTTCCTCCATGTATCTTTTAAACCTTCGCAAATAGAAGTATCGCAAAATTCTTTGTAGATATTATATGAAACAATCTTTAAATGCCTTTTGTAACTGTGGTCATATCTGTCTCTTATGTGGTTGAGAATTTACTCTAATTAGAGCTGCTTTGATGCTTTGTTTTTTGCCAGCTGATAAAAAAGATAATTACAGCAAAAGAAACAGAGCCAAGAATTTGGGCTGAATAAGCTAACATGCTAGAATTCTACTCAGATTCCTGTTTCTGTGGTCAAAACAAAACTATTAATATTCAAGATCTGTTCATGATTTGGGGGATGATATACAGATTGGACTCACTATGGGCATAAGAGATTAACACAGGCTCAGGCTGGGGCTAGAACTGGCAGACAAATGCTTGTCTCACCGTGACATTAACCTGCCTACATTACTGCAGACTCAATGCAGATACATCAGTACCTCTGAAGGTTGTTTCACCTTTGAGAAATAACACCACTTCCTTTTGATCTGCACCATGAGTCACCGTTGTCTCTGCCATTACAGGTCTCTGTATTACAAGACCCGATTTTCACGTGCCTGAAGCCAGAGCACGGGGCTCTCCCCAGGGCAATGCACTGAATTCTGTTATTAAGGACAGTTAAGAACTTAAGGCAGGTCTAAGGTATCTTCCCCTCCAGCCCGACACCTACCAAGACTTCAACAGGAAATGCTGAAGATGTCGTCATACACATCCCATTTCACAAGGCCCTGGGCTCCCTGGGAACAGGTTTCCATACCTGACATCGCCTTCTAGGCTTTGGTACCTACATTGCCCATTCTGAAACACAGCCAGGGGATGGTGGGCCAGGGAAGGAGGCTCACATCTCAGACGATTGTTCAACTTGTTAAATCATTGAACGAAAATAGGCAGGAACACCAAACAAGCATAATCACAGGTCATGTGCTTTTGTGGGGTTTACTGGTAGCGATTAAGGGGTACAGAGAGAAGAAGAGCAAGTTGTGTGATGCTTTTCATGTCTTACATGTGAGAAGGGGCTGAGCCCTGCAGATTTTCCACTATTTCTGAGCAGAGGCAAGGCTGCTTTTTAGGATACTGGAGAGCTCTACAGCTTGTGAAAGTTAGGCACCATAAGACTTCGCTATTTAAAGGTATAGAAGGGAGTATTAAGGATTTCAGTCTTGAGTATAAGCACCTGCATTGTATCTAAGTCTTTTTCTTTCCTCCGTGAAGCTGGGCATCAGTCTCTACAACACTACAGCTTCACATTGGAAAATCCTAATGCAACCAAACTGAAATGCTCCAGAGGAATTAATTGGTGACCTTGCCTGACAGACCAAAATAAATCTGGCAGGCAGGTTGCCCCCTTTGCCAAGTCCTCAGATCCCCAGCTGCAGCCATACGGATTACACCGCTTCCTGGGCCGGGTAAGGTTGCCAACTCCGAGTCCAGCTACCAGCCAACTCCCCCTCGCTGCCTCCTGCCTTCAGCTTGGCTCTGCAGGCTCCTAAGCATGCCCAGGGCCAGCTGGTTAGCACCAGGCAGACAGGGAACCTGGCACTGCCCCCACCTTTTGGCCAGCTGGTAGATCGACAAAATGGATTGCTCCACTCATGAGAAATGCTGGGATGCCGACATCCTCCTCCTGCGCCGAGCCAGGCGCAACGTGACAGCCCCAAACTGCCCTGGGAAGCGGATTCTTTCTGCAGCACCTGCGGGCTGCTCTCTGCCTCACCTTCTTCACTCGGGCAGGGGACAGAGGAGCTTTTCAGGGGTGCTGTGATGAAGTTATTTCATTTATATTTCTTAAAGGACCTGAAGCTCAAAGCACTAAATTTTTGCACATCGTTTGGTATCCCATTTCAGCTTTCTCTTAATGAGTAGGCACAGACTGGCTGAATTAAAGGTCATGGTTTAGGTTATAGGCACAGGCAAAGCTCTGTGCTCTATCAAATCTGCAGCTTTACATGAACACCTACAGAGAGAACCCTGTCCTGGCCAAGCAGAATCATAGCTCAGACTATAGTGTGTCTCTATATCATGCCAATATAAATATAAAAATAACTAAGAAGGATTTCTCCTTTCTTTCACAGCTTCTACTATCAATTCTAAGGGTAAATCCTTTATTATACAGACATTTGAATGTTATCTTCACTCACCTACTGCACGTTTTCGGCGCGGTACTGAAGAGCAGTTGAAATGTGTGCATTTTGCTCCTCCTGAGCTTGTTCCTCCCTTACAAGTCTTATTTTAAATGAGTTTTTTAAATTATTTATACATGCATCTGATTTGTTTCTAGATTAGATGATCAGGACTCTATGCCTGAATGGCTCCATAACAGCAATAGAAATATTTCCTGTAATTTGCGTCCATCCCTTCACCATTGTTCCAGTCAACACATCCCCTTTTAGCTGCAGCTCCATGTGGAGCAGAAGATAGAAGCAGTGCCACAACAGCTTACATTTGCATAACCTCTGGGCTGGGGACAGTGTGAGATTTTCACAACTGCTAGCTGGAAATGTATTTGTTTAGCCAAACTGCCAAAACTCATATTTTAGCTTGGGAAGTCCCTCATCCACTAAGGCTCTCATTACACTTCCACCGTTCTACAAGCACTTCATCCTAAGGCAATCAAGGTGGTAATAAATAGTGCTTTTTAAAAACCAATGGCCCTGAGTCATGGGTGTTTGGAATACAGATGAAGTGGGATCACCCAGAGTCAGCCCCTCAGGAAGATACCTGGTAATTTCCTCATTACATCATCCTTACATGTCAACCATTTCCTCTACAGTTGCACTAACACTGAAAACATGAGCCTTGCTGTTTTCCTCCACATCAATATGAGCTTAAGGAAAAAAAGTTTCTTCTGCTGCAAAAATGTTGATAGATCTTTTAAAACTGTAAATGAGAAATAAAATGTGTGGCATAGTCTGCCGTACTATACTAGTGTCTCAAGACTGAAAACTGCAATAATTTTTCTGAATGACAAACCAAACGGTTTTCTTGCTTGGTGATCACACAGCAATTTCACAGCTACTGGGTTTCATTACCCTCTTCCCTCCCCAAAAGATTTCCTTCATATGAAAAGACCTTTCCCACTTTAAGTTCTTCTCTTTGCCTGAAGTCTGCATTATGCTATTTGTAGGGCTTATTTTTCCCTTGTTAGTCAGTAAGCAGGGTTGTCAGGAAAGCACTACATAATCAAGTGTGTCTCAACAAGCTGAACAGATTCCTACAGCAAACCCTCAGGAAACCAAACTGCAGCCCCCTCTGCTCCTACCAGCTGCTGCTGCATTTACCTTCTAGATAAGAGATTCGGTGATCTCCTCTGTGGTTTTACCCTTGAGGGAATGGAGCAGAAGGAAATAGGTTTACTCACACTTCACCCTAACCTCTAGGTGAGAGGAAGCCTTCCCTGTACAGTTATATGCTCACAGTAGAGGCTGATAAATAGACAGAATCATGAAACAAACAACAGAGTTAAATAAAACCCATTAGTGATGTTCTGTGCTCCTCTTGGCCACTTCCTGGGGGTCTATCAGCTGCAAACTCACTGCCACTAGAGGGCAAACCAAGCCATTTAACAAAAAAACCCCTGTACATCAATATATAACCAGTTTTCATTATGGCTAATTTTGTGAGAAGAAGCCTTTTTGCCTACCTATACCTTCAGAAAAGATACAGTGATGGTATCTTCTACCAGAGACGCTGATTTCAGACACACTAAAAATACTCATGGTTGGAACTCTCCCAAAACACATTGACACTTCGTTACATGTGTCCCTAAAAATTTTTATAACTGCAATCAAGTCAAACACTCTCCTTAAATATTCAAGCAAAAATATGGTATATGTATTGATGTTCTTCAAACCAATACAAATGAAAACAAACTAGATATTGTACATCCCATGGAAAAGAATTATTCTGAAAAAATATTCACAGTAACTAGTCAGAAAGCTTCCAGAAAACTGTTGAGATCCCACTCTAGGTGTTTCCTATTAATGCAAGAGGCGATACAATGAGACATCCAGACTGACTCCCTCTACAAGGCACTTGTCTGACTTTCATCTCATTCTGAATGAGCACATAGGCAGCTCAAGTCTTGTTCAATAACTCTTCATAATGGCTTCAGGGTCTGTATGTGGAGTTAGTCATTATCACATAATATGGGCATTTAGCTATTCAGCTATTCAAGATACAGCAAGTAGTTTCTAGTGCAGCAAAGTGAAAGGAAGAAAGTAAAGAACACTATGTAGGGAATCATTCAAGATGCAATTTAAACTATGAAGAGGAAACAGTATTTGTTTGATAATTTCTTGAACAATTTGTGCAGGTGATTTTTCTAATGGAAAGAAATGATAGGTTTAGAAAGATCCTGCAGAATTGGTATCAAAGTTCAGAAGCTGGTGAGTCTGTTTTTCCTTTAATGTAAGCAAGGCAATATTTTTTGTTAACAGGAGGTCCATCTCCTTAACTGCAATGAGATGCAGTCTCTGGAGTTGCATTTGCCTCTGGTATCAGTAAGTGACCCCCCAACATCAGGATTTTACAAAGATTAGCCCAGCAAGCACATAAAATGTCAAAAGCTACAGGAAATTTTCAGCATTTTCCTCCAGCTTTTCAGAAGGAAAGTTGTCAAAGTAGCTGTCTGCTAAACATATCATCTGACTTACTATAGAAAGAAGGATGTCAACACTGCACGTCAAATCCAACACTCAGATATATTTTTTAATGGGCAGGATCTGACTTAGACAGATCCCAAATCTCTCTGCAATTACCTGCATCTGTAGGGAAGGCACAAAAGGATTTATCTTAAAGAGCTCTCAAACTATCTTCTAGCCTTGTTTTTTGTGACAAAAGCAAAGTAAAAATCTTAGGAAAATATTTTCAAAGGCATTGTTTGAGGAGACTGTAAGTGTTACCTGCTCCCCTGCCTTCCCACAAGCAGTGGTGCTGCTTGGGTGCAGTTTGGCCGATGACATTTGCTCTCAACCACCATCTTTCCTGGGGGTCTGGTGACCCTTCCCACATGAGCTCCAGCTCTCTGTCAGCACCCAGACACCAGGACACATGGTAGCTTTCAGGAAACAGGCTGCTCACAGGTGGGCTAATGCCACCAGAACTATTCATCTACTACCTCAGCCTATTGCCTTCAGAAAAGTGTTTGGGATAATGCAATGAAAATTGAAATTACTCTCTCTGCACCATCCCTCAGCCAGGGACCCTCCAAACTTAAGAATGGAGGGCACAGAAATGCAAGAACATTAAAAAAAAGCTGGGCACTTTGAAGATGTTTCAGCTTAATGAGCATAACCTATTGAGTATGTCAATGGTCCACTGACATGGCCACCAAGGCATGACATGGCAGCGGGAACAGACACTGCTTCCTGAAGCCAGTGTTCACACAAGTGTAAGAAGCAAATTAATTCATTCCTGCCAACATGGACTATCATCTGTTCCCTGCTAGGTTTTCTTCCTGTTCAAAGCATACTTCAAAAACAAGTAGTAATGTGACCTGAAGTCTGAACTGTGCTACAAGAGCTTCAGCTTCCAGGAGCCCTTCCCACCGGTAAAGGGCAGTCATGTCAGTCAGGTGTGAGAGTCACCATGTTTGATAGCTGGTTTCTCAGCTATCCCCCTGTAGATGGTCATTTCAGAGCTGTATCCAGCCACTACAACTAATTAATCACCCAGTATTAGCCCAAGAGCAGGTCTACAGATGCAAATCACTAATGAGGGCATTTTAGGATTATGACAAGGGATCGTTTATATCCTTCTTTTTGTGTGTCTTTTTACACCCACACAAGGTATGTACAGACCCCTGATGTGTCTTTTTGCAAAAACTTTATGAATGTCCACAGAAGGGAAAAAAAGGAGACACAAGCCCTTAAGGTTAAAGCAAAATGTTTGCCTTTGTAACTAACCCTTATTCTCTCCTGGATTAGATTCACCAAGTATACAAAATGTGCTTTGGTAGCCCAGGTGATGCCTAAAGTGGCGACCTAGAAACAGAGACTAGACAGGAATAAGGGAATAAATACAGGTATTTATTTGAAAGGCTTTCAAAGGCACAACCTGGGAAGCCAAAGGCCACATCCAAAAAGGACCCCAAGACGGACGACGAGTCGCGAGTTCTTCACACTTTTATAGGTTTGGTTCATTTGCAAACCAGCATAAATTCACCAATTAAAACTTTAGCTAATGATGTAATTTCTTCAATTTCTCCACCTCTCTAGAGGCCCTAGTTTACACTTTTTGGGCCTAGGACAGTCTGAGTGTCCTTGATTAACAAGCTCGGAGAGGCTTTGTTTTGTCTAACCTGCATAAGAGAACAGTAGCTAACAGGCTACAAGAAACTTCAGAGTTACACACTAAGCAATACAGGATTTGAAAATATAAAAGCTAAAACCTAAAGGCATCACAGGGAAGAAAAGCTCTGGACAGGTTTTGCAAGTGCCCCTGTGGAATCTTAAGTGGAACATGAGGAAGTGCTCATATCTAAGCCAGCAGTGTGCAGGTGTTAGGGAATGAGACAGCACATCATCTAACAGCCAGCATACCTCACTCCCTTTCTCCTTCTTTCCCTACTGATACATGAGAATTAAAAAAAAAAAAAAATTTAAAAAAAAAAAAAAGAAAGAGGGAGTTTTTTAGAAGGTGATTGTCCAAAAACATATGAACAAGGTTTTGTTCCTTCTAGGGAAATCCTCAGCTGGGAGGGTAAACTCCTGCCGTTCTGGATTGGGCTGGATGCAACAAGTCATGCTAGCCCTTACTTTTCCTAAGCTTGTCCTTTTCTCTGCTAACAGAAGACAATTTGCTCTTTAAGGAATATGTATCATTGCAGCATATATTTTTTAGAAGGTGAAAAAAGACTTTGAATTGTCACATGACTTATGTATTCAGAGTATGGTGATGATCACTAATGGAACAAAAGTATGGCAGAAATGGAGTACAACTGCATTGTCCTTCTCAGCTGATGTGCTTGAGTATGTGGGCTGAGCACCTTCCTCAAAAGAAGGAAATGTTTTCCTCATTCTAGAGGAAAGTATGATCTGGCACCAAACAAATGGGCAACCTTCTAGGAACTGCTCCCCAGGAAGCCTCTTAGCAATTGCTTCTGGTTGAAGATCACACAAGAATTCAGTATTTCACAAAGGCATTAGGTAGAAAAGCTTTAATTATTAAAAGAGCGTGAATTAAGCAGACATTGTGCTGCACCTACAGTGCCTTGGTGAGAAGGCGCTCTGTAAACAGAATTATTATTTCATCAACACAGTAGACTCCTCACTTAATGGCTCACTAACCGGGCCAGAGATGAGATTCGATGTGAAGAAATCAATGACTCAAAGCAAGAGATTCAGCAAATATGAAACACCTAGCGCTTAGCTCTTAGGATTGCATATTGTCTCCTGTAGAAGTGACTCGTATCATGCAGGGAGAAAATAACACTCCTGCTGCTGCATCCAACTGTATCCATAGGAGATAAGACTGAACTGGTGCTTGCTAGCACTACAGTCCCATACTTCTGGGGGGGGGGGAGTGTTATTTGCTTTTAGGTGTTCTCCTGTGCTGTATCTGCTAAATTAGTAAGCATTGCTACTTCATATTTCCAAAATGGTCTTACTGCTTGCTTTCTTCTTTTTGTAATTCGTGACATCAAAGTCAGTATTTCTTAGTAATGGTAGCCTTATTTTGGTGTCCACCAGATGTATACATCAATCAGAATGACTCTGCTGTACCGCAGAGCAGAAGCACCAAAGGGCATCCTGCAAAATTAAATGGGGAGAATAATGAAGTCCTTCACAATTCCTCTCTGTTCTAACCATTATAACAACTCGAGAGAGCAGAGAAGATATTTTCAACATGTGGCTATAGGTGCATGACTCTTCTTCAGACAGCTGGCTAGAGGGTAAATGGCAAGAGCAATAAGTATCTATCTCTCCTCCCCGGGAGTGAGCATGATTCATGGATGAAGAATACTTTATTTTCCTACTCACCAGCACACTGAGGCTTTACTGTGAAATTACTTCTTAACTTTTCCCCTTCTCTTCAGTGCTAATTTAGGGATATAAAACTCACCACGCTTGCTCACTTTTCACTGAAGTGATTTCAGCTTCGCTTCCAGATTCTCAGGGAAAATCTCGGCTTTACATTCATCAGCTCCTAATGAAAAACAGCAAATCTGACTCTGCAAAGAAAGGTTCCTGGTGTAGTGAGGAGTGTCTGTGCAAAGAGGGAGAGATGAGTTAAATTGCAGAGGAAATCCTTCATTAATAGTACCAAAGGACTGCACAAAACCCAACTAATTCTCTGAACGAAAGAAGGATTAATATCCCATTTTATAGCAAGGAAAGTGAGATAACAGAGCAAACACCCAGGAAAATTAACAGACAGGATCACTGCGGCTTCAGTTCCACTTCCATTCCTGTGGATGGAGAGCCACATTTGAGCAGAAGCTCTTCTATTGGTATGGCAGATTGTTTATTTGTTGCAATAGAAGGAACAACCCAGCAAAATTTCTCACAAGCAATTTTCTTTAGAAAATCCTGCCATTCCTAGTTTGGATTTTTTTCCTATCAACATGTCTCTTTACCGAACAGGACAGTTAACAGTTAATGTGACAGAAAACAATTATGAATTGCACAAAACTGTGTGGAAATCAGACTGACACCTTTCATGTGTTTTTGAAGATAATGTCTTTCTGACACACCTTTCCGGCTGCTTTTTGTAGAGAGGAATAATACAGCACAGAAGTACAGCACTGAAAAATGGCAGCTTACAGCGCCTTCTTCAAAAAAATAACCTTTTTCTACACGTAATTGCACTAAATTCACCAAGAGCACATAATGGACAGGAATACAGAATGAATCACAGCATTTCTATATGAAACAGCTGTTCCATGAACTGGCCATGATGATTTTTAACTATACGACTGCATCTGTAGTTTGGAAACAATTAGCCAGGAGCAATTATTTATCTTGAGTTGTCACACTTATTTTATCAGCTCTTTAGGGGGTTCTCTTGTAATCATAGAACTTGGAGAGCTGAAAAAGCAGGATTTTCCTACTCCAGCTGGACCAAGAAATAAAATGCAAATCAATGACAGCGTGTTTAAATAAAATTTGTGACATCCAGTTTCATCCATCATTTTCTTCCTTTCCTTGTTAAGACAAAAAAAAAAAATATTACATTCTCACTAAGACTCAAGGGATCTCAAAATATATTTAGTAGTCATACCAGTATACTGGAATCAGAAGAATGCAAATAAATCCCATCCTTCATTGCCTCATACTTTCCACTCCTCTAATTTGCAGTGGTAAATTTGAAATCTGAATAGTGTCATTTTTCAGCAAGCACTGAGCACTCCTGGGTGCCTTTTGCTGCCACTGGGACATGCAGCTTTGACATCCAACACCTATGCAAATCTGGGCCGAGTTATCTGCAGTGAGACAACTAATGCAGCTGTGAAAAAGAGTTGCTTTACTATCTCACAAGGGAATGAAATCTCGGTAGTGAGCTGCTGGCTCTGTTAGAGGTAACTCAACAACTCTACAATAATGTAGGCAGCCTTAGGAATAGGCTAAAAGTCATTAGGAGGCCGGTTTTCAGAGCATATCAGGAGACAATATAGGGCACTGTCACGCATTCAGGAAATCATGTTCAGGTTTTACAAACCACAAATTCAAATAAGGCCTGGCAATCCTTATGCTATGAACACATAAATAGATTTAGTATGTGTAAACCATTGTGTAACTCAATTGGAGAATTAATACTGTCTGGGAAAAGATGCCAGAGTAGTAAGAAGTTTCTGAGTACCCAGGACAGACACGTCAGGATTTCTAATTTCTCATGTCTGAGACAAGAACCAAGACACAAATGTTGTTGACATTAGACATCATTTCCCAGGACATCCTGAGCAGTTAGCCAAGTGCAGCATAGCTGCACTAAAGAACTTGCTGTCGCTTGTTATCAAGTTATCTGGCTGCTTAGGTATGGGCCACAGCCTCTGGGCAGTTGCTCTGAGTGCTCAGTTTGTAAGCAATAAGCATCACTTTTCGGGAAACTAACAAGGGTGAGACGTTAACTGCTCAAGTGTGTATTAAAAGGCTGTTTTCTTTCAGAACTGAATTAAAATTTGGGCTTATACAGTTCTTTTGAAATTAACCTCTTTGTTCTATCTATAACGTTTTTTCCCCTTTTTTGTTTAGAAGCAGCTTCTGAACATGTAAGCAGACTGGGGATCTGTTTGTGCTTTCCCTCTTGATACATTCACCAGTCTCCTGTTCCGAATTTTGATTCACTGGGTGCTGTCCCCTGCCAGGCTTGTGCCCCCAAACAGTCCAGCCCTGCTCCTGCTCTCACTGCACTGCTGCTCTTTGGCCACAAACCCTTTTACAGGAAATGGGCTCTGGGTGCAGCTGCTATAGGTGCACAGGACAGGCAAAGCACCTCATCCTGAATGCCAAACACGAATACTTGCCTCACAGCTCAGGGGGTAATGAAAACTGAAGACACAAAGGGATTTTGCACTAGATTTCTGAAAAATCCAAGCTGAGCTGACAACCTAAGCACTTCTCTGTCAACAAAGGCTGCTTGGGATTTACAAACTAGCTATCCCTCCTGAAGAGCCTGATTTATTTGGTATGCTTTGAGCAATCTTAATGTATGCCAAGTTTTTATTCACAGACATGGCCTTTTACATAATACCCGAATAGAGTATTTGCTCAGGAAGCGGTAGACCTGAATTCCAGGCTTTTCCCGGCTGAGGAGGGCTGAAACTACTGCTTCTACTTCCTGGGGGAAAATGCAGAGCCTGCAAAGAAGGACAAACCTGGATTTGAGTAGAGGAGACCTGGGACCCAGTTTCTGCTCCCTGGGATGTTCAAATATCTAACATGAGATGACATCTGGATTAAAAAACAAATACAAGCCAGAAACAATCAAGGACACAGAGACTGGGACCAGAAATACATCACTCTTGGCCAAGCTCCATAATCACTAGGTTAGATAATGATGCCAGTCCTCTTGGCAGACCTTATTTGCAATGTGCTAGTGCAATTACATTATTTCAGTTCTGCAGCAGCTTGAATGTGTCTGCATTGCCCCTCCATGGCACAGTGCAGACATACTTTCTTCTCTTTCACTGAAGTAGTTTGGTACAAGCTATTATATTCCCTGGGTCAGAGAGAAGTTATGTGTAATAGTAACATCAATGTAACTACTGCAGCTTCACTATCGTTATGCATTCCTATTTGGGACTGTACATATCCTTGGTATCCATGGTACCGCCTGCACCTGGAACAGGAATTCTTGCCATTTGATTTAAAAAATGTTCTATGATTACGGCAGTCATCCATTTAATTGGGGCATCATACACCCCGTTTCAAGTAATATTTAATTAGGTTGCAGTAAAACAAAAGCAAAATTGAGAATCCCCTATCCAGGAATGAATAACCTAAAGGATTTTAGAATAAATATCCTAGAGGATTTTAGAGTAAAGATGATTGGACAAGGAACAGTATGTTATAACTCATCTGCCCTTGTCTTTTCTAACACATCTTACCCTCCCTACAATGGGGATTAGATTTTCTGGAGAGCTGCATTACCAGGTCAGCACCCCAAGATCAGAGAGCATGCAAGAGGCACTGCTTCATTCCTCCTCCCTGGGTCGAGCTTGTGCTGTACAAAGATTTCCACCTCTCACTCGAAATGCCCATCTGGGGAAAAGGACGTTTCCTCCTGGCCTGCTGAAGTGGCTCTGAGCACGCCAGCTTCCAAGAATCCCACCCTTGAGCCCTACAGATCCTGTAGGGTATCAGGACAACCAAGAGTTACATGCCTTGACTGCAAGCATGAAACCTCTTGCATGCCCTTGGAGAGTTAGCCCCCAGTTTCACTCTGTGCAATATCCCATCTAACTGAAGCAGTTTGGGCATAGACACACTCAGCCTTCAAGGCACTTGGACTTCATAGGAATGGACAAGCACCTAAGATTCAAGCAACAAAGGCAACTAAATTACCTCCTAGGAGAACACGAATCTACTGTAGTTAGTTCCCAAAAGAAGCCACTTTCCCAACCAGAGTCAAGAGTAGCAGCTGCAAGGACTATCTGCCATGCAATTTGTGTCCATGTCAGATGCTTACCAGGAGACAGAGCAGTGCAACATTCAAAGTGGGTCACCAGAGTTTTTTAACATTAACCTGCCTTTGACTCACACTCCACAATATTTAGATCCTTTCCAAGGAAGTCTGTCACACTGAATGTGCAGTTTTTAAAACCTGATGTTATGGCTGTGCTATTATTGTGCAGCATGTGTTGCTTGCACAGCAAGATTAGAGACTCGTTTCCAGAATGAGGGTCAAATTTATAAACCTGCATACAGTGCATTGTCTCTAATAGGATATTTTTCCTTTGCAATCTTTCCTGTTTAATGTAAAATGAAATTCCATTTCATCTCTAGCAAACCTTTCAGCTGGAATATAATTTTGACTAATAAAACATCTATAAACACCATCACTTTTATTATGTATTGGCTGTACCTTGATAACAACACTTGGCATGACTGGCAGCAGCGAGGTAACCATGGACACTGCTCTTATTAAGAAGAGATAAAAAATTACATGACAGTGATTCAGAAATACTTCTTTCCTCTTGAAAGGAAAAGTGAGAAAAAAATATTTACAGATATATTCCCATGTCAGATGCCATGAGTATTACTGGTAACATTAATATTGTTATAGTTTTAAGTGCAGTGCTTGGAAACACCAGCCTGAGGTCAGGGCTGCTGAGGTCAGAGAGATGCCTGAACAGAAATTATGGTCCTTGAAATTCAAGGCCCAGACTTAGAACAAACAAGGCAAACAAGAGTAAATGAAACTGGTTTTATCTCTATTTCTAAGATAAAGGAAAAGAAACACAAGAAGACAAATCTTTAATTTGTCTCAAGGACTTTGTCATCTTTGGAATGACTTTTTCTGTATCTATTAAGCATAAAAAAAGGCATCAAAAAGTGCTAGACTAGTCAGTCCTGAATAAGTAAAATCATGTCCATGTCCTCACTAATATTTTGCATTACTTATAAACTTTTTATAGACATATTTTAAATAAAGGTTTCTATAAAGACTGATCATACAGCAGACTGTTGTGCTGACATTTTTATGGTCTACAAAAAGCTCTTGAGTTCTGGAATTTCAGCAAACTGCAGCCCTTAGGGAACACATCAATTTTATCTCTGCATTTTTCTAGCCAACTTGCATTTGCCTCTTTCTGCATGGGTGTCAAAAACTAGTATATGGGTTGACCCAACTCAAACCAGCTGTTGGTTTTCTTGTTTGAATTATTTTTCTATCACACCCTGCTTTTGCCCTTTGCTCTTCTCCATACTGACAGCTTTGCCAGAATAAATCTTCGGTGTTCAGCCAGATGAGAAAGCACCCCACAAACAAGGTTATTGTCCTTTTATGGCCAGGTATGCATAGCCCAGACTGCTAAGTCCTGACTAGTGGGTCAGGCTGTTTTCGTATCTACTATTCTGTATTATCAAAAGGTGTCTTTGAGTTATCTACCTGTAAGTAAGCCAAAATTTTGATAATGATGTTAAAAAATAAATCTTCATGTGGCAGGATGCTTTGTCTCAAATACATTCAACATTATCTCCTCTCAGTCCCAGATAATTTAAAAGAATCTTTCCAAGATTCCCTGAGTAACCTAAATCCAGGCAGAGTAAAAATGATACAAAAGACATAAGAGGCAATAAACCTGTAGTTCATCATAGCCCATGGAGTGCTCCCTAACACTTGTTTTGAAATTACTTCTGTCGCAGTGGCGGGCAAGTGTCTGTGCTTTCATCTGGAAACAAAGACTGAATTATTGTCTCTGATGTCAAGGGAACACTTTAATTTCTTGTGTTTCTGACACTTGAAAGTATGTCCCCTAGCCTGCAGATGGAAAGAAAGGGCTGGGGTTACACACTCACTAGTGTTCCCCACGGAGATTTGTGCCTGCTCTCTGTCTGAAACTCATCACTCTGGTTCTCCCAGATAAAGCATGATTTCATAAATACAAGCATTGGGTTCAGCCATTCAATGAGAGACCTCACTGTGTGTTTCTTGAAAGTGTTCCTTATAGGGGCTATTTCTTTGGAAAATTGTATTTCTTCATGCAGTATTTGCTTCTAAAGAAGTGTCTTCTTCCTCTCTGCACAAACTGGGAGACAGCAGTTTCATCATGTCCCATCCATTCTTAAAACTATCACTGCAGAAAGGATGGGATTTTCACTAAGATTTCAGCTGATCAGATAATGGGATGCAGAAAAGCCCTCCCTGAGACGGCTGAAAATGTCTAGCAGTAATATTAAGGATCCAGTCACCAATTCTATGCGTGTATACGCACTAAACACGTAAGTAGATTCTGAACCAACAGAAGTCAAGGGTTCATAGCCCATTCTCGTGTATTTATAACAGCATTTCACCAGTACGAAATTTAAATTCAACCCTTTCCACACCTATATAATATCTATATAGACATGCTCATCCATTTTGTTTCTAAAGACACCAGGTTTGCTGAGACTCCCTTGCCTTTCTTCTCACACATACCTTGCTGTCCCCATTAGAAAGAGGATTGTGAAGTTCCTCTCTTTGCCACTTGCTTTCTTTCATCTCTGTGTTGAAAAAAATGTACACATCTAAGGGTGAACACTCTCAATCTGGTCTGCAGGTTTGGACTCTGAAGCAATTTGAGGTTAATATTTTTGTTACAGGGCACTTTTTCCGCTGTGGAGGCTTAGATTTCCTTAAACCTCAAATCCACAGCTCTATAGCATTTATGTATATCTTTTAATGAGCAGGAGTGAGTCAGCGAGGGCTGGGCTCTGTACTGGACATCCTTATGGTCTGTAAGTTTCAATACAGAAATTAAAACACCAGCAGCTTGAAGGGGCAGAAAATAGCAGAATGAATAGCAGGATGCCAAAATGAGATGGCTTTCACTGCTACCAGTTGCAAAGAAAGAGCAAAGATTCATTAAACTGGTTCTTCAGTTTGGTAGCTGGGTGACAACATATTTACATACAGCCCAGTCCAGGTAGGCAACATTTTGTTCCAGTAGCTCAAACCTAAAGAGAATCTCCCTTCACAGTATGTGTAGGCTTCAGAAACACAAGAGGGTGACAATATTTGTACTGACTTTTTTGCTGGCACAATGCTATTGCATAGTTTGGGTTCTTTTAAATAGAGATCAGTATTATCTGTACAGTCATTTTGTAATAAAACATGCACCACAGCAAATGCTCTCAGGCTGTATAAGAAAACCTTATATAAGAACACCTGGTACTAAGAAACATCTTCTTACTCAACATATATAGAACACAGAAAGTCCCTTCATGTGTTCAACACCTCACTTAGAAGTAGCTGTGTAATCACAGGCAGCAAAGTACTAACACCTCAAAAGTCAAGAGACCCTCAGGAGGATGGAGAGCCCCATCCATTCAGACCCCATCTCTCCCAGCGAAGGGGATAGCATAACAGATCAACAAATGGGCAAATTCAAAGTGCTCACAGCTCCTGGTGTTTTGCTACAGTTGTGTGCTCACCAATACATTCTTGTCCTTGTCCTCTGCAGGTGCTTTGTTCCCATAAACAGCTCTTGCTGCAACAGGGCTCAGAAAACAGATATCACACTCCTTTGTCTTCCCAAACTAATGTTCAAAATGAGAAATAATAGGAAAGTTAGAAGTCTAACTTTCATGCAAATGCAGTCTGTGGAATTGAGGGAATTCAATGTCACAGGACATCAACAAACTGAAATACTGCAGATAGTTCCACCGCTTACACAACGTACAGACAAAAGCTCATCAGGATTTGTGCCACACAATGCAAAGTCTAACAGATGAGAAAAGGAGCTTCCTTTCTCTTCTGTAGTGTGGTGATGGGTGCAGGGCTGGGCACAGAGATGCTGCTTGCCCTGAAGCACTGCAGTGGTCACCTTCCCCATGTTCCCAGGTCTGTGCTTTGAATAGGCACAGAAGTTCCCACAGCTCTCCAGAGACACATCACTGATACAAACTGTAAAGTTCAAGTGCTTGTTCCTAAAAATTTGCTTTCTCGTCCACTGTGTTCCATTCAAGTATTTTGCCAGCACACTGAGGATTGTACTGCACATCTCTAATGCTTTTTTTCTGTTTCGGAGCATGTCTTTTAACCAAAGTACATGAAAGTTACATTGCTATTAATAGATTATGAACCACTAATGCAATCATCACTTTAAGAAAAAAATAAAATCATTTTTTAAATTTTCTAATCCATGCATATGTACCTCTAGAAAGAACATAATTTCCTGCATATTTAAAAAAATTAATTAGAACTTCACTTTTCCAATTCTTACTAATTAAAAAAAAAAATCCCACAGATTAAAAATGGGGAAAATAAAGATATTAAAATATCTTTATTGCCTTCAAGGCACTGTAATTTTAGATAATGTTATTCTCCTAAACTTTAAGTTGTACTAATTTTTCTCTCTCTACTTCCATATTATTCTCCTTGGGCACAGATCATGCATTTCCTCCATCTTATGCTTCTACTTCAAGTTTGATTTTTCCTAGGGACTGGTTTGTTCAGCAGCAAGCAGGCAGTCATTTTAGCTTCTTTATTCCCCTTGTCCCCCATTCTCTTTTGTGGATCTAAAGGATACACCTAAGGTGAGTTGAGACACTATTTGTAAGATCTTTCTGTCCACCCCCACCCCAATAACAATAATCACAGACAAGGTGTCCTTGTTCTTTCCTTGCTACCAGAACATTCAAGATTGACAACTCTATACCGAGTTGCTCAGTTAATCATACATGTTCTGGTGGAAATTATTACCTTTGTTGCAAAGCTGTGTATAGATAGAATTAAATGCTCATCTTTGCAATAAAGGATGTGCTCTTCTGTAAAATAATTACTCCATTATCAGGTCTGCTCTAAGTATTGTGAAGTTGCTAGTAATTTTTCTCATTTTGTGAGGATTATAAAGAGAACCTGAATTTCCAAAGTACAGGATTTAAGACTATCAATTATTTCCTTTGTGGATCCCTCCCTTTCCAAAAGAAAATAATCTCCTCTGAAGAAGGTGTCATTCTTATGACAACAGAAGGATTGCAATATCACACTTTCAGTGATAATGTTAGACCTGATTCAAAGTCCAAAAATTCGAACTACATGAAAAGTGTCCTATTAACATCAGTGAGCTGTTCATCAGCTCTACTGAACAAAAGCTTCCCCTCACTTAAGGTCCTGCTGATAGCTGTCAGGCCCTTGAAAGTTTTGACATCCTGGTTCCAGTTACATCAGCTCCCCCGGTAAGATTTATGCAGGGTCTTTTGCCCATCTTCACTGGTTAGGTATATTCAAGTCCTTTTTCCTTGCTTCAGAAGCACGTTTTATGCAGCTTAACTTTTAAAAGCTTATTAAAATGACAAGCATTATAGAGACTGTGGCAGCAGCAATACCCAAACAAAGTCATAGCCCTTTTACGACACATAAATTTTTGAAACCAAAGCGTTTCCCCCATGCCTTGCAATACATGAGCTAGTAAAACTTGAAATAAATTACTGTTGTATAATTATCATTTCCTGAAAAAAACAACAACTAAAATAACTTACAATTGTGAATGTTAGGTGTGGCTGAACACATTTACGCCTTCAGAAACATCAGGAAGTTTTTTTATTCTAGAAACACTCTTGAGAGCTGATGGGCTAAACAAGGCTTCCCTGCCAGGTGCACTCTTTTATGAAATAAAGCATCACAGGAGCATGTCAAGAAAAAACAAAATTAAGACACTTACAAGTACCGGGTGCAGACGAAAGAGAAATAAATACTCTGGGACAAGAACACAAAACAGGAAATACAGCCAGGAAAATTACAGTTAGGTAACAGTAAAGCAGATAAAGGAAAGAAAATAACATATGTACCTTGTCATGATATCCAATCCCCCACAAGCCAACTACTTCTATTCTCTTGCATCCAGAATCATTATTGTAAAATTTTGTGATTTAGAAATGGAAGCTAAAACAGAAATCATGCTGAAAACAGAACTGCACTGGAAAACATCCTTGTCCAACTGAGCACTAAATATTTATTCCCCAGAGAGAAAAAAAGCCTTAATCAAAGCTAGTCCCAAACCCACAAACTTTCAATCCTGTCTGCTCAAAGGAAGCAAACACCAATAACTCAACCCACGTGAAACAAAGCTGAATTGTCCCTGCCTGTGCCCAAAAAGAAGAATCACTGTATGAGATATGCAGGATTTTCACAAAGGGCTGGTTTTTGGTTCACCATAATCCGTCACACTGCCACAGGCTTCCCCCCGCCATCCTCACAGCCACCCCAGCGCCACAGAAATGCGGTCGGAGCCAGGGTAGAACGGGTAATGCCAGCTGAACCCAGAAAAGCCAAGCTGTAAAAGCAGCAGCAGCTGCAGCATTCAGCCCCCAGCCAGGCTTGGTGACCCTGCCAGGGCAGCGGCTGAGCCCCCACGGTCACGGCTTGACCACCTCCAGCTCCCGTGTGCGCTCCCTGGGGCTGCACAGGAGGAGCAGGGGGTACCTTGGGATGACAGCACAGTCAGCAGGAAACCCTCCTGCGGTTTGGAGCACGGGGTCTTTCTGGACACGTTGGCTGTAGTGTTTTCTGGATAGTCACCATCCCCTTGAAGGACATGCTGGTGTTTTGATCCCAGATGGATGCTTCTGCTCCTCCAGCTCATTAATGCCAATCTCTTCTACAATAAATAAGCTTGGTAGCTGGTCTTCTCTGGCCTCTCCTGGATGATTTATGTCATGGGCTTGCAATAAGTCATGCTGAAGTTTCTCTGACCTAGATTCACTCCAATGTTGTAACTAGTTTGGTGACTTCTTTCCAGGTTTTCAAATCCATTATTCAGCAAGCTGGTGCTGATGATGCACTTTCAGCCAGGTTGCTTTCCTCTTTCATTTTATTAAATGCAAATTGGATTTGAAAATGAAGGCGGACACTGCTGTAATCATACTGGCAGGTAACAGTGTTACTCAGCTGTCAACAGAATTCAGCCTAAATAGATCACGGCACAAGAAAGAAATTGTATCAATGACTTTGCTTTGCTTGTATTTAAATATTACATCAAACCTATACTGTCACAGGGGACAAAAAAGTGAACACAAGTTGCAAAAATAGCACTCATTCTATATCCTTTCTCTCTTCCCTTCCTCCTGCTCCTTAGCTAATCCAAGGGGAGTTATTGCAGCATGAAATTGTATATTGTTTGCCAAAAAGGTAGCAGAATAATAATAAACCAAACAGCACCAATGCCACAGGTTCCACTTTATATTACTCATTTAGTTAAACTAATTAATTAAAATATCAAGAGCATGCTTTACACAGGAATACTCTTGAGTTCTAGAGAGCTGAAAGTAAATCAATATAAAACACCAGGTACAGATATTCACTGCTAATACTGATTTGCTTCCCTGTATGTTATTTTGTAATAAATAACATTGTGATCTGCTTTTGTAAAAGTAACTATTAATCGTTAATCAATTGCATTAACCCTTTCTGAACAATACCCTTCTGTAAAATATGAGCTAGCTGTGGCACAATCAAAAACATCAATGAGTATTAACCAGATTTCAGCAATTAATTTGATGAGGCCTCATCCATCAATTGGACTGTGTTAATATTTCCCATCTTTGCTAACATTTTAATACTAAGGAACATGCCAATGCTCATTGTTCTTTACAGTTAACATTAAAATATGCTGAGACTTTTGTTAGGGAGTGTAGTATATAGTAGTAGAGAGATGTTTGGCTGGATTTTTTTGTAAAGGGGCAATTGTTCCCTACAAGGAGGAAGGCAATGCAACTACAATGCCTCCAAAGAACAGACCAAACGCTCTGAAATGTCTCAGCACAGGACACAGCATTTAGCACAGTCCCAGATGGAAAAATTCTGTATTTTCTTTAAGTGAGGACATTTTATGAACAAGTGGCAATGTCGTAAGATGATGGAAGGGTTAAACACCTGGTCTGAGGTCTGGCAAGATTCACCTAAAGCTTTGGGCATGTCGTCAGAATAATTCCTGGCATGTCTCATTTATTCTGTTCTTCTGTGCAAGCACTAAAGTGCTGTCAAGAGTCTGTCTCACTTTGATTGCAGCAAGCAGCTTTCGCACCCACTACAGAGCTATAATTTTGTGTGCTCACCACTTACTACAAATGCTCTCGGAAATGGAAATGAACAAGTGGGAGAAATACTTACATTCTGCCACCCTTCCAGGGCAATGAAAAAGCAGAAGGCAGTGAATAATCCTGTTGGTGTGGTCAGAAAGGGGGCTCAGACTCTTGCCTTGGCTCTCTCCTGGCCAAGACACAAAACCCAGCAGCACAGTCCATTCACAAAAAGCTCTCCCCATACCCAAAGGGTCTCAGAGGTGGCTGCTGCCCTAAGCAGGGCCACTGAGTCCTCATTCCTCTGCACATGCTCCCTGAGGAAACTGAAATCAGGTTTCTCCATCTTCTGGGGAAAATTTCAACTAGATATAAAAAAGTCATGAAGCCAAGATATGAAAATTGACCTCAGAGTCAAGTAACTTTACCCCTCCAAAAGCTGCAAGAGTGTGTCAAAATGCCCCTTCAAGTCCTCACACACCTGTGCTGACAGAGTCCCAAGCAAGTTTGAACTCAGGTGTTTTGAAATTGAAGGATCTTGGTTGTTACAGGGGTAAAGAAAGAAATCAATCAACTTTGTATATATGCATATCTATCTCAATATTTGTGCTTTCATCTGAATAAAATTCTTATTTATTTGAACCAATTCTAATGTGAATTTTTTAAGGGTTCCTTTTCTTTGTTTTTATTCCTTACCAGACCATTCAAGAATGTAAGAAAGTGTGCTGTGTACACAAATTATATACATATATCCAGTGCACTTTCTACAAGGCTCTGTACTCCATCTCTAACTGAGGGCCTCAGTGATTCAGCATTACAAGAAAGATTACAGTATCTCTAATAAGTATTCTATGCTTGTGTAATCTGACAAGTAGATGCAAGAAATTTTTCTGGCTTTTTAAAAAACACAAATTCTTAACTACATTTAAATGCCACAACTCACTCAGCTCACAATCCCTCCACTGTGTCAGGGATTTCTTCGTGCATGGACACACTTTAGTGCTGGGGTCTGGCTCCCTGAGCAGTACCTACTTTCCCAACTGATGCAGAGCAGACCGAGGGCTCTGCTGCAATTCGAATCAGGAGCCTGCAGCAGGGGGCACTGTGAAAGCACCAGAGCTGCAGCCCTGCACAGAAAGAGCTGGAAAGGAAGAAGGGACATTCCCCCCAGAGGACACGTGTGCCGTTCTTACCGATGCTGCTCTCGTTTCCCCTCCTGGAAAGGTGATGGTGGTTCCCCCTCTGAGCAGGTGTCCAGGAGCAGGGCTGTGTTATCACACCATGCTCAGGACAACAAGGCCAACCGAGCCTTTACTGAAAAGCTGCTGCTGCTGAAAGCTCCTCCCAGGTGAGGTCTCTCCTGGTCTGGTTCATGTTTGTGCAGACATCCTCTCTCAGGAGCAGGCAGCTGGGAGCACTGCTGAGAAGGTGGGCAGAGCGCTATAAAGCCGTGACTCTGGGAACTGGTGAGTGACATGTGCCTGTACAACCCACGGATGTGCCTGGTCCATAAAATCTGTTTGGGACTTTGCTGGCTTAACTTCCAAATGTTCCTGGGAGAGACAATGCCATTAAAATACCGGTTTTATAATCAGTCATTTTCATTTGGAAGCTGAAGGCGGCTCACACCTGTTCTGCTTTTATACTCTGCTCTATCAGATGTTCCCAAACACCCTACAAAGAGGCTGCAAAGAGCCTGCAGAGCTGAGATACTGAATATTTACAGCAGTGCTCCGCAGTCAGCATCTCTGAATCTATCAACAGCTCCTTGCAGGAGGAATCAACCTTGTCTTTCCCCATCTGCACAAGTACTTTAAAGAATAATTTTAGGAAGCAAATGAACCATTGCAGAGCCATTAAAAGAATTAAATAATCCATAAGTAGCAGTAAAACAGTACAATAAGGAACACTTAATGTTATTAGAAAAGTCAGTTGTGTGTGGACAAAGGCTGACTGACAAATGAGAAAAATATTTGTTCACTGTGAGTGATCTACAGCAGACCTACAGCCAATGGTACCAGATGGTGGGGCTGGTTTTTCATAAACACACCTCTTCTAGAACCAAAAAAGCCTGATTAATCGACCATGGATCATGGTCCCATAAACTAAGCAAAGCTGTGCCTGCCCAGCACCATTGGCAGACGGTTCCCGTAAGGAAAGCAGTAAAGAAAGATCCTGGGTTCTTTGGGAGGCATCTGGATTCACTGGGAAGCACAATAAAAGGAAATGCAGTAATTCTGAGTGGATCAGGTAATACAGAGAAAATCATATTCAACTTTCCACATCTGTGTTGGATAACACATTTTATTTGAATGGACAGTCTTCCTTTTAATTCAGCATTTTTAGTCTTTCATCAAGAACACAGGGATACAGAACTAAAGAGGTGTGCAGCTGAGAACTCTATCTCACATAGACTGGGTTCATTGTGTGATAACCATGCACAGGATGTTGATTCTTGGTTTGAACTGTTATTTGACAATAAATAATAGCAGTCTTAACTCTAGCACTGTGATGGTATTTCATCTGTGGATTTCAAAAAGCTTCTATACAATGTAGAAGATGAAAGAAATTTCCAAAGCAAATAGGCATAAAATACTCATCAAGGGAAAACGCTGACTCTACTTATTAGTCTACAGCAGCCTTCGTAACACGTGGAACATCTTATTTTGTTTATTGGCACGGGATCACAGCTAATCCTCCTGTCTGTCACTTGAGGATTAACGACCCCATTAATGACCAGCAGCAGAACAGCTCCATCAGTTACAGTACATCACAATCAATTTCTAATTTTGACCCTCTGGAGGAAAAGGATGCCATCCAGAGGGACCTTGACAAGCTGGAGAGGTGGGCCTGTGCAACCTTCAGCAAGTTCAGCAAGGCCAAGTGCAAGGTGCTGCATCTGGGTCAGGGCAATCCCGAGCCCAAACACAGGTGGGGCAGACAATGGATCAAGTGCAGCCCTTGGGAGAAGAACTTGTGGTTTTGGTGGATGAGAAGCTCAACACAATCCATCGATGTGCATTTGCAGCTCAGAAAGCCAACTGTGTCCTGAGCTGCATCAAAGGCAGCGTGGGCAGCAGGCTGAGGGAGCGGATTCTACCTCTCTACCCTGCCCTCGTGAGACCTCACCTGGAGGGCTGCATCCAGCTCTAGGGCCCCAGCATAAGGACAGGGACCTGCTGGAGTGAGTCCAGAGGAGTCCCCAGAGATGCTCAGAGGGCTGGAGCACCTCTCCTAGGAGCACAGGCTGAGAGACTTGTGATTGTTCAGCCTGGAGGAAAGAAGCCACTGAAGAGACCTTAACATCAGTTTCCAATTCACAAAGGAGGCTACAAGAGAGCTGGAAAGGGATTTTTCATGAGGGCCTGTAGCAGTGGAACAAAGGGGAATGGCTTTAAACTGAAGGAGTAGGTTTAGAGATTAGAAAGAAATTCGTTACTGTGAGGGTGATGAGGCACTGGAATTGTTTGCCCAGAGAAGCTTTGGATGCCCTATCCCTGGAAGCCTTCAAGGCCAGGTAGGATGGGACTTTGAGTAACCTGGTCTAGTAGAAGGTGTCCCTTTCCATGGCAGGGAGGTTGGAGCTAGGTGACCTTTAAGGTCCCTTTCAACCCAAACCATTCCAGGTTCTAAGAATTACAGTGTAGCTGACAGTATCTTCAGGTACATAAAAATTTTTCTGGGAATATTTCTTTCCTGTGCTCACAGAGAATAAACTTTCTCTGACCACAAGATGGCCCTCATGGTATATTGTCTGTGCTACAGTATACAATATCCTTGCCTTTATCATGATGCATAGCTTGCAATATTCTAGTTTCACCACATTTGTGTATATATATAGTCTATTTCTCCCTGCTACCTTCTGCTAGCAGAAGAAAAAGCAAAATTCCTGAATCTGTCAGATTAATTCACACACTCTGGGGCAGTCAGGCCAAGTTTGTGGCTGTGCTGTCCCAACACCCTGGCCCCAGCACAGCCACAAGCACACGTTGTCGCTCCCCATTGCAACCTCCACGTGGCCACACACCCCATAATGTAGCTCCTGCACACCCTTGGCCTCTGGGACAGAGACCTGGAGAAGAGTCCTTTCCCCATCACAAGGGCTGGCTGCCACCACGTCAGATGCCGGGGAAGCAGAGCTCCTCCTCACTCTCCCATCATGATGTTTTGCATCTCCTGTTTGTCATTGTTTTCTCAAGGATTCTTGGTATTGCTTGGCATATTTGACCTGGCATTGTTTCATTTCCTGTGTTTTCTCCCCAAAAGCCACATGATCGGGCACAGTGATGTCAAGCAATTTAGGAAATGAAATTGTTTCATTCAGTCTCTGGCTTACAATTCAGCTGTAGTGACAGGGCTCAGGGATACCTCTTTTTAAGGCTTCTGCTGGTCTAAAATTGGGGAATTTCCATAAGAGCACTTCCTGAAAGGTTGGATCAAGGTGATTCAAAGCAGGCCAAGGAATTAAATATATAGCCTCCTGCCTAGAAACCTACTAGTTTCCTTACTGAAAGTGTTCAAAATTGTAAAATGCTACAACAAGGAGTGCCAGCAGGATGAAGGACAGCCCTGTCTCAGCCCAGCTGAGCTGGGATCGTTTCAGGACGACGTGCTGCTGATTTGGTAAAGCATAGGGATATTCCAGAACAGGACAGGGTACCAATCACACTTCAAATGTGTCTCTTGCGCAAAAGAGCAGCAACAACTTATGTTCCATATATTAGTCAGGTATGCCTATTTCCCATGGGCCTCCAGTGTTCCAAAATGGTGACAACAAGAACAGTTGAAAAAAGCAAAGAAACCATTATAAATTTCACTAGAGAATGTTTTGTTGTTTCTAATTCCATACTGTGGGGAGAATCTTTAGGACTTCTCTGTTTCACATGGCAGAAAAATAAACTGCAGGTCTTCCCATCCTTTCTAGAAATGGATTTGAGTGCAGAGGTTTTGGGGATGCCAAACCTGCCAGGTTCAGCCTCTCCAGCTTCAGTCTGTAACTCATCTCTGATCTGTGCCTGCAGCTAAAATGTAGATAATTCAGACCGTAATGATAATCTTTACCAGTATATTTGTCCCCAACGTCTGCATGGCTGATTGCTGATCATAAATCATTCAGTACAATGAAAAGTTTATGTGAGGTATAAGAAAACAGCAGTTCTTTAAAGGATGAAAAATGCATCCTTGAGCAGTTCCAGAAAACTTAGCAGAAGTATTGAAGACACACTGAAACAATTATTTCTTGATTATCACCCTAACACATAACTTGAATACAAAAGGAAAACACTGTATTCTGTTAAAAAGCAATAAATTTTAGATCTGTAAAACCAGAAATAATTCTTTGTCGATAGATAACCTGCCAAAACCAGCTACAGCTAAACAGCACAGTTATCATTTTATGCAATCAGTGTACTTTTACATCCCTTTCAGACTGCTGAGGATGTTGACTGATGCCAGTAATGCAAATTAGGAGCTCTCTATAAGGAATGAAATCTAATTCCCTCCTTCCCTAAGGAAAAAAAAATTACTTGTGCAGCTTTGAGGAACCAAGTTATGATATTTTCGTGGCATACCAGCTCTTAAGTTTCTGACCTGTAAAGGGTTTGGAATACCAAAAGAAGCACAAGCATTAAATGTCCATATATTAGACCAAAGTCAATTTAGCTCTGTATTCTCTCTAGAGTTAGTGACTACCCAGCGAAGGGTGGAAGGGAGCTCCCCTGCAGTTCTCTCCTGGCACTGTTAATGCTGCTACTGGGCCTGCTGAACTCTGCCAGTACTGAATTCAAACATAAAGGCTGCATATTTCTCTCAGCATTATCAGCTCACACACACATCAGCAGAAGGCTTCTTCAGTCCTAAGCATAGGATGATCTATAAAGTGCAAGTCTCCTAGGAAATCTAGGTCTAAAAGAAATTTTCCTTGATTTCACGGCAAATCGGAAAATTAGCCCTGGGTTTTTTCATTGTTTTTCTTTCTTTCTTCCTTTTTTTGAAAGAGTTCTTGAAGCTCTCCCATGAATTTGTAAGTCCCAGTGATCAAGCTGTGTGTTTACATGAACTTAGAGTATACCCAGCACCTCCATACGCTTACAATCAGTAAGCTGGCTTCATGTCTTCAGTTTGTTAGAGTCTGAGTTTGAGCTCTTAGGTCACTCTGGATGTAAACCATGGAGGGGAGGAAATTCAAAGCAAAAAACAAATCAGCAAATCCCCACAGAAGCTGTGCTTCATTGGTTCATTCCAATGTCAGGAAAATATGTCTGGATCTAGATCTGAAATGGGATTATTCACTATTGCAAAGAAAATTTATTGATGACTCTTTCTCACTGCCCCCTGCAATCCTCCTTTTTCTATATCCCATGCACCATTCTGTTTCTTCTCTCTAAATTACTTTTTCTCTAAAGTTGTCTCCCCACTTACTCTTCCTCCACCCTCTTCAGAGTGGCCCCCTAGAGAAAGCTGAAGTTTTCTTTACTCTGAGTTCTCTGGGCTTTATGCAATTTGCATATATGGATATGTAAAACAATACTTTTAATACCACTCTCCATCTGATTTCTCTAGAACTGACTGCTAAGTAAACTCTTTGGTGATAGAATTTATGCAACCTTGAAAACAGGTATCACAGAAAAAAAGAGCTTTAGGTATGAACAGCAAGAGGAGCCCTTGCACAGTAACAGGTGAAGGAGCCAAGAGGCTGTGACGCAGCTGGGCAGAAGTGGCCACACTGCTTCTGGTAACACACATGAGACAGGTGGAGAAAGGAGGCAAAGGGTGCCCAGCAGCTTTAAGAGTCATTAATTTTTTCTTCCTCCAGAAAGAAATGAATGGGTAGAAGCTTTTCCTGGAAACTATCCATCACGCTGAAAAATTTGGTTGACGGCTCTTTCATGAAAGAAAAAACAATGAGATTTTGTGTCTTCTGCCCAGAATGGGACCAAAGAAATCAGAGTGAAAAGCATGGAAATCTTCAAGAGAAAAGACTTCCACTCTTCAAACCATTGATAGATAGATGCAGAAATCAAAGTGGTTTTGGGTTGGTTTTTTTATGTCAATGAAGCAACATTGCAGTCTCCCTATAGCAGGAGAGAAGCCTAGATGTCACTGAAAAAAACATCTGTGTACTGCCCACTTCCCTGTTGGTCTTGTGTACAATAAGTCACTGAAATATATCTGGACCAATTTATGTCACTGTGCTCTCTCTACTGCTTGGCTGTGGAGGCAGGTGTGTTAAAGACAGAACTTTGGCTTTATATGCACTTCATTAGTTCCCAGCCATCTGTTAAGAGGCAAAATAAATAGGCTTAGTCTCTGCATGCAAAATTAAGTAATAAGGATGGAAAAGATAATTTTATATAAAATTTAGATCTATATTATATTTATTTTAAAGTATTTAACCAAATTTAAAATAAGCATGAGTCTGTCTGGCTATCTCTGTGAACTGTGGTGCCCAAACTGGACAATAAACCAAAGGTAGCTACAGGGAGGTACAAAATAAACATTAAAATGGCACCATATAATTTTTGCACTACTTCAGAAAGAAAAGATGCAATTAAATCACTTCAGGCTTTTCTTTTAAAAAGTACCCATAAAGGTACCAGTAACAGGAATTAAACACCTGTTCTTTAAAACCCTTTTTTTTCTTTAAAAGAAAAAAAATACTTTCAATTTCAGGTTATTCTAAAGTGAGTTTCAGTTCTTAATGGGAAAGCTTGATGACCTGAAAGGTCTCTTTTTAGAGAACCTCTTACATTATTTTCTACCTGTTTGAGACATGAGTTTCAACCACAAATTTAATTCCATTCCCAGGAACTTTGATTTGAAAAAAAAAATCCCAGAAATCTCCAAGACAGCCTCTACCATTGCTAGCAGCTTTCAGCATCCCCTCTCCCACAGCTCTCTTCTGCTGCTGAAATAAGACCATGAATTACCCAAAATGATTGTCTAATTCTGGCAGCTAGAACAAACATTTCATTGAAACTACTGAAACTAATTCCTTTCCGTGATGTCTTGAATGATATGAGACATTGTATCACCTTGCACACACCAATACTTTGCAGACCATTTCTCTCAATGATGATGTTTTTATCACAGGTCTTCTGTTGAGAGAATAATGTCTGTCAACAGACTCTCCACACCAACAGAGAACCACAGCACAAAGCTGAATCTGAGAGGAAGGAGGCTGAAGAATGCCGAGTGCACACCTTGCACCAGAGTACCGTGGCACAGCGTAGTACACTCTCTCATCTTGATTAACATTAAACAAAAACACTTTTTGACTCATCCACTATTCTCAATGCACTATCTCTCCTTAGTCTTATGATAGTACAAATCAAGAGTAATGCCGCAAAAATTAATATTAGTACACAATCAAGAAATTAACATAAGCTGGTGAAAATCAGAATGAAAATTGAGCAGCTTGACTGAGTCTTCAGTGAAGATCAGCCTGTCAAAATATTTTATAATATCAATTACTATTACTTTGTTCTGCTGTGATTATTCTGCTTTCTTGCAAAAAATATCACAGCTTTTCAGAAACACTGAAACACGTTAAAACGACAGTCTGCCTTTTAAACATCCACGTCCTCCAAATTTTACTTGTTCAATATGCCAGTTTGAAACAATACTTCTTTGAGAACACCTTTAAGGTCAGATCTTGCAGAATGACTGGCTATTCAGAGATTCTCCCTGAAAATTATTTGCGCTGTTATTCCCATATTCACTTCTCTGAAGAAATATAATGTTCATATACACATATATATAAAATCTATACTCACATACAGGTGTATACTTATTTATATAAACATCCTCATACTCTGGCCTTGTTTGATGGTCTTTTGTGGCTTGTGTCCACGGAAATGAACAGTTGCATTTGTTCCAGCAACATCCATCACAGAAATCCTTCTTGATGCTGGGAACAAACAAACCAGCAGCAGCTCCCAGTTCCTGCACCTGGCGCAGCTGTGGGAAGCAGCTGACGATAACGTGCAGTAGTTACATGATTTACACTCTCTACAAGGGCCATGAGAGCCTCTTCAGCACCTGTAGTACAGGCAAGCAGAGCTTAGGCACTGCTGGGGACTCAGATTTGAGGGTTTTGAACAAAGCTGGGGACAGATTTGGGTACTTGTTGAAACAACGTGCTCCACTAAGCCCCAGAAAGGTGGTTCTCAGGGGAGGGCAGAGGGAAACATGTCATGGTAGAAAGGGGTGGGTACAGAGCACCCTCTGGCAGAAATGTCCTTTTGAGACAGCCATCCCTTTGAGCTGGAGCCAGGAATCCTTGACTATCACATATTAACAGAGAAAGCGTGCAGAAGCCTGCACCAAGTGTTAGCTTATGGCATGTGAAGGGTAAAAAATAAAATCTTGGTGATATATATATATCTCTATGAAAAAGACCTTCTTTTTCAGTATTTCTGCAGAATTATACTTATCAGTTATTTCCCTAATCTTTGCCTTAAAAATCATAGCCATACAACTTCACTGTAGCCCTAAGACTATTTCCTATTCCATTGAGTATCAGCCTTTTCCTCCTCCAGGGTATCTATTATTCTGCAGTGCTTTCAGAGATGCTGCCTGATAACAGCCCAGTTTTGCTCCAGCTTTGATGCTACCAGACCATCAGGAAAGGTTACACACTTTTGTGGGAGCATAATTTGACCTGCTGATCACTTATTACTGGTAATGAAATAGAAATAAAGAACATGATTTGACTTCCAGGGCCAAAAATTAATTTGCTAGGCTGGTAGTTACAGGAAAAAAAAATCTTTCCATTTATGTACTGAAGATTTTTGTCTTTAGTTCCTGGCACATCATTTTAATAGATGTCTGAAACACATTTGAGATTGAAATAGACCTTTAATGTAGATCAAATATGGGAGACAGGGAACTCTCTGGTTTCAATATTTCAAAGCTATCCTTCCTAAATTGAAATAAATGTCCTTACTCTCTTTCCAGACTCTCTTTTCCCAGTGTTCTCACGTTAACCTATTTAGCTGCCTGTCTGAGAGTGATTAGAGAAAAGGCATCATTTTTTGTGAATGTTTGATTCAACAAAATCTTGGGCAATCTCCTTTGACAAGAACTTCAAGAAAGGCAAGAGCAAAACTTTGTAGAGCTCAGAGTCGGAGGAAAACACACCCTACTCCATCACAGCAGGTCTTCCTAGGGCATGCTAAGAATTTCCTCATTGCCATTGAGGGAACCATCCCTGCACATCACCATGCAACTTTGATTGCCAGTACTGAGAAGTAAAAAGACAAACCAGCCCAATTTCAGACATGAAGAAAACACGTCAAAAGTGGGCTCATGTTGTCTTCTTGGATACTCTGAATTGGTGTGGTTAAAAGAGTGAGGCTAAGCCATGATGAAAGTCATTTCTAGTGTTAGATCTGTTTGATCTGGCTGTGTGAGGTGCCTGAGACCTACCTATATCCACATGTTATTCCCCTTGCCAAACATGGGGTTCAGTCTCAGACTGCTTTTTGTTCTGTCCAACATATTTATAGCTGAGAAGACTGAAAGAAACTGAACTTCAACAAGACACCAGAAAGTCACACCATACTACGAATACGACTATTCGTAGTAGTAGTAGTAATAATAATAATAATAATCATCATCATCATCATCATCATAAAGGATGTAATACTATGAGTTGTGTTTGGAAAGCTCAGTGGAAACCCCAGTACTGCCATGATTTACTTTGCTGTATTCATAGCCAAATGTACAGCACTTTACTGTATGACTCCTCTATAGAAAGGACGCTTCTCACTTGCTCAGAAATATGACTTAATTGTGCCAGAGAAACAAAAAAGCACTTTGAGAATCCAATAGCTTGAAACACACAGTTGCTGTTTCCAGTTCTAGATTCATTATAGCTAGAGACCAGAGCTTAAAAGTGAAATGTTTTGGGGTCAATATTTGGAGAAGCGCATGCCTCTGCTCGTGGCTCACTTTTTGAGTATACACTGTACCATTCCTCACAGCTAAACAGCTGCCCAAGAAGGATCATCATTACATCTATTTAATCACAGCTTGCAAAAACATATTTCAGATATCAAAAACATTTCCAGATATCTTATGGAATGAAGGACTTCAGAACATTGTTAAGTTCTAAAGGTGCCTTCTCAGTCCTTCCATTTATATCACCAAATTCTAGCTCCATAGATTCCTTCCTTAACTTCCCAAACTTTCCTAATAGCAATCCTTTTTATAAAGGCTACTCTAGCTAGACTGCAGCCTTAGATCCAGTTCCTCCTCTCCTCCTCAAGGATACGTGGATTTTCTGGTGAAAGCAGCCCATCAGCACTTCTAATGTGTTATCATTTGCCTTAGTTCTTTTATAAAAGATATATTATCATATCCAAGTTTAGGAGAACTGTATGCATTAGTGGAAAATTACGGTAACTTAGAAATAGACTTATTAAAACAAAATATCCTACATACATCTTCCATCTGGCTACATAGGCAATTCATAGGTTTAATCTATAGCATAAAATCTCATTTTCTCGACAATGAAACTGTCTAATTCTGGGTGGATGGTATTAGTTTTATTCCCTTCTTTAATTATTTCTACGTAAAACTGTAAGTTGAAGTTTTGTCGAAGCCACTTACTTTGCCCTAACCCCTCACATAAGCCATCTTTTGGAAGAGTGTTCAAGTAGAGCATCAATTCCTCACTTGTATGGAGTGTTTTAGGCAATACTTTTCCTTTGTGTAATACCAGTGAGTGCTACAATGCCAGTCCCAGCAAGCTCATTTTCCTTTTTACCTTCATTTTTCTAGTTGTACTTTTTGTGGCAAGTTCCCTGACGTTAACCAACGTGTCTCCATCGCATGTGGTGGAAAAATCATCCCTCCTCCCTGCTCAGTATACATTTTACCACTGTATTAAATACTATTAGGTTCTCACTCAGAGATAACACAAAGAGCCCATTCACCCTTTCTCCTCAAGGTGCAGAGGGAAAGGACTTCATGAGTACATTTCAGTTCCCAACATTTTCAAGATGACAGAGGAGTTCATGGTTTCTTTTTTCTCATTAAACACTTTAAGAAGGGCCATAGGTCAGATTCACATTAAGATCCTTTTCTTTGGAAATGCTCTGGTTCCTACAGGAAGCACAATGGCTCATATTACTTAATTCTGCCTCAAAAACTAACAAGTAAATGAACAGAGAATACCTGAATAGCTTTTCAGTGATCAAATCGAGTCTTTCACCAGACAGGGTCTAACTTATGCAGCTTTCTTTTGTGTGTGAAAAATCCATTTTTCTTTGCTCATTTAACAGTGAAAGTCACCAGTCCCAGGCTGACACTGAGGCAGTTATTAAATGCTTTGGGTTTTAAAGCAGTGCTCTTAACAACACTATGAAACTGAACTACCTCAAAGAAGCTTTCCCATTTTCCTAGGAACGGCCAAACAAATTATGGGGGAAGAAGAAGAGAAAAATAAGTACAGCTGGTGAGTGATAAGAGTATCATTCACTGTGGATTTTAAGGTTTTGACATTTATTAATGTCAAATCCCTTCTTCCAAAAGACAGAGATTCCTGATAAGACAGATGTATATATTCCACATTGTAATTCGTTCATATAGAGTGAAAGAGGTCCACGTGTAAGGGCCTGCTCTGTTCTTCAGAACTGGAATCTCATTCTTGCATAAACTCTATAGCTGTCCCATTAGAGGAGCTTTGGCATCTCTCTCTGTTCTCTAAAAAATATGAACTCTTCCTATCAGGCCTTTACATGGAAAATATTTTCAAATATTTATGTGTGTATGCATAAAGTGAGGCTATATAAGTACAAAAATATTTCAAATAGCAAAAACATAATAAATATTAAAAAAGGGGGGGAGTGGAGAAGGGAGGCAGGTTTCTTGGCTTGCTGAACACTTTTAATTGAAAATTTGGCAAAAACAAGAACAACGAGAAAAAGTACATCTCCAGATGAATCAGCTCTTCCTAAATCTGGTTTGGGAGGAAGCCAGCAGAACAGAGAAATTAGAAAAGCAATATGACTACACATTTCCCACACTACAGGTCACAGGAAAATTGAATGATTTTCCTGATATTAGATGCTCAGTCCCACCCCTCACTGGTACCCTGATGATGTAAAGCTCTCCCAGAAGGAAAAATGTTGAGAAATAAGTTTGTTTCCACAGAACCCTGTCCACTGCTAAAAAGAGCATCTGAAAACAGTGAACCCCAAAATGGACATGAGAAAGTAAAAATCATGGTTTACCTTTGAAATATCATCTCAGATTTATGCTGTGATTTTGAAAGAAAAAAGATATCACCAAATATATATATTATTAACTTTTTTTAAAAAATAGATTCTGTGTCTGAAGTAGTTTTGCCATCTCTTGCTTTATGGCAGCATAGAGGAAGCAAAGCAACATTTCCAATGTATTATCATTTGCCTTAGTTCTTCTATAAAAGATATATTATCATAGCTTACTTTAGGAGAACTGTAAACATTAATGGAAATTTACAGTAACTTAGTAGAAACAGATTTATTAAATCAAATATCCTACATGCATCTATTACACTAGCATTTATAGAGCTAAAATGTGTGTTAAAAGAATTTCAGATGTGTAAACCTAGCTAGTAGAAACAAACTCTGGATAACTGCACTGAGATCTTTCCAGACGTGCACAACCAGTATACATTCTACAAAAAAAAAAAAANTCCTAGTGCTTTAATCCTACAGTATTATATGCCAGTATCCTATTATTAAATCCATTTAACCTTATTTTTGAAGTTAACTTCTGTCAGTAAAAGCACAGACATATTAAGATGCTCTTCAAAATTACAGCAATATCCCATTGAAACCAAAGTCCCCAAAGTTCAAACACGAAATAGAACACAGTTTTACTGAGATGTACATCGATATTGGCTTTTCAGGATAATTTGGTGTTAGTGGACTACACAGCAGCAATACTGGTAAGATATTTACTGGTGATTAAATTATTCAATACTGATTGTTTCTTTACAGGAAAACATCCCCTGAGTCCTGAGTACTACTTTTTCACCATGCCATTTGAGGCTACACAGCTTCAAAAATCCAACTTCTTATTGGGGTCTGTCCCAAGCCACTGATTCATCACTGCAATCCCAACTCTGGTAACCACCTGAATGTTGAGTGTTAGACTGGTTTTTCTCCTAAAAAAAATTCAGCTCAAGCTCTGCACCACAGAAATCAAAGAGCATTTTACAGTGAGGTTACAATTTCCGTCCTTGAGGATAATCAGAATTTGACTGTGCAAGGCCCTAAGCAACCAGATCTAAAGTTAGGCCTACTTAGACTGATGGTTTGGATCAAGCAACTTCCTGAGGTCTCTTCCTACCTACATTATTTTCTGACTCCCTAGAAAAAGCAAAAACAGTAGGTAAAATGAAAAGTTGCAGAAGCAGACTATGAGAAGTTTTCACAGCGTACAACAGAATTGTTGAATAATATTGCTAGAAATAACATTTTCAAGTGAAGGGACAGAAATAACAGCTGGAAAATATTTTGTTGAAGTGTTACTCAAGTGTTACTTAAAATGGTCAAGGGAGCCTTTCAAGGCACATGATAGCACAGACTTTATATACATAAATTCCTCACCTTCTCCAGCATTTTAAAACAGACATCTGGATGTTCTACATTTTCCCCTTTCCACATATATGAAAGACAGGACTGCCCAGGTTATCTGAGTTAACTTCTTTTTTTTTTGTTGTTTTATTTTGTTTTAATCAAACAGCAAAATATCTAAAGGGTACATCACAAATTCTTTTAACTCAAGCAGGGTTGAAAACATTGGAACACACTAAATATCCTTTCTTTCTTAGCTGAGCACTAGGATGTGTGCAACAATTCTAGGACTGGCTTAAAAATTCAAAGTTTACAGGGGAATGGCAAGGAAAGTGCATGGACGTTTATGGTTCAAATATGTCAGTCTTGGTACTATCATAACAAGCACAACAAAGAGCAATAATGTGAAATGCACTTCTTCACAGGGCAATGCTTACAAGTCTTAAAGCAGAAAAAATTGGAATATTTATCAGCAAGAAATACTGAGCTCTAAAGCAGATAGTTAAGGATAATTTACATGTCAATATAAGAGCAACATTTTTTCAGGAATTGCCAGTGAGAATTTTTACTGATAGGGGAAAAAAATCTATTGAAGGCTTAGATGTGAACTGATAGAGAAAAAAATCATCAACAATTGGGAAATTAGATTGAGTTGTGGAAGTTCTGATTAAAGAGACAGGCTGAAAATTGGATTTTTCTACAGAAATCCAGCTCTCCTGCAACAGAAAAAAAAAAAAAAATGCCTGAACTGAGAATATAAGATTAAAAAGAGATCTCTACTTTCACCTTTCTTTTTTGGCAAGAGACTTTTGTTCTTTTGTGTCATAGTTTCCTGGGTCATTAGAAGTTTTAAACTGGTTGATTTTTCCATGCTCCATTCTGTCTCACTGAGGTTTGGTGTCCATGTGCTCACACCTATGTTTAGAAGCTAATCCCATATTGCTGCCAAAACAAAGTCCAGAAGGGATGTCAGCAGCACCTTCCTCTCTCAGGCTCCAGCAAATCACCACTGAAGCACCTGAGCAGCAGAACCAGGCACGGTAAGAGCCTCAGCTGCACCCAAGATGAAGCAGAAACAATCACAGCCAAAAGGGAGAAAGAGCAACTCCATGACTCTGACTTTTGGTTACAGGGACAACTGTGACCAGAATGGAAAATTAAAGACGCAGAAACAAGGACAAGATATGTGACTGTGAGGCAGGACAGAGCCTCCCAGCAGGTCCATACCCACCTGTGGGAGGGGGCTGGGTGCTCCCCCCTCTGCAGCCCCCTTGCATGCACCTCTCACTTCAGCCAGACCAAAAAATCCCTCTCTCCCTCCACTCCCATCCATGCCTTATCAGCTGAAACTCCTGATTACCTTGCATGCCAGATTGTAGCCCAGAGCTCATGCTCTCTTAGAGAGAAGAAGAGCAGCATCTCAATCATGCCAACTGAATATGAAGAAGTCCTGCTTAATTATAGCAAATTACACTCATATGTTATGGCTTTGATATGACTCTAGAGCCCTTCAGAATGAAAAGAAAACCACAGAATACTGGAGGAAATCCAAAGGGCCTTCCCTTGTCCAAGGATAAAACATCACTATGAAATGAAATTATCATCTGATAATACACCACTTCTAATCACGCGTTTCAAGCAGGTTTCTAAAAATATTTTCAGGTTAAAAGGAAATTCCATACCCAAGTAACACTGGCTTATGAGTTTACTAGAGATCCATACGTTAAAAAGCAGGAAAATGACACACGTTCTTTCTAAAGACCAAGTTTAGCAACATCACCCAAAAGAGAGAACATTCCCCCATAAAATTCAGATTAAACCCATTCCATCAGGATCCTAAGGTCAGAGTTCATGGTAATATGTTTGTTTACTCTTGGTCCCTCACACCCTTTGCCACATCTTGCTATCTGTTCCTGAACACAACATTTTTTTCCACCTTACTCCCGAGGGATTTTACACAAACAGAGATGGACTCCACAGGCAGTCTCTGATCTTAAATGCAGCTGAATCTGTATTTATAGGCTGCTGCTCCATGTGAAGCACAGAGAAGAGTCACCTCACTGAAAAATACCATGCTAGCCACTGGGCCCAGCTGCTGCACAGAGGATGCAAAGGAGCCACCAAGAGAGCAGGAGAGAAGAAATCTGTGTCTGTCCACACCATGTGACTCACAAGTGAGATTATTTTAACAGTCTTTGCTTTAAAATTGCACATGCATTCAAACACATTCATAAATAGCAGAGTCCCACTCAAATTTTTGAGAGAAATATCACGTACCTTGTTGCAATGTGCAGCCTGTCCTCCAAGGAAGTTACCTGCTTCAGATTCTGAGTGGACCATTACACCAACTACTGCCAAAGCTGAAGGTTTAGTGCTCTCCTCCACTTTTTTTGTGTCAAAATCCCAGAATGTTCTTGCTGAGCACAGCATGCAAGTATGTCACAGCACTGAGTGGGGTGAAAAACAAAATTTACAAAAGACATCTTTGCAGAAATTAAAATTAGCATTTCCTGGCTATTGTGTTAATTTTTGAGATTGTATTTTGGCGAGTTATATTTGTAGCTCCTCTTATGTCTATTTAAGAAAGGTTATGAAGAATGCAAATTATCTGATTTACTCTGAGAGGTTTGATATGGGATTTAACAGTTGATAAAGATGCAAGAGTTGTGCAGGTTATTTATTTTCTTGTGATTTCTTTGAGATCTTCCTAAGGCTCTGCACAGATGCCCCAAAACTGTTTCCGCTCATCTTTTTATATAAATGACAGCCTGGCAGAGAACTGGGGAATGTTCTGCTATCCTTCTTCCTGAGGATGCACACCAAACAAAATAACTTTCCTGTTCAAAATCTATTTCTCAATTTTCAGAATTAAAAACATCTGGGTTTTCCATGTCAACTTGTGACATCTTGAAACTCTTCTGAAATAAATGAAAGATCATTTGTCCACTGCTGAATATTCTGACCAAGGCTGAAGAGTAATTTTGCGGTAATTGGAAACCAAACATTATTGATTATAAAAAAAAGAATTTTGAATGGAATTGGCTTACTAAGTCAAAATGTTTTTCAGCAGCGATCCATAATATTAGTTTCAGTAATGTTCCTAGAAAAGGTCAGTCAGTGTAATTGGGCTATTTCTGCCCAGGGCACAGGACTGGGCCCCAGCAGAACCATGTTCTATTTCCCATTTAATGTGACTGACCTTCAGCACAGCAGTGTCTCCCTGAGGAACAGGGAGGCTGTCTTGCAAAGGGCTTTGTGATGAGCAAGTGAAAAACACTCTATCACCTCTTAGTCTAATCCTTACTAATTAATGACATACTAATTGGTTTGGTCTTGTTGCTCATTAGGTCTTGATGTGTTAATTGGTTTATCGTGATGGCTTTATTGAATAGAGCACTTCCATGAGATGAATTTCCCATCAATGAATAATACACAAACTGCTTTCTTACAGCCATGTAAAGCACGTGTGTAAGGCTGTATTACACAGGCTTTGTGAATACAGTCAGGAGTACCAGAAAGCCGAATTTAATCTGCATCCAGTTAGCTCTTTCAGAGACAAGATGTGTGAACCTTGTTATCTTAATTCACTGACCGAGTGGAGGTTTCTCCACCCATGAAAAATCCTATCTTCCACTTCTCAAGCCAGTAATAAGGCATAAAATTCAGTAAATGAGCCTAGTTTCTTTACTGCAAGTCCTCTGAAACCATCCTGAAACTCTACTGTTCTAAAATTTTCCTCCTGCATAAGTGATCCTAAATCAATGTTATGCAAAGATGTAGGAACTTCCTTCACAACATGTAATAGAAAACAGCTCTAAGGTACAGAAACTGTTATCTTACTAATAAATTAACAGCCCTTTTCCCAAAAAGATTATTTTAAACTACTGCTCTGATCCTAAGAAAGAGAATATAAAACATGAAAAATTGTATCCTTCAGCTGAACTTCCTTTCTGAAATGATTCTCTATTTTTAAGTGCATATCAGATATGACTCACAGTATTAAGATATACAGTTTGTCTGAGACTTTGAAGAAGAGACATCATTAATTTCTGTTCAGACTGAGATAATTCATACAGGCATTTGTGTATGAGAAATAGAAAGTGCTTCTTCGGTCTCAAGCAAGTAGGAGATATTCAAATGAGTGTGCTGTAGCCAGGGCTGAGAAGAGTAAATAAATTCGAATTCCAAATAAATACTGGGTCCTCCTGATGTTTTTTCTTTGCCCACCTCCCCATGTCAGTCAGCACATAGTTACCACAGAAGCCAGAGCACCAGAGCTCTCTCGATCCTTGCCCTCCTACACAGCCCTGACACAGCTTTATTCTCTCCCCTAGGTCTTTCCCTGCCTCAACTCTTCTTTGGTAAGGACAGAACCAGCAACGAGCTAGGCGAAAGTAAGCAATTATATTTGTGCTGGGTCCTTTTATGCCCCCTGATTCTCAGCAATTTATAGGTTTCTCCTCATATTTTACTCTATTTTTTCTTACTGCAACAGTTGGACCTCCGAATGCACTAGACTGGCTTTTTGTGTTTGCTCCCTACTTATATTTCTGGCAGTTAAAGCACGTTGCAGATGGTCCTAGAAATTGTCTCCAAACTTTTTTTCATCTATGTAATCTTGAATTTTTCCCCAATTCTTTTTAATTCACAGCAAAGAGAAGAGATCACTTGGAGATGTTTTGAAGCGATTTTCAATCATTTTGGAAGTATCCACTCTAACATACTGAACCACTGCCAGGCCAGAGCATTGAGATCAAAGATTAAAAAACAAAGTAACTCATGTTTTTTTCATAATTAGAAGGAAGCAGGTGTTTGCATTGTTTCAGGACGTTATTTCAGCACAGCACCATATTGCCTCCTGTTCTCTATTACAGTATTACCATGTAACTATCCATCATGTCCACTAGAAATAAAAAATACACCAGGAAGTAATTAATTATAGTCAATATATTATTAATTCTAAGACTTAATACATAGGAATTATGCCCAAATAGCATGAAGAAATGAATGCCAAAACCCAGAGAGTGCACTAACACCCAGGGAAACATGGATCTGAATCAGGGCAAAGTGAAAGTGAGAACTGGCCTTCAAGCTCCTACCTTTATCATGAAGACGACAGTATCCAGCAGCCCGTGTGTGTATTAAACACAAACACAGTATCAAACTACTGAAAACCCACTCTATCTTCTGTATCTACATAATACATAAATTACCTTTTTTTTCTTCTGGTCAGGGAAAGGAAAAGTAAAAATTAAAAATTTGTACACATATATATGTTATATACATACACATATAATTTGAAAAATTATAGCATATTTTTCCTCCTTTTTTATAGATGTTCATTGGTTCTGAAGGACAATACCATCATATCTTCTACTGTAACACCTAAGAACAAGAGGAAATGAAAATGAAAAGAGGGGAAGAGTTGAGAGAATGAAACAGGAGAAGACAGAGAAGAGAGAAAGTTAAACAGAAGGAAAAAATAGTTTGTCTTGACATTTTGTCTCACTGCAGTTTCATTTCGTTCTGGTCCCTACACTAAAGAGAGAGATGCTAGCAGAGGATAGTATCTTCACAGCTGATTGGAAAAATCAGCCAGTTTTAGTTTACAAAAGGGAGCAAATATGCTTACTGAACCAGCCACACCAAACACGTGAAATGTGCTATTGTGAAAAGGCACTCAGTGCAACTGCTGGCAAAGAGAAGCTCTCAAGAGAGATCTATGAAAGTTCTTGCACAATATATAAATCACATCACCAAAGCAAAGCAAGCAAAGGGCAATTGTTCCAGACACCTGCGTTCTGCTCATCAGTTCGCTGATCATGCCCTCATGATTCAGTTTTGTTAGAAACCTGATGATCTCCACAACAGCCTTGCATTAAGCAGTAAAACCTCCACACCCAAATTTGGTAAAGTGTTACATTCAAACATTAGAAAACATATGGCACAAATTTGTAATTTGAGTTTTGTGCCTTTGCCGTTGCTGTTAGAGGCCACCTTCCTCCTCTAACCCCAGATGGAGACAAGAAGTAAATACAGACCCAGTGATTTCCTGCTGGGCTTGCCTTGTTATGGTTTTCCTAATTTATTTTGTCACGTGAACACTTTCATACGTGTGTCTGACCACCTCCTCTAGTTTCATTACATTCCTCTTCTCAGCAGCAGATTCTTTGTGCTGGGGATTGCTTACTCGGGGTGAATGTTTGCTCCTTTTTGCATGGAGTACTCACAGATGTTGAGGTTGATATAGATTTGTCTCTTAAAGGCCAAGTTCTCTCCCCAAATGGCAACCCGTGTCACCCCATCTCCTGTGCATTGTGAGCAAAAACAAAATCACAGGCAGAAAACAAAACAGAAGAAAGCAGCAGAAGACTGAAAGAGCAAGTGTCGAGTGACATAGAAACTTAGAAATCCTTTGAAGCAAGTCTACATCAGACTGTGTGGAACTGTGGAAAAACATAGGCAAAAGCAAGCTAAGACTTTTCTTTTAAAAAATGTCCCAACAGCATCAAAGTAACATGAAATGTGGGAACAGCAGAAGCAGAGGCTTTCAGCAAGCAATGGGAGTGAGCGAGAAAAAAGACAAGCAGAAGGTAGTTTTATTCCTGGATATTTCTATTTCTGAAACTGTTTTCTCTTAGCCTTGGTCTGGTTAGACAGACAATTCACTGCAATACTGTGTACTGACATATGACACCTACTACACTCAAACTTACAAGATATCTTTTTAGGAAGTATAAAATGGGAATAAACTGTGACTATTTAAAAGTAAAGACTCTGAGCTCTTTCAGACTGTATTACATTTTGGGTCTACCATAGGACATTCAGAAGGACTAGACATCTTAGGAATTATTTGTTGGCAAGCAAAAGTTATTCAAGATTGAAGGCTGAATAGTATCTTGACACCAAGGACAAGAAAGAATTCAAAATAATGTGGGAGATAAAGAGAGCAATTTGAACTTCAATCTTCAAGACTGTAAAACAAAACAGAAGGGTAAAATATCACTAAACAAATTGCTGTATTTGGGGGAAGATGCAAAAACTTCAAAGGATTCTATCACTTTGCAAGAATTTGGGAATATCAACAGAGTTTTCACAGCATAAACAGAAAGGATAACCAGAGTAACAGTAACTCCAAGGAATTTTTCAGTAACTGGTGAATAATATTACAGCAGAAGACAAATGGACTACAATCTGAAAGGCAGTACCACGTTTAAATTTAAAGGCATACATTCTTGGCTTCGCAGTAAGCAGACTCAAATGCCAAGCCAAAGGAATACTCCGAAGTGCCAAAAAGTTTCCAGATCATAAGTGATCTTTGCACATTTCTACGGCTTCTTATTATCTGGAATTTATCATATTGTTCCTGCACAATAAATATAAAAACTAAGTTGTCCACCAATTTATTCTAGCAGATGCTTTTTTTCAGGCACCTTAAAGCCTCAGTTAAAAATAGATTCAAATCTGGAAGACACTATAATGAAGTACTTGCCAGATCTGATAGCACACTGTCATGCAGTGGCATGAATTTAAGCAGCTCTCAGCACAGTGTCATTTCAGATGCGTTACTCCAGTCCTCTGACAGACTTAGATGAACCACCTTTATTAATGTTTTACAAACTGCAAAAACTACAAAGCTCTTTCTCAAAGCAAACAATGTCAGTAACTAAGTTTTATTTAACTAAAATATCAAAATATCTGATCACATTACTGAGAAAATGCAAATACAGAAGAAAAGGAATGCAAAAACAAAATCCACGAGATAGGGGTCTACACTAAAAGCTAATACAACTGTCGTGGATATACAACAGCAAACAGTATTTTCAAATATACCTACTAATATACTCCTTGGTCTTTAAATTCACCCTTAAAAATGTAAGCTATCTAGTTGGAGAAAAAAATTGAGCAGGTATCTCCCAGATGACAAAATTTCCATGTGCTGTTGCATGTGCAACGATTAGGGGATACCTAAATATGCTTCGAAGAAGAACCTTTTGTAATTTATTTCACAAATTATTATAGATATAACATTAAAATTCAGCTGCAGAGCATTTCCAAAAGCCTTCCAACAAACCTGTATTTCATATACCGCAGAGAACATACACATTCAAGAAATCAGAGAGGCAAAAATAAGAAAAACACATGACATCCCCCAGTCAGATTTGGTTAATAATCTTTGTGACTAGAGTTATCCTCTAAATGTGAAACTTGAAGACATACATAGCCAGTAAAGTTTTAGATCTTACATGACTATCCAGGCCCCACCTGGTTTGTATTTGCCAGGAATATTATTACACAGACACTGTACAAAGGCAGCATTATATCGGATACATAGTTTCCAGGCAATGCAAAAGAATCCCAAAATAAATCTAGGTTAAAGTAACTTCATAGTGGATTTTCCCATTCTCTTTCAAAAACGATGAAGAAAGTATTTCCTTACCATCTGCCCTGGTACAGCTTTGTTTATATGTCATGTCAAATTTCCAAAACTCTCTTCATTTGATTCGTTGACTCAGGGCCCAGTAAAATATTCTGGATCATTAACCAGACCTAAATATTTTTTCTGTTTTGTTTTACATAAACATGTGGTTGGTTAGATGGTTGGTCTTAATTCAGAATTTTTCAGTCATGCTAAAAATGATACAATATGCTTAAGGCACGCTTGAGAATAATTTTACAAAGAGGGATTTTCCTGTTTTACACATTAAACCTGTGGATCAGATGGAAAGTATGACCAACAGCTTGTTTTCTTGTTCTGCTCTAGACTCATTCAGGACTTTGGAAAAAGAGGCTGATTTTCTCTTTTTAAATACCTGAGAGTACATCTCCAGCTGTTCCTGCCATCACCCTGACAGACTTTGGCTGTTCCTCTCCACATGAGGAATTTTATCACTGATGCAAAGCGAACCAGATGAACCAAAGGTCCCACAAGAGCAGCAATTCATGATTCCATCTTTCTTCATGAGTAACAAGTTTCCACTGCCTCTCTACAGTTACCCATTGGGCTCTGGCTCCATAAGTGCTTGTGTCTTCCTTGCTGAGAGCTGGGCTTTAAGCACCCTGTCATAATTTCAAAATTTAACAGATATAGTGATAGTTTCTAGTGACTCCATCTGTTCAGCTCTGAGCTTTGTCCTGCTGGGATTGTAAATGCAGATGGGAAAGAAAATGACACTCAATTGTTTTGGGTTTGGGATGGAGATTTTAATCTGTACAATCTCCTGAGTGCAAGTACACTCCCTTCAAGGTCCTTCAGGATACCACAATGGAGAGCCGGGCACACCAGTGCTTTGCTAATTGATCCTATTGTCTGAAGCCACCTCTCACGACATTGAAAGGAAAACCAACATCATCTGGTTCGGGGTAGCTAGAAATGTATCATATTAGAAAATATGGATTGAGAAAGAAAATATGAATTCAGAAAGAAAAAAAAACCAATATTTTTAATAAAATATTTTTCAAAAAAAAACAGTTGAAATCATCATCCCTCTTATCTCAAAAAGAGGTAAAACACATTCAGACTTACTGCTCCTGGTCCAAGTTATTTGTCTATGGGCTTACCTGAAAAACAACACTTAGCTGAAGGCATTACAGAATTACACACAATGATCCAAATGCATCAAAATTCCTGTAATACAAAGGCTTTGGGTTTTCAGCTGCAGCATTTTAATGTTCAGGGTTTTTTTTTTCTCTGACAATAACCAGCAAAACAGAAAACAAACAACTTCATTTAGAAATAACAATGGCAAAATTAATAGAGATCAGACTGAAGGAAAAAATAAATATATCATCATCTTTTCCTGTATTTAAAACTGACTTAGAACAGTGTAATGCCTTGCACCACTACAGGCAAAGTATCACATTTCCCATGTGATTTCCTAATTACAAATGAGTAAAAAGATGGTCAAAATTGCATACAATGAAATTATTCATTAGGTAAATTGAAATCAGTGCAGAGCCAAAACAACCTTCCAAGACGAACTTACAACATAAGTAATAAAAGTATTTCAGACGAGGATATTAGTACGTCAGGCTAAAATGATGCAAATAAGAATCCTTTTTACAGAGGACAGAAATGTTTTGTTCTTCCCTCTGTAGCAATAAAAGTACCAGATGACTTTTATATTGATGTGTTTTATTTACACAGATTGTTTTCACATAATTAATTGTTACACACAGAATGTGTTCCTTCTCCTGAAATACAAGCTGTTTTAATAATTATAAAGGGAAGGGCAAGGCTTGGATCTTTCTTCAATTCTTTTAAATTTAAACTTTTATGCTGCATTATACATATCTCTGTGTGTGCACATCTGTTTATGTACAGACACTCCATTCAAGAGAAAAAAAAGTGTAAATAATTTGTCTCTTTCACTGCTTCAACACTGCAAATAATTTTTAACATTGCATATTCATTATCATTTGGTGTATGATCCCAAGAAAGTATATATTTCTGTGATAAAAATATGAACATCTACAAATAGTTAGATGTGATTAGTTTACTGCTGGCAGTTATGGGACTAGCAGTATCTTACGTGAGAGCAGATAAAACTGGAGGGGAGAGGGAGGGGAGCATAGTTTGAAACAACATTTTTTTCTAAAATCAAAGTTTTCTATATATTCTTAAATTTTTCTTCATGTATAACCTGATTAAAATTTATTCTGTAGAACTAGGAAACAGAGGAAGCAGGAAAATGGTTACTTTTTAAGAACTAAAAATATTTCCTCTCCAACACAAAGTGATAGAAGTTTTTAATATTTTAGGTTAGAGGTTTTAATATTTTTTTCTGCTCAAAAGTAAGTTTTATTTCCAAAAAACAAACTGTACTTTTGACTTTAAAATTTCGTCTCCTAAAATATAGAAGCCAATTTACTTCTTCATCATAACGGCGTCAATGGAGTAACTCAGTGATGGAGGCTCTCCTGTTAAAGCTGTTATTTTCAGTGTTGTAAGAAAAGGTGTTTTTACACCACAGCCTCCGTTTTTACACCACAGCCTCCGTTTTTACACCAAGCCTGAAGTTCAGGCTTCCAGCAAGCAGCACTCCAAGGACCATGACCTGTGTGCTGCTCTTTAACCTGAGCTCCAAACCTCCTCATTTCCCACACAACACTTTGTGCTTTCTACCACAACCTGTCCCTGTCACAGGAACTTCATAAATTTTTCCCTTCATGAAAGACACAAACATGTTGCAATTCCAGAGAAATTCAGAATGGATACAGCCCAAAGAAAGACTATCTATTTTCTGTCTAGTGAACACCTCAGTTAATTTCTGATGGGGTTTTATATCAATCAGGCTTTTTTATGAAGGCGAGACTTTTTATCACATTTACAACTAATGAAAAACTTTGTTAAAGACATGAAGTTTTTAAAATTATGCACTCAGAAGTCAGAAAATTCCTAATAATTTAGACAGCCTTTGCAGCCAAATTTTATGGTTCATGTACATATGCACCACAAAACAATCCTTCGCTTTTTTTCCCACCGGCTGTGAGCCAAATAACATATCATTCCCCTGTCCCATCTTCACAGACAGCTGAACTGCTTTGGTTGATTTTTTTCCCAAAACGACTCCCTTCAGGAAGCCATCCAACACCACTATCTCAAGCAAAAGGTTAAAGTTTCAAACTTCAGCAAGTGCAACTGCTGGTTGTATTTGGAGCTCTCACGGAGTCTCACAGATGGGCTCATTGCCACCTCCCTGCAAACACACAGGCAATGAACATCCTTTGTGAGGGTTCAGGGACAGGGAATTCATTGGCAGACAAAAGGGTCCAGCCAGTGCCCAGCTCACCCACCCTCCCCTGCCATACATGGAGCAGGAAAGGGGTGGGATAGGGGATTAGGGACATTACACTTGGGCCACTGAGCTTCTTCAGGACTGAGATCACCTTGCCTGAGCCTGATCCATGCAGATGCTCATGACAACACCTTGAATGACTGTGAGCCACCTGCCCGTTTTGAGATCTGCCTCAGCTGCTATGAATCCTCACTCAGTTCTGCTAACCTGTCCCACAGCATCCTGTTTCCTGCCTGCTCTCACGACAGACTACATGTGTGTGCTCAGCAAGCCTGGCTGCCACTGTTTATAAACCATATTTCTCCTTGCTCTTTCTGTTCAAGTCGACATTATACTGCTATTTCATATTTGTAGCAAAGAAATAGCCAAAGAGAGGCAGGTTTCTTCTGCCATTTGAGCTAGAAACAGGATCAGAATTCCTGCCCCATACAGTCCAACCTAAAAAGAGGTCTGTATTAAATTTCATGAAAAGGACTTGCAAAAAATCTTATCTCTCCTGTAATTATTGAATCTACTACTAAGTAATATGATTGTGTATCATTTGTATGATATGACTTAGATTACCTATAAACTCCATAATTTTAATTCAGATAGAACATAGAACCAAATTAGTCAATTTTACAGCATAATAATTTCTTTCATGTTCATTTGAACCACATACATTTATTATGACCCAATTTCCTGAATTAATTCAAGGCCATCTCTTGGATTCCATTACAAAATGCCTGCCTGCCTTGCAAGGCTTCACACTGCTCAGGCACTGTTCCTGATACTCCTGCTACATTATTTGAACTGAGATGAGGTATCACTCCACTGCACACTGGAGCATGAAGTGTTGGCATATCCTTAAATTGCTTGGTGCGGTCTTCTTTTTCCATTAAATGCTTTTTATTTCCATCACTGTGAGAAGAGAATCAAATCCAAGACTGAATCTTTCTGCAGATTTAATCATGCCTCCCTCATTTTAATAGCCATTTTAAAGCATATCAATACCTATTTACATACCTATTTTTATTGTACCAGCTCAAATAAGTAATTTCTTGCCTTCAACAAATTATCCCAAGGCAGATAAAAGAAGTACAAGTCAATGCTTTAGAAAGTGCAGCTGTGGCTGGAGTGTCCACACATTTCTGGCAGCAGTCAGAATTTGCTAATGGCATCCAGATAAGGGATTCACTTCTAGCTCCTTATTGTTCTCACTATTTGGACTCTGAACTTTTATAATCTGCTCTTACACAAATGGGGCTGTCCCTCCCAAGTAAACACAACTAAAGCAATGGAGACCAACGTTTCCTTTGGTTTACTTTCAGGAGGTTTTTTTATTTCAAGTTGTTTTCCTTTCAAGGCATGAGAGATAAAAACTGCTCTGTTCACCACACATACTTACAGTATAGCACACAGAGTCCACAGCTTGTGATGGCAAAAAGAAGATCAGCTTACTTTGATTGAAGATGGATGTGAAAGTTCTCTGGCCTTTGGAGACTTAAAAATACAGCCCTCCATTTCCTCAGGACTTTTGCTTTTCCAATATAAAAGCTCATAGGGCTTTTTGTGGCTGAGATTGAATAATATTTTAAAAATGAAAATCATGTGAGCCTCTTTGCCTATTTTCACTGCTGTATCATTAAGCCTCTGTACATTTACTGGCATATAACTGAAAGGAAATCCCTTTATCTTCCCACTGAGAATAATGACATAAAGATAAGGTGATCATCATTAGAAAAGTTCTCCATCGCTTCAGTGCCCAAATATATTCCTAGACATTCAAGAGAATCAAAAGCCACATTTCTTGGCACATTAAAAAAAAAGAAAAAGAAAAGGAAAAAATCAACCATGGCACCAACACAGAGGACAGCACTTGATTTTCCACACCAAATAACAAGTGAAAAAGTAAAATAAATTGTGTTTCAGCCATTTCTGAATTCTGAATTGTAATGGGAAGTTGAACTTCACATAAATCTGTATCTCACCTTTCAGGTTATTTCAAGAAACTTTTTTCTATTAAAATAGAATACAAAATAAAAAAGAGAACTAGGTGTTAGTAAAAGGAATTCTCACTACTGCCTTCAGAACTCTGTGTCTCATTCTACATTTACTGAGAACCCCAAGATCCCACAAGTAAAAAACAATGTGGATAGTTAGGGAACACCTTACACTTGGCATTTTACCCTGAGTGCTACAGTGATACAACAAACAGGTTCTATGACCATTAAAAACAGTAATACATGACATTTTTCAACTTCTAGTGAACATGGACTCTTATTATATCTACTCAGCTAGGACTGAATAGCAATTTGTGCCCATTACTAATATTTTGAAAATAAACAAAGTTTGTTTTTTTAATAAAAATGTTAATTTTCATTATCTTTCAAAATCTCTTAAAGCTGCCTAAAGAAAATCTTCATTCTGTCTTGCTTTTTTTACCCACTCCACAATCCCAGCTTTTTCCTTCCACTTAGAGTCCCACAACACTTTTAACTCGAAAGATTCAAGTCAGTTACAATTATCACGCAAAGAGTTTTGAATAAATTAGGAAAACATGCAGTCTGGAGGAATGAAGCTGGCTGGAAAATTTGGATGTCGGCATTACAACATCCAGTTTGGGCCCCAAAGAAGGCATCTGTGTTCTGTTGTTGGATGAAAGACAATAAAATCTTCTAACAGGCTCATTTACAGCCTTAGGATATTTTTAAAGAATCAAGGATCTATTTTTCTGTTTTTTCATGTTGTGTCAAGAGGATACCTGTCAGATTAGTCTTTTAATGCATATGGGATTTTGTTCAGAGATTAATAAATTTAGAGTAATTGCAAAGGTTTTGATAAATATTTGTCAGATCTCTGCCTCTGTAGGGAATTTTAAATTAAAAGTTATTTTTAACATAAATAAATTGTGCTCTATCCAGTCAAAAAAAACTGAGTAGAGTCAAACAAAGGGGCAGAAATGTACACTTTTGCTGGTGCAAAACAGCCAGAAACCTGTGGAGTCTGTGCTCTGTGACTGCATTTTTTCTTGCAACCCCCAAATTGTTTTGGTGAAGAGTAGAATAGTGGCATGTTGCCTCATACATACAGAGCTATTAGGAAATACTGAACAAGTTTAGTATAAATTAATACATCTGGGTGGAATGGGGTGTCTACTTATGCATCTCCCCCAGATAAGCAGAAACTTCCCTCATAACCATAACTGAAGAACTCACCCAGACCCTCCCTTCCTCTGGATGACAAAACTTGAACATTCTGTCTTCAGCACAAGAGGCATTACTGAGCACCATTGTTTTAACCCTACTCACACATTTATTTTTATCTTAGGCAGGCTATGCAGTTGTGGACTGTCATGTTTACTTGAGGCATTAAAGAGGCGAGCAGACACGAGGCACTCATGAAAGACTGTGATGTGAATCATCACGGGTTAGTAGCAGTGGAATCCATCACAGTAAACATAACTCATCCCCAGATCAGAACAAGCCACTCTAAACTGGTAGCAGAGTTTATGGCAAACTGAAAAGACATTGGAGAACACATTTTTTAGAGTATGACCACTGTCATTTCTCCTTTTGTCTGCAAGCAGTAATAAATGTTTGTTAATACTGGGGGGAAGGAAAAAAGGAATTAGCAAGCACAGCTCATAAAAGTCATTTAATTAGTGGCACCGTCCTCATTTCCCCTCATGTTCTCGCTGCTGTTCCTTGTGAAAAAAGCAGGGGAAATGCAGCAAAGCTGTTGGGATTCCTTTGGCCAAGCAGACCCTCCTAGTGAGGGGATGGGACTACAGGCACTGTTCATGCCCCCGCCAGGTGAGACTGGAGTTCTGTCCAGCATGTGCTCTCCAAAGAGAAATATTCTCAAAAAGGTGACAGTCATAACACCCGTCCTTGCACTCCTTGATCTGCACAGCAGACAGGCTGAGAGGAGAGCAACTGTGAATGTACAGTACAAAGAGCACTGCATCACATTACACTCAGTCCTCTGCCCTGTGCATTTGACTGATAGTGGTTCTCAGTTTGTTTATTCTGTTGTATTCGGTGTTTTTACATCACTTCTTATTCTGAAAGATACTGGACATTGAGCTTGCTGGTAGCTGCTTATGAAAAAAACAGTGGAGAAGATGAGCATTTCATCATCCCAAAGATAAGCAGTAGAGATGGACAGCTGGGGGAAGGAACTAGGACACAAAAACATACCAGAAGGGTACCAGGGTCAGTTCTCATTGCTCCTGCCATAAATCCCCACCAGTGACAATGAAAATACAAAGCAATTAAAATGGAGAAAAGGCATAAAAATAGAGGAAAGATGAAAAATAGAAGTTACAAGGCAGATGGAAATAGGAGTGCTGAATGAAGTGCTAGGGGCAGCTTTTCCTCTTTCTAATGGATTGCTTTGGTGGTAGTTTCTTCTGTAGCAGGCTATGATTACCAATTACACTGTTTTCCCATGTGAGTAAAAATAATTGATTCAGTCCCAATTGGGCAGCATTTGCATTTAATAAATCTGAATTTGAAGGGGCATTGTTACTATATGTAGATTTATAGAACCTGAGGTCTCCTCAGAAATGAGTCCCACTTTCGTAACAAATGAAATGAAAAAGAATATTTCTCCCCTATCAGGTATAACATAACAGAAGAAATACCATCACAAAATCACCTAGACTTTCTTTAATTTCTCTTCAAATTCACAAAAGTAGCAGTCATACTTTCCACAAAAAATGCTAATGTCCCTTGGATTTATGTAGACTTTTTACTCATGTGTACTCACCTCTCTCTGACATTGCTACACTCCAGGTGAACTCCTCGACAAGAAATTACCAGCCACATTTCAGAATGATTTTATTAAGCCATCTGGGGCAGGAAAACCAAGTGCATCAAGTAAATAAGGAATTCCTGTTCTGCTCCCAAGAGCTGCCCTTACCTTATACACAGGCTTGTTTGAGAAATTTCTTCATTCTGACTGCACATAGTCAGTAGGACTTGAGGTAAGTAGGAACATTTATAATTAGTTATTACTCTCAAGTGGCCTCAGTCTCCCTGAAAAATGAGTGCCTTACTAGTGCTGCCCTCTGGGTAGCAGGTTCTCACAGAACTGTATTTCAGATGAAATGTTTTACTATTTAAAAAAAATCTACTACAGGACTGTAGACTTTTTTCCTCCTTTTTCACAATCATCTCACCATCCCGGCTTTAGGCCAATGTTTCTCATCCTGGCTGAGTACAAGTAAGAGATTTCACCTACCACGGAAGTTGCAGAGTGGATCTGCAGATGCTGGAGGCTGGCAGGGCTTTCTGCTGCCCCACCCAGCCTCCCGAGGATGCTCACACGTCAGGGCAGCTGCGCTCAGCAATGTCCCCTGCCCCCAAAGGGCTTCCTCGGCATCCTGCCACTGCTGAAGCATCACATCCCGACCACTGCAGCATCACTGGGAAGTCCATGGGGAGTGCTGGCAAGTGGGATTTATCTGGGGGCTCTCTGAAGCAACCTGCAGCATGGAACAGATGGGAAACGCTGCCACACGGCCTTGTCTCCTGGCAGGGGCACGGTCACAAGCGGGGACTCCTCTGATGGGGCTCAGCTGCCGTGTGTGTGACACTGTCATTTAACTCGCTTTAGACAATTCTCCTTGTCCCCAGCCAAGTTTTTTCCGTGTTTGGAGATATGGGTTAAGATATGAAGATACAGACTAAGCTCATCCATTCAGGCCAGGGCACTGGACTCTGTCAAAAGCTGTTTTGAAATCCGAGGTGGCTACAGCTGTAACTTTCACCATCTGCTCTTTGCATAATTTTTCTGAAAACAAGTATACCAGACAACACCACACTTGAGAGTTTTTTTACCTTTTATGAAGTCTTATTGGCTTGGTTTTGTCATGCAGGATTTTTCCAGATGTTCTGTGATCTCACTTACAATTAACCTACCCAGGATCCAAGTCTCACACTAGCACTGAGATCAGACTTAGACATGTACTTTCTATGGTATGACATGATTCTTCATTTGATTTACATTTCCTAAGCCTTTTCTATGTTAGAAAATTAAAAAGGCATGCAAATAATGACTTTGAATATCATTGGTAACTCCTAATCTATTTCACTGCTGAACCTTTACACTACAAAATTATCGTAATTCTCTATTTCTTTGGAAAACATGTGGTGCACAGACATTCATCCTGGGTTGAGTCTCCCATTATTCACAGCTCTAAAATTAAAATGGCATTTCTAATTTTTATATCTGTGAAAGAAAAATGAACTAAGCAAAACATGGTATGCATGACCTTACAACACTAATTACTCACTGGCAGGAGCCACCAGCACTCACATACAACCGTAACAAGGCTTTAACTCAAGATGTTATTTTTCTGCAGATTACCACCCTAAACTCAGACCATTGATCATGAACCGCTGACATTTCAGCACTGGCACGACAATACACAGCACAAACTGCTGACCAAAAACGAGTACAGCTTTTTGACGTAGTAGATGATAGTTCATTATTGGGATACCCCTGTAACAATAATTCATTTGCCCTTGATAAAAATACCATCCTCTAAAATTAGTTACAGTGAGTTGGATAATTCTTAATAAAGAAGAGGCACGCAAGTTGGAAGAACCACCCCAGCTTAATTATAGCCAAAAGCAGAGTTCCTGCTTGATGACCGGAAGTGTTTTAAGAACAAAAGTAACTTTTTAAATATGAATGATGATAACTTTCACTTGGAAATTTTGTTTTACTTTCTTTGAAATCAGAACTTTTTGAAATAGCTTGCAAAGGCTCCGGGGAGAAACCTGGTTGTCCTCTATGTATTTGAAAATCATATAGTGCATTCCTTTCAGATCCCTGAAAGCATATAAACTATGGGAAATTTTCTTGGGAAATAAACTATTTTCCAAGATAACACTTATGGAAGCAGAAACCCACCAACCAAACACGGTTAAATGTGAACATTTACTTGGGAGTAAAATGAAGCAGTGAGTGATATTTTATGGAATTATCTTGTGTCAAGTTGTAAGTTATTTGGTAGAAGGAAGTAATTTCAAAATATATCAGTATTTTTTCAAGCAGCGAATGTTTTGCTACAGCTCTGCCAAATCTTCTAGAATTGAAAACCATTCCATCAAAGTCACTGTGAACTCTGACGGTGGTTACAAGAGGAATAGGCTTGCAATAAGCACACCATATAAAATGTAATACCAAACATCACAAATACTTTAAAAATCGTTTTACTGCTTCCATGGTACTGAACCAGTAAAACACTGCAGCAAGCGTTAGTCTCTCTCTCAAGTGGATTAATGATTCCTCGGAAGAGAAGATTAAGATAGGAAGACTGATATTTCTGCACAAAAATATAAACAATTCTTAGACACAGGAGAATTGTTTATCCAGCTTTGCAGGTTAAATCATCCAGACCACTTTCCTTCCTTCTGGCCATTAGCTCCTACTCACACCCACCGGATGGGTTTCCCAAAGAGGAGGTGCCAGGGACCTGTGGCTCTGGCACACCAAGCACACCCCAGAGCTGCTTTGACTTGGCACTCTTCAAACAGACAGCAATAGAGAACAATGAGCTGTGATTGACCTCATGCAGTTTATAATTATTTTATAATGAAATAATTTTACTTTAAAAGGGATTGCTTTTCTTTCTTGGAGATTTTGCTACATTTCTCAAGAATGCTCGCTATTTGCACAACACGAGTCCTTGCACGATGGTGTAAATGAGGGAGGCAGAGGACCAGTAAGGCACCATATGTAAGATTAAGATTCAGACACCTTAGACAATTATCTAAATCACTCAGAAAGAAAATGCAGGGTTTTTCATTTCAGCTTTTCCCAAAAAAACTTTTACCATTGTTTTTCCATATGCTCTTAGTCTGCAAGTTCCTGATTCTACAGACTGCTGTACAGCTGTGAAAAGTATCTCCAGGTTAAAGGTGTTTGCAAAGAATCACGTAACACATGGGTGCATTTGGAGGAGATAAATCTGAAGGAGATATTCTATTTTACATCATGTAAAATTTGATACTGCCATTGCATTCTCATAAAAGTGACCATTCTCTTCTAGGAAATGATGTAAAACAATAAAGGAGCAACGTTAATGTGTTCTGTTAAATGTTTCAGGGTGTGCAATCAAAGAGGTTGTTTGGTTTGGACTGCTCAAAGTTGAAACTAAAGGGGATCACTGCTGAAGTCCCATGGTTGCAGACAACACAGCTGCAAGAAGGGTAAGCACAAAGGGTAACAAATTATCAGAAATATAGAATGCACAAAAGATTTTGTCAGAAGGCACAAGTGTGTCAAAAAGTAAGCACAGCAACAAGAAATCCTGTTCTGTCAACCACAAACACAGATTAGAATTAGCTGCACTGACGACAAGTGTGATTTGGGATACGTGGTTGAGAATTTGTGCAAGAAACATGAAATAATTTAGAAACATAAACCCCCTGCCCACCTTCCACTAGAACAGGTTTCTCAAAGCCCTATCCAGTCTGATCCTGAATGCTTCCAACGATGTGGCATCCACAACTTCTCTGGGCAACCTGTTTCAGGGCCTCACCACCCTCACAGGAAAGAATTTCTTCGCAATTTCTAATCTAAATCTACCCTCTTTCAGTTTGAAGACAAAACAGAATATCTTCAACAGAGATGAAAAATGTCAAATTACTGTTTAAGGAAGCAGGGGTTGATTTGCTTCAGGCGATCATGGAGTAAAGGTCTGTGTTCTTCATCTTCCTCTTGTGCCTGTGTTACATAGACCAGGAGCAGCAGACAGTACGTGGTGTTTCAGGCACCTGGGGAGCTTCATGGATAAAAATTAAGGCATCCTAGAAATTATTGGAGGTCACTGCCTGTCGGGAATTATAAAAATAAATTTGAATCCTGAAATTAAATTTAGACTTTCTCACTTGTCCAAGTGTCATTGCAGAAGTTCCACTCTAGGCTACCAGGCTGCTTTGGCATGGACTGTTCTACATTCCCCTGCTGGAACCCTCACTCCCACACAGCTCTGCCTTCAGCATGTCTGAAGCAAAAATAGGAGTAAAAGATGCAATCCAATGGAGAAATTGTTTCAGATTACAAATATCTTATTTATAATTTACAACAGAATTTAAAGTATTTTTCTGCCGCTGCCTTCAGAAGAAAGTAAATACACACACATAAACTTTTGCTGGGAAGGGTAGCTGCTTCATAGAGATGTTTTACTGTAAAAATTTTTTGCCTCAAGTATTTTAACTTGTCAACCTCCTACTGAAAGTAGGTTGTTTTTTTTAAAAAAAAATTGAAATGGATTCATTTTTGTAAACTTCTGTAGAAAGTATTTATTTTGCAACCATGGTGCTGAAATTAAACAGCTAGATAGATATATGTTTATATTCCTGCAACCACAGGACTTTTTTTAAAGACTCCATGAATGTGTTGCTACGAAACCAAGTCTTTCATATATCTTTGTCACTCTTTAACTTATCCTAATTATAACAAATTTTTTAATTGCATTTGAAATTATATTCTTAATATCTAACCATTGTCCAATCACTTCAGATGTCATTTTGTTTACGGGAGGCAATAGAAAGGGACAAGTGAAGTAAATAGGGTTGTTCTTAAAGCATCATCACTTGGAGTTGCTGAAGTGTTTGCGGGAAGCCTTTCCCCCACACGAGGAGGGTCAGATCTATTACAGCAAACAGTGGTGATTGACTTGACTTTCGGCATTTTTGTGTTATTAATTCTTCCTGTAACTTGCTGCAAATATTATGTTTGTTTGTTTTCTATTTCTCATGAATGAATTGTACTGAGTAAGAACCTAATGGTTTAGGGCTTGCACAATTTTCTCTGAGGCTCTCTGCTCAAACCCCTGTTTCCGCCAGCAGATCTAGTCCTCGATTGCACTGCCTACCTCTTCTAAACATAAATCACTTCTACATTTCTCCGGAGCTGGATGGAACTTTTTCCTATGGCATCCCTTAAGTGAACAAAAAAAACCTAAATAAAAACCAACAAACTTTGTACTTAGAGATAGCATTCAATCCACTTAGGCCAGAACCTGTGGCTCGCATACACATATTGCATCCATCTGCATAAAAGTAGAGCACCAGCTACAAAAGGTTCAAACTCCAAAGCTGTTTTGATTTCCCAGACACTATTAAAGTGAACTGAAAACCAGAAAAAGTATGGATTATTACTTACCAAGTACAAACCAATAACAGATGATAAACTGTCATTGCCTTTCAGCCTTCACCAAAAAAAATTGAGACCTAATTAAATAACCAGGAAAGCTTGGAAAGCCTGAAGAAAGTATGAGTTAAAGAATCTGTGAGTTACATTTAAGGATCTCTAATGATAAGCAAGTGTGGGTCCTGCTCACTAGCCTGACCTCCTCTCACCAGGAGCATGGGGTTCCAAAACAACTGAGTAAAATCAACAGCAAACATTTTGGTGTAGAGAGAGCAGTTTACGTGATAGTCTGAATTGTTCTGTTTAGAGCATAAAAAGGTCTGCCTCCAAATTATCCAACTGGATGTATTAATGGTCACCAGAAAGCAAGCTGTGATAGCGGCTGTTCCATGCAGAGAATCAAATGCAATATTTTACCCATTGTTTGCCCAGCTCCAGTGTCCAAGACAGGAACCTGTGAGACACACACCACCTGTCACCACCACTCCCCACGCTGCTGCAGCCACTGGTAAAGAACAACACACCTTTAAAAAGTTGTTTTTATGAGAATACAAAGCATGTTTTTACTGAACCAATCAACAGAGCACTAATGGGCAATATTTTCCACCTGAGATACACCTTCAATACGAGCTGATGGCCAAGGGCTACTGGAACTCATGATTGGTTTTTCTCCTTGCAGCTATTCCTCACCATAGTAGTAAACTTGGGGTTATCTCCAGAACACAAAATGCATTTTAAACAGCCCCTCTTTTATCTCACTTTTGAAACAGCATTACACTATCAGTATTTTAAAATTTCCTAGTAAGTGTCAAAATTAACTGACATTCAGCAGGAAAACACTGTCTGTTTGAAGAGTAAATACTTCCCTCAATATAATGCAACAACCCTTAATAGAAAGTCATTGTTTGCTGAAATGAAAGACCAGTTTTGCCATTTTTAATGGTGGCAGACTGCAGAAGTTAAAATTGAAAAGCATCTGGGGCTTTTCAAGGAAGCAATAAAAATCACCACGGGCATTGTAAATTCCCTTGGCATTTGAGCACTTTTCCCAAGAAAATCAAATCTCATTCCAATCTATGCCATTACTCAGTGAAGTGCTGTGTTACCTGTAACATCCTGGAGCAGTGCATTGGCAGGTAAGGCACATCTGAAAGGTCCCAACATCTTGTCCTAAAGGATCACCATGGCTCCAGGACTGGTACATATTGCTATTCCTGAAATTGTTGCTAACGTATCAGACTAAACTAATAAAAACACTTAATACACAGAAATCTGAAAATAAACACAAGAGGTGGACCCTTTGTCTCAAGAATCACATCTAAAAGACCTTGAACCTTGCTCTCCATCTTTGTATCCAGGTAACAAACTACAGGTATATATGCATAATCCCTGTGATGAGCAACTGGTTACTGATGGTTTCTTTCCTCCAGCACGTTGATTCAGCCCAGGCTAGGACCCCATTTCAGGATAACGTGCCTCCTTATATAGCCTGCCATTGCTTAAAATCCCAATTAGATTAAAATATTCTCCCACCCTGAGGATTTCCTCAGTCATTAGTAAGAAATGAGATTCACTTTCTTCCCACCAGAGCACTTATTGCCCCTGCCTGCTTTGGAGGCACTAATTATTGCCAGCAGTAAACAGGCAGCCCATGACTGCTCACATCGTTAGCCAACCTCTAAAGAGATCATCAGCACATCGCTAAGCAGCCTGTCCTTTGCTCCCTGCCTGGGCAATACTCAGATCCTAATGTGAAGCCATCCCACTGTTTTTTTAATAATCTCATATTCCATAAAACATATAACTTGCTAATCATACAACACAGCACGTTGCTGGCTCTTCTGTGAGATGAAATGAAATGATAATCCAATCACTTTCAGTGGTAACAGGTCTTGGGTGACTGTACCCTGAGCTGCCTCTGCAGGTTCTCATGTCACTGAGGAAGGCAAAATACTAACAGCAAAACTCAATTTTTTTTCAGGATTCATAGTGTATGTGAAACACGGGCAGATATTTGGATAAAAATACTTTCATCCCAAGCACTAAAATGTCTCAGTTCTGCTTTTATTTGCATTTTCTAAGCATGAGTCATCGGAACGTGACCTTGTCTGCCTCAGACCACCAACCACCCTGGGCAGCTCGTGCAGCAGCCAGGTACAAACACTGGTACCTCTTATCTGAATTCTCACTGGCCTCCTCTCTGCCTTCACAGCTGATAGCACACGTGGGAATGGTAGTGGTTGGCTTGAATCCAGTGTGAGGTTTTTTGTCATAAGGATTATTTTTAATAACTTGGTATCTTTTTTGTTACGCAAAAACACCATAACTCTCAGGATACAGTTTGATAACTTTAATGAGGCTTTGCAATTTACATTCAACGTGTATTAGTACACAAAATATAAGAAATCACATATACATATAAACTTTGCTTTGTTGTTTTACAAGCCAACCAGAATGAACTACACAAGCTACATTTATTCACATAACAAAATGAAACATTTTCAAGCTTCATTCACCGATCAAATATCTCAACAATTTATGGACCAACATTATTTTGCAGCTGCTAAAACAACAATCTTCCATAAGGATCAAATAATTTATGTCAACAGATACACTGACATCACATTCTACGAAATGAAAAAGCCAAGTTGAGCACTGACTGAATGCTTCCAGATTTCAGCAGAACCCACGTGAAGCAATAGTGCAGAACTTACACTAGCATCAAATATGTCCACAGTTTATCAGCCCTACGACTGAGCAAAACAAAATAACATACAGAAATTCTTTCAGGTAAATGAAGCCATTTCATTACAGGGTTATTTAACCCACTTATTTTTCAACCTTTTTAAAACAAAAAGGAAATAGCTTAAAAAAATTTAAAAAAAAAAGAAATACTTAAGCCTTTTGGGTTTTCATTTGCTGACTGATAAACTATCCTCACATACAACACGAATTTGTACTTTGTGAATAGTTTTGGTCCCTCAGATTGTCTTCTTAGTGAATCTGTTTTTAACTACTTTGTTCAAATATACCAACACTTCACTAATGTAGTTATTTGAAGTTAAGTAGGTAAAAATAACATAGACCTATCTTTAAACAGTATCTCTCATTTTTGGCTTCTGAACAGCACACAGTCACAAAAACCAAAGCTTCTTTTAGCAGCATTAAAGGTGAAGGGCCTTCTGTATGAAGTTGTCCTGAAAATTTTCTGGTACCTTCAAATATATTGAATGCTCTCAGCTCTTCAGACACAGACCCTGCAAAAACTGAGCATTCAGTTTGCTTTCACAAACAAAACCCTGCTCCCAAAGCAGTTCCCTGCAGACGTGCTCATTTGGTCACACACATTTTCACAACACACGTGACTTCTTACAAATGAAGCCGATGTACCACATGAGTATTTCAGTACATGCACTAGGGGAACGCTTCCAGAATCATCCTTCAGTTTGGGAAGGAGGGGAAAACTACTATTTTCACAGACTAATCACTGCTTTATGCCTGTTAGTTTCAACAAAGTGTGTTGAAAGGACTAAAAACTCACCAATACATCTCAAAACATAACTATAAGGAAGCTGAGCTCATCTGCTTCTGTGTTCCCACAAGGAACCTCAGGTTTTGTCAGTGATTTGAAAGGAACACTAACACTGATGAAGTTTGCGGCTCTCCCAAAAAGTCATGGAACAGTAAATAATTAAAGAGGTCAAGTCAATGAACCAAGCAAAGTGGATCATTTAATAAACTGGGCATACGTTTAAGCAAAATGTCTTTTATACATACAGTTGGTAAATTCAATGCCTAGAGGCATAGAATACCCTTATGGAAAGGATGTTTGACTTTATTCTAGAAAACAGTGACTCTGCAAAGGATTTGGGGGTATCCTTGGTAGAAAAAAATCTACCCTTTTTAAAATCACACTGGAGATCACTTTTGCACTTGTAAGAAGTCTGTTAAGGTGAAAGGTTTGGTGGGGAGTGTTACAAGGAGCCCTCTTCACCTTAGTACATGGAAGGGAAAAATATAGATGATTTAACATTCCACTACCAGTTTTGGAAGGGATGTATTCTAAAGCGAATTAAAACATTCAAGGGCATCTTTTGGAGCAGCAATATCAAACTGGTAAGCAACAATAGCAAACCACTCACAATTTAAAACAAATGCCAAACCACTGAGCCTTGAACTCATTTTAAGATACTGCCCATGTAGGAGCGTTGCCTCCATCATCTCTTCATAGACTGAGTTAAACTTTATTGTCCCCTAGAGCTGAGAGGCTGTGGGTTTATCTGTTTGGAACTTACTGGTGACTCTGATATTGCTGCAATCTTCAGAGAGTTCTTGATGGAGCTGAGTTCCCACATGTGTAAGTTTATGACGTGCACACCACAACATCCACTTGTGATCTTGTACAGGTTTTTAAGAACAGCCTTCCGGAGGAGAATGTACACCCAGGGATCTAAAATCTGATTCCACGTGGCCATTCGGAGAGCAAAAAGTATCGTTTCACAGGTCTCCTTTGAGCGACCCTCGTTAATCCCAATTCTGGCCATTGTCACCTGAAAAGGGAGTATTTTTGAATTATGCATCAAAAAATACACCAAGAGAGCATTTAAATTACCTGAAAATCAAGAATTTTAAAATTGTACATTAAAAAATATACCAAGAGAGCATGTAAATAGTGAAATCATTTCAACATTGTCTCTAATCTTCACACCTTCACAGCATCAGGGCACCCCAAATTACAACTTAAATACTTTCAGGCATATAACATTTATCACCCTAGAAATCCTCTAATGTTTTACAAAGGACATACATGTGCATCTCCTGAACTTTGAGCAGAGGATGGAAACCAGGGATTGATCTGAGCAACAAGTAAAAACTTAATCCAGAATTTGATCTAACAAAGCGTGCCAAGACTGTTCCAGAAATGGATTTTCTTGAGGATAGAATCCACTTGTAGGTCAGCACATTTTTATAAAAGCTATTTATTTTTTCACATTTTTCTAATTAAAGGCTGCATAAGGAACACAGTACCTTGATTTCAACAAGAAGATTTACATGTTTTACGCTGCAGCAGAACACAATTTATTGACACCAGAGGATTTAGAGGTCTGAAGGAAAATTTAAGCCATGGTGACAAAAGCCACTGATACGCCTCCACTTGTCAGTGGAGACACAGAGGGTTTCATTCACCTCTGGAGGTGCTGCACATGGACAGACCTCCACCAGCAACAACACTACCAGAGCCAATAATTCCACATGCTGGAATTCCAGAACTGCTCAGCAGACGGCATCTGGCAGAAGATACCCAAGGGCTACACCAGCCCAGCAAGCTGTGGCTCTGGCCTCCCTGCTCTGCAGAGCAACGAGCTGGGCTGTGAGACACAGCCCCGGTGAAACTCAGGCCACTGGGACTCCTGCCCTGCAGAGACCTCCTTTACAGGCTGGCTGCCGCTGGGGGTTTGTAACCTAAGTTCCTGCGTGGAGAAAGCCTGATCTGCCAAGCCAGGAATCTGCCAGAAGATGGTAAATTATCTCTCCCTGTTATTAATGTTAAAACCACATGAAGACTTTTTTGGTAGAAAGATGAAACACTGTAAGGCTTTTAGTTCCAAAGCCTTTAAAGTGCTGCAGTTATTTAACTAAGAAACGGGATATTTTACAACTGATGCTGTGAGTACACTGATTTATAGGGCAATGAGAGGTAGGGTCAGTCTGTCCAAGCGCAGGCTCGTAGTTTCAAAAAGATGCACTGAAAAAAAACTTAACAGAAAATCTAAAAAATAATAATGAAGGAAGAGAAAACTAAAGCTCAGCATTCCAGCAAACTGATTTTACTCCTTTTTAAATGCTTCTCCGTATTTCCAGACCCTACCTATAGCTTGCAGGTCACTGCATCTGTGTATAAACTTGAATGGCACAAAGTGAATGCATAAAAGGACACTGAGCTTGTTTGGAGAAGCATTTGATGGAGTGTTTCTGTATGGTATTCATGGGAGCAGCAAAGGAAGCCCCTCAGAACACTGCTAAGGAAGCTGGTAGGGCTGGCAAGAGCACAGCTGGGAACTGGTGTGGGCAGGAGGAGGAATGTCTGAGCACCAAGCCAACACAAACACAGGCCAGTTCCCTGAATCTGCTTTTCACCCCACAACCACCGGGCACATTCCTCTCTGACATCAGCAGCCCACCCAAACTTGAACAGCTCCTTTGGCTTTGCATGGGATGTTTTTTCAGGACAGTCTACATTTTATTTGTTATAGGTCCAATTCCACAAGGCAAACTCAGAATACTCCTTACTCTGCAAACAGGGCCAGGCAGCAAATGACAGCTCAACAGAGCCCACAGACCAATGTCCTTAGCCCATACAACATGTTTGATTTAATACAGACATACAGGTTCCTAATCTGCCTCTTGATGTACCTAAAAATTCATTTGTTGTTCCTCTCTCACATTCTCTGGAGTTAATAAATGCCAAATCCAATGCAATTGCATGTCCAGAAAAACAAGCAGTAGATGTTGCTAATGAGTAGCTCCATCCAGATTTCGTAAAACTTATTTTCTCATGTTACCTAGAACACTTGTGAGATTCCTTTGCATTTAGAAGCAATCACCTCTAAGTGAATATATTCATTTGCTGTTCAACATAAACTGCCTCGGCTTTGATTATGGATTTGCATGAAGTAAATCAGGATAACACGGAAAACTGATACATAATTTATGGACTCTTGACACTTGGAGAAGCTCCATCCAGAACATTTCAGTTGCCTCTCCTGAATATCAGACATACAAAAAATAATACACCTGAACTCACGTAAAGCAGAGTTTATATACACAGTCACATGTTTGGGCAACTCAGCTGTGGGTCCCTGGATTTGAAATAATAAGATGAAATCTAATTATCTACAAATTTTGTTTTATAAAATAAGGTCTTCCTAACCATATTACTTACATTATTTGGGAGTATTACACAGAAATTAAAAAATATTTTCTTTCTTGTATCTCTAAAACTAATATAAAATAATATCCCAGCTTTTTGAAGTTCTGAGAGGCTGAGATTTCCATAGAGAAAGACTAAGACAGAGAATCTCATTGCAGCCCTGAGCACCAGCGTTTTTACCCTGCAACACTTGCGAGAGAGCAGCAGGACACGTTGCCATCACTTTGTCTCTGAGTATGAAGTGAGAGAGTTTCTCACTCCTCCAAAGAGACTTCCCTGTACTGGGGGCTCTTCACATTTTCTGAAAAATCATGTAAGAAAACTGCAAGCAACTGAAATCAACTGCACCAACACTGCAACAAGGAGACTGTGTCCTGGAGCCTTTCTAAAAGCATCTGCTGATTTCTAGAACAAGACCTAAACATCAGTGGAAGAGTGGTGGAATGGAATGAAGTTAATATAAATTATTATTTCTATCACATTTTCATAGTCGATTTTTTAAATTTAAATTTAAGTTCTTAAAATACTGCTCCAAAGTCAGTTTGAAACCATAAATTATAAAAAGGACTAATACACTACCAGCTGTTAAATAAAGGATTTCATTGAAGCAAAACATGCAGACAGTCTGTATTTTCTCCCTGGGTGTGAGAAATTCATGTCACTGAAATAGTTCAAGTCCTCAGCTCAGAAATTGCCACCAGAACTTGGTGCAGTGCCAAGTGGACTTTTGAGAGTGGGACCACCTCAACAGGCACAAAAAACCCATTTCTTTCCTTCTTTGAGAATTAGCGGTCAATAATTGGTTCAAAGTTAGGAAACCAATTCGAACACTTTTTTCCATTCCCTGCAGGTCCAGCAGGTTGGTATGACAAAGGATTTCTGTTCTCTGTAGCCAGCAATACACAAGCGGGGAAGAGGCAACACTATTGCATCACATCTAACCACCTTTGATCTCCGCAATTAAAGTTAATGTTCATGCAGATTCAGCAGTATGACTCAAAAAATTAATCCCCAGCTGGTAAATAAAAAACGTAACTCATGACATTTTCTAACTTATTTAGAAATGTAAGAATCCAAGTAGCACTTTGCCGATTTAGACACTGTTTATATGAAGACAGCTGTAGTATGTCTCCCTGGTTTGCAAAACAAGAAAAAGAAAGTATCACATGATGTAACTATGACGATTCAAACTTTCTTTAGAAAAGGTACTATAAAAGCATAACTGCAAAAGCAATTTTAAACCAAGGGTACCTGCTTGTAAGGTATAAAGTTACTCTGACTCATACTAGTTCTTGCTGGTTTAAGAAAAGACCTGAGAATCCCGTGTCCCTAAAAATATATAGAGAGAAATCAAATTTGTGTCAAGAAAGGACTTGACAGAATACATTAAACTTCTACATACTTTTTGTCAAATTTTAAGCCTCATTAAAACCAAAGCTCATTTTGCAAGATCCAGAAAGTCTGACGGAAAATTTTTTAAAACACTTTGAAATTGTTGACTTCTTCAATGTTGCACCTAGCAGACAGCATACGAGAACTGCCTTTTCCCTTAGGGACAAACCTCAGTGCAATAAACAAAAAAATTGCTCCAAGGCTTCACACCACTCTCCAAACATAAACAGCACTAATTTAATTCTCTTTCCAATTGGATCTACACAAGAACAACCAATAGGCTAAAAGTCTGCTGCTTATTCACATTCCTGTTAGTACTCAAGGACAGCCAGTCAAAACAAGAAGCAGACTTTAGAGCTAGTTAAAAAGTAAGACAAAAATGTGACTTTGATGCATTTCACCTCACAGGCTCTAAATCCAGGTTCTATCCTTGACTTCAGGAAACTGGATAAAAACCAGTCACCAAGAGATGGACATGGAAGGCAGAGTAGACAAATATCGGAAATTCTTGTCTTCTGCAGCTCAGCCTTCGGACTCCATTTCCCTGTGGGAACCTTGCAGACCCTCCCAAGCCTCTTCCTCTTCCTTTGGATTTCCTTACAAGCAGTTCTGAGGATTTCCATTAATGGAAGAAAGTCCATGGATTTTTCAGCATTTGCAGAACACTTATATTTTGTCACTACCACCTATGTCAAACCCTGAGGTGCAAATCCCCTTCTCCTAAATCACAGAGGTTTCAAGGCAGAACTTTACTGATTATGTCCCCATCCACAGGAAAAAAAAACAAACATATACTTATTTTGAATTTCTAGAGTTTTTGGAACTTTCACTTTTCGTGTCACAAAAGCAACTTCAGTCTAACAGGCAAGGGATCATATAAGATGACACTTTGTTGTACTCTATAAACATAGACTTTAAGAAAATAAATTTGCAAAATAGCGGGAGAAAGAAATAAAAATGCAAATATCTTCACATTTTATGTTCCATTTTATATGTCCCAAGTAGAGCTAATAAAAAAGAAACACTGACAGCAAATTGCCTGTACCATTGCTATACTGATCTTGCAGTATACAAGCCAAGCATTTGTTGCAACAAAGCTGAGTATGCTTCATTTTATTTTTTATGTGATTCTGCAAGTCAGTTTAAAAACAAGAGCTTCCAAGAACAATATGCAGTGCACCACTTCTGCCATTAAAATGTTAGTACACACACTGTTCTACTTATGCCACATAATGTTTTTTATGTTCTAGATCTGCAACATGTTTTTCCCCTAATGCTTTCCTTTCCCTTTCTAAAACAAAAACATTAACTGTATCTTCAACTTTTATATACCAGATGATCACTTAGCTCAGCAATTAAATTTTAACTGAGCATCGTGATTTTATTTTTAAAATGTCAATTTAAAAAGGAATTGTAGACAACAAAATACATGAGCCAGCTTTCCTCCACATTGAAGTCCAGAGGGTACTTTTAAGGGCATATGTAATAATTCCTAATGTAAAATTCTGCAGGATCAGCCCTTGAGAAGTAGCAGCAGAATAAGGGAGTCTCCTTTTGTCTCATGTATATTCCTGTGATAACATAAGAATGCCACTAAAAATTAAGAGTGTATCCACTGCCTCACTATTTTCCCCACTCAAAAAGGAATTACATAAATATTTTGAAGGTATTGTTGAGCTAAAGGTGCTCAGGGGTGTAGAAAGTCCAAAAAGTATAGAGAAAACAGGAAAAAACACAAAGTTTTTCACAAAGCAAAAAAAAATATTTTCTCATATTCCTTTCTCAGGCAGCTTAGTCTGTGACCAGGCAATTTCTCACTGAAGTTGACAGGAATGAAATTATGAAGTAAGCCTGCTTCACTGCTTCACTTCATTACCAGTGGGGAAGTGGGGGAGGTGTGTGCACATGAACTTGCAAACATTAACTGAAAGTGAAGTTTTTATTTTCTATCAGCTTTCGCCTTAAACACTACCTATCTTGCATCAGCTTTGCACTAGCATAAATTCATGTTGAGCTTGAAAAAAAAAAAATTCCAGGTCACGTCTTTGTTTCTCCTAAATAAGCCAAATATTTCTATCTTGGATTGACAGTCCTCTTCCTTTATTTCCTTTCCTTGCCATCAAAATACGAAATACTTTAGTTCAACTAGACAGCAGTGTAATTACTCTCACAGCTTAATTGATAACTCATTTGAAAGGAAAGCATTGTGGATATGGATAGAAAAGATTTTAGCACTGGAAACAGCAGATGACTCACTTCATAATGAAAAGACATAGCATCCATACCAAAGTCAAATAAACAACCTGTTTCCTGAGCTACATGTTTTAAAGTTACAAGAAAGCCCGTTTCCACAGCGTGAGGAATGTATTCCTGCCTAAGAACAAGGCCTATAACAAAAAATCTCTTGCACAAAAAAATTAATTTTATATATAAAATTAAAATATTCTTTACTCAGCAATGCTCGAGAAGCTTTACAGGACAATTTTAAGGACCAGAAAACAATAGAGTATTTCTAATATATATAATAAGGACCACCCTTAAGTATTTAGGGAGGCAAGGACTATATGTATTTGGGATTTATTTATTCTTCCATTAGGGTCAGTCAGGTAAAGCTTCAAACCCTGGAAATGACCTATTACTTCTCTATTGTTGCTTTGCTTTTCCAGGTTTTCACACTCATTTGGGAAAAAAAAAATCACATTTTTAATGGTGAAATAAATATTCTAATTTATTTAGGAGTGACAGAAGTTCTCTCACTAATACCCTACAGATATCCAAAGAAAGAATCACAGATAACACATGATACTGGGGAGAAAGAGAACTGTCTGAATGAAGAGAAAAAGAGACAATATGCAGACAGCCTGGGGGGAAGAAGAGCTGCAGAGGTCCATAACTATAGAATAGGCTGAAAAGGTTGGAAGAGACCTCAGTGGTCACCAAGTCTGACCATGAACCCAGCACCGCCATGCTCACCACCAAACCTTTTCCATATGCCCAAGTGCCACATCCACATGCCTTTTGAACACTTCCAGGGATGGTGAATCCAGCACTTCCTTGGGTAGCCTAGTCCAATGCCTGATCACGCTCTCAATGAAGATATGTTTTCCTAATTTCTATTTAAAACTCCCCTGGTCATCCTGTCCTTGTTGAAGATGGACTGGAGTCATAGTCACCTAATCACTTGGTGCTATCTGATTTGCAGTGTTTGAAAAATCTGACTGAAAGCAAAAAAAGACATGATGCATTGCTTTCATGTTATTCTTTTTAGATCACCTTTGTTGAAGTGACTTACTCTATGTATCATTCTGGAGGAGTAAACTAAGCAGCTATGATCAGAAATACCAAGACTAATGAATTAACAATATATCTACCAATTTGGAATATATAGTTTGCAATTACTTTTTTCTTTTATGCTGGCAAATAAATTGAAAGGGCCTGCTGTGCAGGTCAACCACCTTTCAGGAGGAGGATGGAAGAGAAAAATCAAGTCTCCATTTAAAAGTGACTTATTTCTCATTATTTCTGCAAATGCACACTTCTGGTAAAATGCAGATTCAAGTTTATCTCCAATTCACTAATGAACTGTAAATCCTAAAACAAATTGCTACCACTTAAAGGGAACCTCACCTCCTTTTTGCTTCACTTTCTCTTTCCCCATGCAGCGAAGCAGACGGGAATACAGCTGGTCACATCCTTCCCAGCACAAGAGTCTTCCTCCCCATGTACTCATGTCCTGATGTCAGCCATAACATGGGTCAGGAGGTTACTCTTGAGCAGATTCACTACATCCTTTTCATCCTACCCCACTCCTGTAACTTTGGGAGCCAAAACCTCCTGAGGGGCAGCACAAAGGTCCAGCACAGCAGGAGGGGAACCAGCTGGAGAGCAGTCATAAACTTCCAGTTCTCCAGTCACAAACAATCTTTGGTTTCTGTGAGTTTAGTATTGAAGCCTAATTATCCTAAAAACCTCAGTTCAGGACATCCCTTACACAAAGGTTCATCTTCAGCCTTCTTTGGGTAATCATGCAGAAGCACAGCCCTCATGCCACTCAAACCTGCCCTTCAGCACATGGCTCTGACTGAACAGAAGAGCCAAGAGCAAGGTCAGGAGCTGCTCTCCATGCCTGCTCTGCCTGGACAGTAAGTGCAATCCTTGAGGAGCCAGTACAGTACCTACAAAGCAGCTCCAGGTCATTCCACCATTCATCTACTTCACCTCACCCAATACGAAAATGGATCCCAAAGACTGAGTCACGATTACTAAAACTTCCCTGTCACCCCTGGTGTAAACCCTTTCTGCAGTGTTCTGCTCCCTGAGCACTGCTGGTCCTCAAAGGACACCCAGAGAAGCCGTGATGAGACCGTGTTCTGCACTGCTGGCACTGGGCACACAGGGAACCTCTGTCCTCGGGGAGCCTGCAACCCAAACTGCAACTCAGCAATTCCTCTCAGACATTAACAAATTCTATAGCACTAGGGAGACAAGAAACTTACACTAGAAAGCACCATGCCACACTTCAAATTGTGAATTAACACCATATTATCTCACAGAATATATGAATGTATATTACACCCTGATGTCTGTCATTAAACCTGGTGAGAATGAAGGACTTTCTGGAGTTTTTCCATGAGTGTATTACTCCCTGAGATTTTTCAGCAACAACTTTACCATTTAAAGTGTTTAGATAGTCAGGAAAGACAGCTTTCCTAAAATAACCATCCAAAAATGGTTATGCCATGTATGACATTTTCCAAAGATGGTTATGCAGTCTATGATATTTTCAAGTAAGAAATGCCTGAATAAGTGTAATATCTAGGAAATAGGAAGAATTCTCTTATATCAAACAATGGAATGAATGTCAAACTCACTTACTTTTTAATATCAAACACAGAATCCAAAAACCTAACCAAGTGAAATAAACAAGGAAAGGTTATGAATGGCAAATTTATTTCAGTGAAGTTTTCAGAATTTGATTTCTTGAGATGGCAACTTCAAAATTGAAAAAAAAGAAAAAAATTTCTGTGAAAGTCACTGACATCTATTTGAAACAAAATATTGAGTTTCAATTCATAGATCTTCATGGTTTAATTCTGTATAAAGCATCTAAATTTAAAAATCAAGAAGCAAACAATTATGAAAGAAAACCAGAACCACATTATTCTGAAAATGCCACGTTCTCACATGACTGGAAACCTGCCTTCCCTACTTTTTCTCTCCAAAACAAACAATCTTATTGTATTCTGATGGCACTGCATTTACAGAAAAGGCTTTACGTACATTTTTCCAAACAGCACAAGTAAACATAGATAACAAAAACTATATTTATGCTTCCCCAGAAGCCTCTGGTAAAGGGCAATATGTCAATCTCAGCCCTTCTTCCTTCCCTGCTTTGTATCACTACCACTGCCCATTTCTTCTCCAGCACTGTCCTGCTGAAAGAGTATCTCAGCTCCCTGACTTCTGTGAGAGGGAGGTAAACACTTGAATTACAAATATAGCCACAATTAATATACAGTTTCTAAGCACTCTATGATAAACTACGCCCTGGCCCACACTTATAAACATTTTTGTTAAAAGGATTCATATTTCTCAGAAAGGATAAGGCCTGTAAGATCTCCATGTACTGTAAAAGATGAAAATAGGAACAGACCAATTCTAAACACCAAAACAGTACCTTTAACATTCTGTATCATTTTAGGTAGGTATAGTCTAAATGTAATCTCATTCCAGTTCTCATCTAACCTGGTGGAATTAGGCAGCTGTGACAGCATTATTCTTTGTATTTAAGAACACAAAATAAAAGAAAGTTCTCTACAACCAATACTAAAAAAGGTATGAACATCTAATCCAAAGGTTTCTAGTATCATAGAAACACATCTGAATAGGTGGATTGGATTTTTAAATGCATTGTATTAAACTTTGTTAGTCTCACTGCCAACACATGCAAATTCTCTCCAGGAGTATTTTCATGGGGACAAAGAAAAGCACACTTAAATTGTCTGAGCTGCTGAATAAACCTTATTCCATGGGAAGCTAAGCTGGAAAGAAACTTCTGTCTTGAGACTAATATAAACCTCAATCAAAATGAGTGTTCTCTTTCCTCTTAACCCATAAAACGAGTTATGTATTTGAAAATACCTTTTGGGCCATAATATTAGCAATGACAGTAATCTTTCAGCAATTTAACCTTGAGTTATCAGATGCTAGGAGAAACTCAAGCAAGAACAGTAATTGAATTTGCACAGAGCTAATGGATGTGTTGAGAAACTCAGCAAGCAACCAAAGGACCATGATAGAAGGGAAAGCTCTTTCTCTAATGTAGCTCAAAAAGACAATCAAACTCGAGAATTTTTTCTTTTCAGAGGAACTAAGGGAGCATTTCATTCATTCAAACTGACACTCCTGATCTCCTCTGACACAGCAAAGTCCGGAAGAGAAATAACTACCTACAGTCAACAATAACTATCACTGTATTGATGCTTCAGACTAGAGATAAACAGGCGTATCTAGCAGGCCTGCTGCCAGCAAAAAGCTTTTTTTCCTTTCCCCATGAAACTGGTTCATTCATTAAAACCATTGTGACAGCAGTGGGCTCCTAAAAATGGGTTTGCACCTACCCTCAAAGATGCACTGACAGCATCCAAGGAGTTCTCCCACGGGAGACCTGCTGCAGGTCACCTCCCCTGCCACAGGCAGGGTGTGAGGTGTTCCCAGACCCAACACAAGCCACTGTGCTGACAATGCATCCTGTCTTTGTGTGGTGTCAGCACACAAACGTTCTAGCACGAACTCAATGACAAAAGCCAGCACAAGCATAGAATTATCACTGATTATCTTCTTTAAAATCTGAGCCCTGAAAAGGACAGGTAAGTGTTGTTTTTCCCTCTTAAAGTTTACAACAGCATTCAAAGCTCCAAGGTTAGCGGAACATATTTAAGAGTATCTCCTTCACTCTTCAGAAACACAGGATCGGAAATTAAAAGCCTAATTTATTCTTTTTCAAAAGAAAAGATCACTTTCCCTGTTGACAGTGCCTGTGCAGGCAGAACAAGCTCAGGGCGGCTGCATCTTTGACTAATAAAGAGTAAGACAATAATAGGTTTCTGCAGAGCAGCCCCCCATGAGATCTGAGTCCTCGCTGGCAGAGCATGGACCTGCTTCTTGGGACATCTCCCTGCTTCTCCTCAGCTGCACTTTCTGATTATGAGAAATCACCAGTCACAAGAGCATAAGGGATAAATTTTTCAGTAACTCTTTTGTAGTAGGGACAATACAACCAGCAACAAAGGCATACAATTAATAAAGCGTTAATAAAGAATTAATAAAGCAACAAGCCCATATACATGATGCCCATTGCACATATAAGCATAAGGTAGTGTAACAGAAATATAAACTGCCAGCTTATTAAAGAAGACAGAAAACAAGAATGGAGGGAGAGACTTCAAGAGTAACACAGATATGAACTCCTGGCAGAGTGTACATGGCTACACGTGCAAAAACACTCAAACGAGAAGCACAGAGGATTGCCTTGTACATCAAACTACCTTACACCGAACACAACGATGTGGCCCAGAACTCACTTCGTGTAAAACCTGCAACAAACTGACCTCCTTCAGCACCCACCAACCGTGAGCCTGTCTCTTCACCCAAAATAGCTGGTGGAGCAACTAGGGTGGGATGGGGTAAGCATATTGCAACGAAAGCTTCCCTCTTCGTACATCACTGCCCTTCCCACCAGCTCCAGAGCACATCCTCTGAAAGGACCACTCAGACCAGCACCAGCAGCTTCTGAGTTGAAGTGATCCAGTAAAGTGCAAGCCCTAGGTGCAGGAAAAGCAGCCACCAAGCCTCACTCCATGAGACAATCTGAGGACAAGAAAAAGTCAGAGCGCGTTCGCAGAGACACAATTAGCATAACAAATTGGAAAGAGATTACATGAGAAGGGACTGATAAAAATTAGTCTAAGCAGTAAAAAAAGCAACTGAGTAAGAGTTGATTTATTCATATGAAATAAACAGAGCTCTTTCCAAAAAAACCAGGAATGGCTATTTTCTGCAGTATAGGGGAGGTAAAGCTGGAATGAAATTAATCAGTTAACTGCATGGAAAAAGATCTTAACAAGAATAATTTGAACATAAAAGTATTTTTCTCAGGCTGTGTTTCACACATGAAAAAGTTTAGAAATTTCTCCAGATCATAATTTGTTCCTGAAATTCACTCTGAAATAAATCTCTCCTGTCCATAGTTACAGGCAGTTCTCTTTGCTACTCCAAAAAAACAAATTTTATAAGATGTTTATCCCTTGAGCCCTACAGAATACGACATACCGATGTCAGAATTTGCTCATACAAACACAGCTCCAAACCAAGTTGTTTCATGACACGCCAGATGTCAAGTCACAGCCAAAAAACAGCTTTATATAACAATGCATTTCATCAGAGGTGCTTGTCACAAAATACTCCCACCCAACTATTTGCTTTGGGAATCCAACCCCTGGGGACCAAATTCATCCAGTAAAATTGACATACCCTTAGCAAAGGGCTAAGGCTCTTGCAAGGATGAGAACTATACAGAGAAGATGATGTTACTATCTTCAGAACATATTTACCTAGAATCACCTATCACAAAGCAAAATTATTTGAACTGTCAGAACAAATGCGCCTCTGCAACTCACTGACTACACACATTATTATAAAACTCATGAATTTCACTTGTTTGGGTTTTTTTGTGAATTTTCTCTCACTCTCAACTCCTCAAAAGGAGATCAGTGCTCCCCCGTAAGGGATGGAGCAGGGAGCACCTCTCATTCCCATACTTCATTACGGAAAGATTCTCTCACGGTGGCAGGAAACTTGAAAAAGCTGCTTATTTTCGAAAAACAGATGAGATGGAGCTTTGGGAGAGAAATCAAAAGGAAAAAAAAGAAATCAGAAGGAGGTCCCTGTCCAAGAGCTCCTGGCAGAGCTCCACAAGAGCCATGCTATGGGCTCTGCTTCTGAAAAACCCTCTGTATCTTCAGGAATCTTAAGACAGAGGTGGTGATTGATTACAATACTACATATTATTATTTATAATATTAAGTGTTAGTTATATATACATTTACACACATATATAAATAGGCATCAAAACAACTTCACTACCACTGAGCAGATGCAGAAGTCAAGCTCAGTTCCACACCAGACACCATAAAGGACAATCCAGGGTCTTGTGAATCTAATGACATCTGAAAGTGATATTATCACAGGACAGTGACAATGTCCGAATATTTACTGCACTTGGAAAAGAAATAAAATTAATTTAAAATCTAATAGTGAAGTGAATCTGCAGTTGGATTACAGTATTGGATAGAATTGATTATGGTAGCCATGCACATATGTCAATGGACATACCAGACCAGATTGAAAACAGAAGGGAAATAAACAAAATAAACCTCCCATCAGATGAGAAATCACATAAATCAATCCAAACTCTTGTATCTGCAAACCACATGTGGTATAAAAAGCATTGCCCTCCTCCACTTTCTCTTCCAGAAGTTTGTTTGGTTTCTAATCGCTTTCGTTTACTTTGAGGCAATTGACTCTCACAAAACATTTTGTTCTGTATACTCTTTGGGATAGAGAACATAGGCAGAACTCACAATTCAAAGGCTAGACTTCAAATTCTGACTTTTAGCTTGGAGGAAAAAAAGTAAAGAAGCAAATGACTGCAGAGCAAGCATGTATTTATGTCCTTTTCCAGATAATTTCACCCATGAACACCTGCTCGTATTTATGTCAAGAAATACTTATTTTGGTATATGCTGATTATATTATAGAATGTAAACCATTCTTTTCACAAATTAAAAGCCGTGAGACCTTTCAGATGTATCAGACAAGTAGGTTTGAATAAGCAATCAATCATAAAGCATACAATTTGATAAACCCTGGATCACTTTAATGTAGCACTTGAGCAGTACGTTCCTGACGAAACTTTATTCAACTGCAGGCCAAAAAATCTTCCTAAATTAACACCACACTTGCAATTCCATTTGTATTCTGCTGCTATCAAAACAAGGAATGGGTAAATAAATCAGCAAATTAACTGATATAAACTCTATGATCCTAACAGCTAAGGAAAGACTTATAGAAGATTTCATCCCATTGCATTTCCCAGTGAAACCCTCTGGCTAAAACAGTAATTGTTCACTTCCTTGAAACTTTGTCTCGAGAATTAAATCCCACCTTACACCTACTTTTTTTTTCTTTTTAAAAAAATTCTTCCTTTCTAACCTAAATTTGTCCATATTGCAGAACTATTTTCCATAACGCCAGGCTGATTATGGTGTAAATTTGGCTCATCTCATTTCAAAAGAGATCCAGAGGCAAAGCATCACAAGCCTGGATCAGACAGAAAGCACCAGATTTGCCAATCAGTGAACCAGAATTCCTTGAGTACCAACTTCCCTCTGCAACACAGTCCCAAAAAACACCAAGTACAAAATTAAGCAAGAAGTCGTTCACTGGCCTGTATTGTAAGCTGATGCATGCACCAAATTCCAAAAAGGGTCTGAAAATAAATTCCTTCTATAATAATAATTCATCTTCAACCACAACTTAGGTTAAGTTAAATATTTTAACAAAATTAGTGCTGTGATTTCATTAGATTGCCATGATTTCTAAAATTATAATTTTATATATATTTAGTATATAGCAATATTAAAATTGAATGGCATAACAAAATTACCAACACTTAAAGAACAACCATAGTAGTTGCAATTTACTGTTCCTTAATGTGTTAAATAAATGAAGTATCTCTGTTCAACTGAAAAAGTTTATAGTTCTTCTGACACCCAAGGATTTTTAAAAACCAAATTAAGCCCTACTTTTAAGAACAACTATTTTAAATGAAAATAAAGGTCACCAGAGGATAATAATGCTGCTTTTTCATGGAAAGTAAAGTCAGCACCTGAGATGCTTTTCTTGAAAAACATTCTGTGTCTTGCCCCAAACATCAGATGGTGTCTGAAGTAACTGTAAAGAAGTTCCCTACAAAACTTGCTATCCTGCTCTGACAACTCTGTTTATGCTCCACACACTACAGCCACGACACTGACAGAAGCCAACATCAATTTAAACTGTGCTGCAGAGCAAGACTAGAAAAATTCTCTGTGATTTGAACAGAAGTGAAAGAGGTTTTTTGCATTTCAGTGATCGCAGACATTTATATCCAAACTTTCTCCTTGAAGCCTGCGATGCTGGATTAATTAAATGCTACCTGCCAGATACACCAAACTGCTGCAGCTAGGCTAGTATCAGTATCTAATCTAGAACTAACTTCAGACTCTACCATAGCCAGTGAGCAGATGAGATACAGCGGGATCTGATACAGATCCCAGACTTAAATGTCGGTATTTGTTACCTCAAACCAAAATTGCCCCTCATTTATATCACTGGAAAACTACAGGACCCTGTTTCTAGGGAAGAAATGAAGATTTCATATGACTTGTGATTTAAACTCTCTGACCCTAGCAAAAAAACTAAATTTCTCCAGACAGGTTTACAACACTAAAAGGAGTCACAGCTAGTATCAGCTTTATAATGCCATGATACAATAGCATCTGTCAAATTCTTTCCCATATCACAATCCCACTTCCTTTGATCCTGCTCACTGACAGAGCAGGCACTAACAGCAGTGGCACTGACCCTCTGGGAGTCACAGCAGGGACAGTCCTACACTGCCTGCCCCCAGCAGCTCTGCTGCCCATCTGTCCACATTACAAACCCAATGTTGATTTCAACCCACCGCCAACCACTGGTTTTCAGCACGACTCTAAAGCAAAGCCCTTAGCACCCCGTTAATGGAGGGGAGGATTTTTAGGTTCTTAACTGTTATCTGCTCTAACACAGCTCACAAGCAGCAGTAAACTGTTAAAATAACAGCAAACAGACTGCCATGGTTAAAAAAACTATTTACACTGTACAGAGTAAAAAGACTTCCCAATCCTAGATTTCACTGAATTTTTGGAAGAGCTCAGTATTTGTTCTGAATGATTCTAGCTGCAATTCTGCTACCACTGTCTGCTTTACAGCACTGGAATTACAATCCTCACAATCCCTATATATTTAGAATAGTGCAATATTGATCAGAAGTGGAGAATAACTGCCTGTTTTTTATAGATGCATAGGTACATACATTATGGGCAATATGCTATAAAATTAGTATCATTGAGTGAGTGGAGCTGTTATCACAGTTTAAGTGCTTTAAAACCTGGGGATAAAAAAGTATAACTTTTATACAGTGATGTGCATTAAACATTGGCAAACACATTAGGCTCTTACCAGGAATGGACTCCAGCAAATGCAAGAAACACACATTATAGCCAAGAGCTGAATGATCATTTCAAAATGATGAGATCTGCCTTGTCTTTGTTGACTTTTAAATTTGACTCTTAAGAGGGTAATTCCTGTGACAGCATTGCACAGGAATGAAATAGCAAGGGCCAGGAACCCAAGGCAAGAAAAAAGTAAGAGATAAAATCTGTCTTCCCAGTCCTCAACATGTTCTGTTTTATAGAAGCACCAGGTCCTCGATGCTTGAATTTGGTAGGCTCTAAACCTAAGAATAGGCAGCAAAGCTATAAGAACAGCAAACAGACATACCATAGTCAACATCATTTTCACATGTCTAGAAGTCATTTTTGTAGAGTGAAATATTGGCTTAGTGACTCCAATGCACCGTTCAACAGCCATCACACTGCCCAGGAAGAGCGGGCACAAACCAAAGAAAACCATGCAGATGCCAAAAACACTGCAAAGAATGTTGGACTGGTTAAATCGAATCCAGTCTTTGTCTGACGCATACACAAACACTGCAATGGCTCCATTGATGAGGTGACCGAAGAGATCTGTGACAACCAAACCACTGGCAAGAAGCAAAAAGGAGGCTTTTGATTTCTGTCTGAATCTCTGGTATGCCTTCATGAGAATTACTATTGCAAGGCTGTTGGACAAAATTCCCACCGTCATGAAGATTATTGAAAAGAAAACTGAAATCTTTTTCTCCGTGTGGCACGTTGTGTTTTTCAAGACTCCAAATCCAGCCAGCCCTGGTGATTTTGAACTGTTCATGGTTAGGAAAGGAGACGCAGCCCTCAAAGCATTTCAGCAGTCTTGCAATCAAAAGGCATCTGCAATATTAAAAACAAATATACACAATACTGTAAAAGGCATACCACTGTTCAAATGGCATTTGAAGCAGAAATTCCATAATATTAGTCTGTGGTACAAATCTAATTTTCTGGGTTTCTGAGTGATATGATACGGCATCACATTTTAAGCCCATCACTCACAGGGTAAAACAATTATCTGCATGCATTACACAATGCAAACATAGCCTACAGGAAATCTAGAGTCTCTGCATGCATAATATATACAAAATAAAGTATAAAATATATAATGGTTGTGTACAGATAGTAAGAGAAACAATACAAACAACTCTGGTGGTTAATCTATACTAAAAAATTGTTTTTGCAACAAGCTCCTAGGATGCCAGTATTTAACCAGCCCAGCCACACTCAAAAGTGAAATACTCAAACTGGAGCATTTAGAGATCATAATCACACTCCATTTTTAAACGTTTATTCTCAAAACAATGTCTTAGCATCTTCTAAACAATTCTTCTCCCACAACTTTATGTTTCAAAGCTTTAACCTAACCATCACTGAAGCCTTCAACTTCCCAGTGCCCTCGCTGAAGCACAAACTTTTGTTTTTAGACGCGCCGTAATTCAGAAACCAATTCTTCAAGTTACTTTACAGTTTATCTCCCATCTCTACTCCAAGGACATTCCTAATAGCAAAACCTTCCCAGGCAGGGGAAAAAAAAAAAAAGGCAGGCGTGAATAACCCGTATTGCAAACTGCCGCTGAAGCCTCTCGGTTCCTGAGCTACATCGGGAACGGGGCACGCCGGAGCCACAGGCACCTCTCCGTTCGGCAGCGCTCAACGGAGCGCAGCCGGCGAAGTCCTCAGACGGAGGCGCGCATCGCAGCCTCCCGGCGCGGCTCCGCGGGCACAGAGAGACGGGCACAGACAGGCGGGCACACACGGGAACAGACAGACAGACACAGACAGGCGGGCACACACAGACGGGCACAGACAGACGGGCACACGCAGGTGGGCAGCCCCGGTGCCGGGGAGCGGCGCCCCCACCC
>VWZW01006278.1:176459-276575 GCA_013397115.1 Edolisoma coerulescens
ACGCGGTCCGGCTCCGGCCCGGGGCCGCGGCGCTGCCCGCCCGTGTCCCCGCCAGGGCCGCGGTTGCGGTGCCCCGGGGCGCGGCACTCTCACCTCGCCCCGCTGTCCGGGGGCGCAGCCCCTGCGCTCGGCTTCCCCCCGTGGTGTCCCCGGCAAGCAGAGGCAGGCTGCCGTGTCACATCACACCACAGCGACGGGCGACGGGACCCCCGCCAGGCAGGGCGAGTTCCTGCCCCCCAGGCTGCAGCCACAGCTCTAGCAACTCGTGGGGCAAGCAAGAGGCCACATCTGTCCTCAGCCACAGCTTCACCTCTTCGCTTTCCACTGCTTCTTCCCAACTACACACATCTGGCAGCTCGCAGGGAGTTCGGGAAGGGGTAGCCCCAGGAATACTGTCAGGGATGCAGCTTGGCACATCACTAGACACACGGCCCCTTGCACCTCCCTGGTCAAGCAGAGCTAATAGTGCTCTACTTGGACCATTTCTCCACCAGAGAAATACGATGAGAACACATCCAGACGAGGCATTAATGATATGACAGATAAGTCTGGGTATTCAAAGGTTCTTTGTTTCCCATCGTGCACTCAAGCTGTTACAACTTGAAGTTACATAGATGACTTTTAAGTTCTTTCATCCATCAATGTCCAGGACTGCCAACCAGGCCTGAATGGGAACTTTTATTAAGAACTCTTACAATAGAAATAAGCCAAAATATAAAATCAACATCAAATTATAAAACAAAACTGCAAAATATTACGAAATTTGTCATGGGCTACAATGATGAAGAACTTAAACTTGTTTTCATTGACATACAGCCTTGAGCTGCACAACTCCTGGCACCACAAGACAATTACTTAAAAATTAAAATTCTCAAATACACTACAGTTTTTGCTTACCTTCATATCTTGGATACTATGGTTACAAATTTCCTCTCTCTAATCCACCAGAGAGGAAATACAGGCCAACTAAATCTATTTCTTCAAATAGTATCTAAAGTCGCTTGCATAAACAGTTAAAAGCACCACATGATGGCCTTCTTCTTCAAAATGCTTCTCAGATTTTGGCATTTTATCATACAATGAGCAAAAATGCCCAATGTGGTCTGATTGGGACCTATGAATTCCCATAAGCTCTATTTTAAGACAACAGTAAAACATAAAAACATCTCAAAATACATTCTTGCCTATGAAAGTCCAGAGAAAAAGGGTTTCTTTTACGTTCCCCTGTCCAGGAATAAATGGAGATGGAGATCTCAAACTACAAACAGCTTGCTCCATGCCCTTCTTCCCTAGCCAGATTTCTTTACCCAAAGATCCTGAAATGGGGAGCAATTTTGCTTGAAAAGAAGCAATGAAGTTGATATTTCAAGACTGCAGTGTGGGTGGTAAAAGCTAAGACAGCATTATCAGGTAGATCAAGACAAAGGGAAGAACAGAAAAACCTCAAGACAGCTGTTTCAGTGTGCTTGTAAAACTGTAGTCAGGGAAAGGAAGGGAAAGGCGGGCTTGTACAGTGCATCCTGAGTAAAGCAGATGTCTGCCAAAAGGAGAGAGAGTGGCATTTCAGTTGCTGCAGAGATGGAGAAAAAAGGCAAGAAATAGCGTTAGGAAAGTAGATGTAAGCTTCCATCTCTCTTTTCAGACAAGAGGCATTGAAGAGTGCTCCTGCACCTGTACAGCTGTAAGAGCACAAAGTGCCACATCCCAGTTTCGTGCTGTGAGCAGCGCAGCAGCTTGTAGAGCATCAGCACAAGCAGGACAGGTGTGTCTGGAGCTCACATCTGTGTGCTCCTGGTACAAGAATAACTCAAATAATGACCTCGCTGGAATGGGGTGGGTTTGTAGGATTGTGGCTAAGTAGGGTGGAGATTTCAGAAGGTGTTGGAGGGGTGAAAACTGGCAGTGACAGCAGTAGAAGTAAGTTTTTCATACTGGCCGATGGTCAGCTCCTTTCATTTCCTGTTACTGATGAAAACAGAGGGAGTGGCCAAAATTGTCCCATCACAGCCTCTGCTGTGGGTCCTGACTGGGGAGCCACTGCTTTCTTATGAGGGAGCAGTCTTTTAACAGGTCAAAACCTGGGTGAGAGCTGTGGGAAAGGAGAGGGAGGATTAATGTCATTTTCCTCAGGGCAGTGGCTCTTCCTCTCATCAACAGTTTGACAGTCAACCATTATGGAGCTGGGTTTGACTGAGCTCATTTTTCATGTCTGAGAAGAAAAGCTGTAGGTGCAGGAGCCACAATGGAGTGTTTCCTAGAGGCTTTGTCACTCCGGCTGTTCAAAGACTGCAAAAGACTGAAGAACTGAGGTGGTGCCTTGGCTTAGCTCACTGACTTCAGCACTTCTTAATGTGTTGGGCTGCTTGTGTTTGTTGCAAAATCCTTGACTCCTGGATACTCCAAGAATCAAGAAGATAAATACTCTTTTTGCCACAAGTTCCAACCAGCATTTCCTGCTCACATTCAATGGGTTTAAATTCAAGAGCAATAGTTTAACATACAGAGAGAGAAAGAGGTACAGAGATAAAAAGACATCTCTTGTCCTGTGACAATTGGAGTCCACCCATTGGTTACCAAACAGTGGAAAGAAAATGTCAAAAAAACTTCTGCATGGAGAAGCTTGTTGCTGGTTAGCAAATGAAGTGTACAGTAATCAAATTCTCAAAGCCTTCTGCTACAAATCTGGGAACATACTCAAGTGTTGCACTAATTTTTTGCTAAATACCAGCTCCAGACAACCTTGCTGTAAATGAACAGGTAGGCATTTCAGCAGCAACAACAAAGTTGGTAGAATGCAAATAAAAACAATATCTCTTCCTCCTTTTTCATCCGCTCATAAATTTCTTGTGCGGCCTTCAATGACAGTTACTATATACTTTTATTATATTCACAGTTCTTGCTGCAAAACATTGGAAAACTTTTCCTTTTTGTACATAACAACAGTAAGTGTCATCTTTCCATTTAGTGAAACAGCAGTGATATAAAAGCCTCTATATTTCTGAGACAAAAGTAGTAAATCAAAATAACTACAGAGGAAAATTATTAATACAGGATCAAATTTGGGGCACCTCAGTCAAATAAAACTGTCAGTGAAGATCCTTCAGTTAAATGCCACGTTGTTCAGCCCATAATTGTTTGAGACAAAAAAGACTTCTGAGGCCACAGACATTGACAATGAGTCCTACAGTTCCCGTTCCCATGGAGGGCTAGAGTTACTGCTTTCCATTTCTTCAAAATTAGCAATTCTTCAGGACTTCCTTCTCCTGTGGAATTAGTGTTATCCCTGCCACCCCCAAGGAGCAACTTCTACTAAAGGTCCAACTATACAAGATGAATAAACTGTTCAAATGAAAAAGCTGATATCCAGATGAAGGTACAAAAGGAGATTTAGAGTAGGTGGGATTTACATCAGAAAGCTTGTACGTATTTTGATGCATACATTCTGTTCTAAGTATTATATGGCTGAGAAAAAAAATTAAATTAATGCAAATGATGAGTTTCAAAAGGTCAATAACCAATGCTGAGAGGTTGGGCAGAGGTTTGCTCTGTTCTGAAGTAAGCAATAGTCAGACAGCAGAAACACGGAGATGAAATATTATAGTCTTGGAAAATCTGAGTCACTTGTTAAGAACACCAGCATTACTAATTCTTCTCATATTTTTAGTGGTGTTTTTTAGTATTCTCATTATGAAATGAGGAAGTATTTCCATGTCTTTTTTAAGGTTGTTAACTTGGTTTTACAGCAGATTTGCAAAGAGACTGATTTTAAATCACATAGAAGTAAAGGACAATTTGCAATCTCATTTCATTAAGCAGTTAAGACTGATAAGGGCTAATTTTGCTTGAGAAATTAATTACACCTGCAATCGGAAAATTAGGTCAGTAATGCGGAGAGTGATCATGTACGTAGTAAAATGGCAGTAAGTGCACAATAAAGGATGTCACAAGTTCTGAGGTTTTTGAAGGCTCATCTAAATTAGCAAATAAAGCTTTCTTAAAAGCGTTATGTGACTGTTGTGTATCCTCAAGGTCCTGGCTTGATAGTGTTAAAACAGTAAGTTCCTGCCCAAGCTAGGAAACAGATTTTGTAAGAACACGTGCACGGTCACACTGGTGTGCAGTTAGACCGTGTAGGTATCTGAACAAGTAATGGAAGTCAGAACATGTCTCCTTAAAGATCTGGTCTAAGGATCCTGGGTTTGCTTGATTCTTGAGGAGGGTGGAAAAAATACTTGCTGTATCCTGTCATATTCAAAATACGCATTTTAAAATATGTTAAGACAATTCACCAAGTTTAAAAAAGTGTGGTTCAGCAGAATGCAGACAACTCAGCCATGGCTTTGTCATTCCGATAACCACCACTCTGACCTTCATACCTCACCATGAAGCAGTAAAACAGTCACAAATTGTGGCTTATGTACTGCCTGAATTGGGACACTGGCCAATGCAGCTAAAGGAGGAAATTCCTAGGTAGTTAGATATAAATTAGTGGTGTTTTGCAACAAGCCTCAGATCAGTTCAGGAGGTTAAAACCACCAACATGCCAGTAAGCATTCACTATCAGAGTGAAATAAAACCAAGAACGGTCATCAGGAATCATAACAACAAACATGCATCTTTCTGCTGAGATTTCTACCTGCTGATATCTGTACAGGGACTGTTTGGTCTAACTGGAAATACAGCTGTGAATAATGGGGTTTTATTTTCTAAACATCCCTATCAGCAAGGAAATTAAATTCTTTGCTTTTTGATAATGAGACACAGCTCCTGGCAAATGAAGTAAGAGTTGCTGTAGACAGAACAAAGAGGAAATATTCTCAATTTCCCTGGTGACGTTTGGAGGAGGGAGAGGGGACGCAGAGGTTTGCTATAATTTGTGACATTCATATTTGCATTGTAGTTCTTTTCACTAGAAAGAGCAAAGACAGATTTTCTGTTTTAATGTGATCTCACAAGAAGAGTCCAAGAAGTCCATTCAGAGGTAATCCTTTAACCAAGGAATTGATCATGAGATGGATGATGGTGCTATTGATACAAAGCAAACGGATTGTTTCTGAGATACCAGCAGACCTGCAAAGCAATTCCTTGATAGGCAAACCCAAAACTAAACTGCTAAACTGCTGAAACAGCTGAATTTGACTGAGTCATCATTGCCAACTGTGTTAGCAGAGGAGGAGAGAGCTCAAGTATCCATCGTCCAGATATCAAAGACACAGACAAAACTTCCAAATGGAAAAAAATTACTAAACCCAGAAGTTTCCAGTCTAAATCAGAATATTTTCAATCTGCCAGGATATTCAATACAACAACAACAAAAAAAATTCATTCCATACTGCCTTACTCACATTTGTTCTGAGCAGTGTTTACATAAGTGTAAAAATTAAGATGCTGCATATTGGTCAAATGATTCCCTAAAGGAGCATGACAACCAATGCTAAATATTAGCAGTGGCTACTGAAACCTTTCATTACATCAGTTTATTGATTTGCATTTATTCCTGCTTGGAGATACACTTTCATCTTAATCACATACTGTTACTCTAAAATTATCTGATTGCTACAAATAGTGACTAATTTGGCTGTATCAGAAAGAACTGCAGGACAACAATTCCCCTTCCTTCTTCATTTGCAAACCTTGTATATCTGGTACTTTCTTGAACTCCTTTTTTTCTGGTATGACATTACAAGGCATATATGGGAAATGATTAGGATCTTTCTGAGTGTGGTTTGATGCCTTTTTATGTGCAGCTTTATGCATTACTTTGTACAAGTACGGCCCTTAGAAATGAGGGAAGAGGAATAGAATAATAGCAATGTGATTATGTAGCAGGTGTATCACTGAGGATGTTCTTCCTATAAACCTATGAATTTGAAAGCATTACCTTCAAGAATTTGTAAGAAGTTTCATGTAGTAGTTCTGTACCCATTTATCTGACTAATGAATAGCAGATTAAAGATTTTTTAACATATTTTTTAAAGTTCCGTTTCACATTTCAGAACCAAAGGTTGCCTCCTTTATGATTATATAAAATATCCATTTTTTGTATTACCATAAACCCAAATTTTTAAAAGGCCAGAGGAGGCATGTATTGCCTTTACTGACTGAATCTTGCCTGTTCAGGCTGGGGTAATTTGTATTAAGTGGGCTTAATCAGGAGTGGAAGTACAGTTCTACACATAACAATAAAAATGTGATTTTCTTTCATTTTAAATATGTGGGACAAAATGTTCTCTTTTATGACTCACCTCTTTAGTATTTGGAGACATAAGAACAAACATCCTACAAAATGATACTAAATTAACTCCTTTTAACTTCATAGGATCTTCTTTTCTCTTCCTCCATTCTCCAGGATGGCACACTGCAAAAACAAGCCAGAAGAAGTCTTTCATCAAGTATTCTTTTCAATCAGTCTGCTCAAGTCAAATTAAATAAAGAAATAATTTCCTTCAAATTGTCCTAACCTATTATATTTATTTATTCCTCAAACAATGGTTGATACCCCAAGCTTGTCAATGTTTAAGAGTCATTTGGAAACATCCTTAAAAATATGCTTGAACTTGGTCAGTCCTGAAGTGATCAGGCAGTTGGACTAGATGGTCACTTTATGCCCGTTCCAGCTTCTGTTCCATTCTGTTCTATAGTATTGAAATATTCTATTCTATCCTATTCTAATATACCCTGCTAAGCAGGAAGGTTCTTTTGGTTTTCTGGTGGTTTTTTCCTCTGATTGTCCTGTTATCATTTTTCATGTTTCAAAGTAAAGCTACTTCAGTGTTATTCTTTAAGTATATCATAAAATATAAATCCAAAGTCCATTAAAAAGCAGTAGGAAGATTTCAAGTAACATCATGAGGCTTTGGGCTACAAACAAAGTAAATGGCAGCTGCTTAGCAGAAAGAACAGCCCCAGAATAGCCAGTGATTACATTTCAAATGAACAGTTCTCTCCCTGAGCCGTGCCACCACAGCTAGAGGTTGTTAGGGATGCAAAAATATGTGATGGCTCCAGATAAATAATAAAAAGTTATCTGAATGTCTTATCATCTAAAAGTGAGGAGAAATAAATTTTTATGATATGCCAAAGTAAACTAAATGAAATTAGAGTAAGACAACAGCTTAAGCAAGAAAATCTAATTTTAGAAAAAAGCTTCATGTTTTCACAATGTTATTTTTTCCCTAGAATCGTACTTATCTTAAAGCAAAGTAGGAACTTTAGACTCAACAAAAAACCACAGCCAGAAGCAGGAACTCAGCCTCAAGGCTTTCAACTAAGTGAAAGCGTTTGAATTTCCTGGCAGAAGATAATTTTTTGATGAAGAAATAAATTCATCTTAATGAAAAGAAAGAGCACTCATTTATGATGTGGAGAGGTCTCTCTGTGGAGAGATTTAATTAAGAATTATCTAATTTTTTTTATAAGTAGTTCTCACAGTGTTGGTTTACCTCAAGTAGTATCTGTGCTAAAGGAAGCTGGTAAACAAGTTTATATCCTTAATTAGAATATATTAATGTGACAGGCAGCCGTGTAACCGTTCAGCTCTTACTAAATTAATACAATCTGTATAGTTATAGCCTTAAGCCATGCAGAAAAATTACCTATGAAATCTCAGTAAGCCAGTTACTGTTGATAAACAGTAGGATTTGATAAGCAGAGAGCTAATGAAAGATAATATTTTCAGTAATTGCATTAGTGGAGTTTCACTGGAGACAAGAGAGAAGAACATAAGGTGTTTGGAGAGGAACCAGAGTGTCAAAGCCTGAGAGCTTATTGTGAAGGAAGAGAGCAAAGGGGAATTCACATGTGGTATGTGTCAACACAGTGATTTTCTTTGGCTTTGTTTTCTGAAAGGCAGAGGGCTGAATTTCTAGGACAAAGGAAGTGTTCAAGCTCAGTTAGGAACCTCTACATGACCGGATTGACTGAGCAAATTTCAGATGCAAGATTTAGTAATCAGTAGGGCCCACGTGCCTCTGAAGGCACAGGGGCAGAGACAAAACGTCTGTGAGCCACAGATTTGCAGCCACACTCTCCAGCTACAGGTGCTCAATGAGAAAGTTTGGCTTTATGTACTCAGAACAAAAAGTGTCCTGAAGGTTCTTAGAGGCCAGCAACATTTGTTTGTACATAGATAGAAGTGAGAGCAAGCACAGAAAGAGTGAGTCTGACTTCTAACTTTTAAAGAATTAATAACTGGGCTTTCTTCAGCAGTTTGTGAATCCATGAGTAACGCTACAGGTTGTAAAAATATGAGAAGGACTTATTTTTTTTAATCTCTAATTAGTAACAAAACAATTAATAGCATTTTGACATTCTGATTGCCTGGGGTCATAGTTAATAGTCAACTAAGAAATTATGCATCAGACTTCTACTTTCTAGCTCAGGAAACTGGACTAGGCAGGGCTGTTTACTTAGTAGAACTAAAACAGTAAAAAACATTTTCCTTTCAGAAGTAAGATGAAAGAAAAGGTACAAAATTAATCCACAATACTAGCACTGTGTAGCACTGCAGTGGAAACAAGACAGCCATTGAGTAGCCTGATTTGGGTTAGAAAAGCACTAAATGATGAGTCTGTAAGGCTGCTGGACAAGTACCATTTCTGCTGAAATTTGCCTAAGTAATCAACTATTGAGACATTTATAAGAGGACATTTCATCCCAGCCTGAGTAACAGCTTTGATTCTTCTACTTTCCTTTTTAACTTTCATTTGCCAGTGTGAGATCAGAGTTATTTGCTTGACAGTTACTTAGCCCTCAGGATGAAGGCTAAACACAGAGTCCTTACTGCTTCAGGTCCTGGTGCACCTGAGCTGTACTCAAGGAGTAAAAACTGACTCTGAATCTCCATGTTTCATTTTGAAGGGCTCCCAGCCTTTGATTTAATTTTTGAAAGGATCACTCTTTCCTATATTTTTTTTTTCTTAGCTTCCACAGCTAATTATGCCCTCTCTTCTGAGGTCTTCTGAAAATCTTTCATTATGTCTGATAAAAGCTGATAAAAAAAAGGAATTACTTAGGAAAATATGTTACTGTTTCCTCACATCTAGAAAAATTTAGATTAATGTACCTTGCTACAGCAAGATGACCAAGAGTTTGGAAAGAATTAAATAAGGGTAAGGATTAAGGGGCTGGAAAGAAAAATGTGAATTTTGTGGGAATGCTGTAAATTAATCAAGCCTGGCTAAGCAGAAATTAAGTGGGAGAAGAAATTGTATTCTACATGAGCATAAATACCAAAAACAAGAAAGAAAATGTTAAGGGTGAAGCCCATGCAGACAAAACTAGTGCTAACTGGACTAGATTGGGCAATGGAAAATATCAGAAGAATGTAGTAAAGATGAGAGGTGGGCGGCTGTGATGTGTTCTGGTAAGGTACTGATGCAACACTGAACAGGAGAGCCAAACCTGACAGCCCAGTTCAACCACACAAATTTCATTTCAGTGGTTTTTCAATTTATTTAATTAATTTTTTTTTACACTGGGAGAGGTGGTTTGTTGTTTGGTTGGGGTTTTTTTAATTTTGCTTTTTTTTCATTGATATGATTATTTTCATCTTAAGGGCCAGGAAAAAAAAAGACAGTGAATCATGGAATCATGGCAGGTAAGATTTGCATGAGTAGATTTGGTTTTCATATGAGAATGGAAAGGTAACATTTATAGAAAGACAATGTGGTTCATAGTGGTAGGCCACTGGAGTTTTTAAAAAGATATTAGCAAGCTATGAAAGACAAGAAAAGAAATTTCAATGCTTGAAAAGAGAAAATATTTTTACTTAATGTTTCCTATTTTCTGAAAATAAACACTATCAGTTTTTTAAAGATCTACTTTTTAAATAATAACAGCTACATCCTAAACTAAGAATTTAAAATCACCCATAACACTATTACACTTTTAGACTGATTACAGAACTTCTATTTTTTTTCTAAGAGACTACCAATTTTAAATTGGCTGTTGTTTACTAAGTATATTATGTGAAATATATTTCCTTGGCAGCTCTATTTTTCAGATGTATTGATTGATCAGAATGCATGAAATCATGGGGTTTTATTTTTACTGAAGTATTAAGCCCCAAGTTAATCTGGGACTGAATATCCCATGAAAACATCATACTTTATACAGATCAGTGAGTAATAGTTCTTTTAAAAATTCCATACTTGAATGAAATAAACACAAATGGAGAACTTGTGGCTGCATTAAACCACTGATTCTTTCATGATACCTTCATTGACCAAAGGCCAGGAAAAGTTACTGTTTTCGAATCTCATGTTTCCATGTTTTACTTTGAAAAAAAATTCACAATTTGAATGTGAAAACAGAATATCCCAGCAAGGCCAGTACCCACAGTAAATGTCACAGGCAGAGGAGCACATAACGTAAGCAATGTACAATATTAAAAAGGAATAGGCCAAAGTGAGTCAGAGGTTTGTAAGATCATTGAGCACAGTGTCCTTTGCCAGAAACTACTCTTGTATGAAATTCATGGTGTTCTGATATTTTTCATCACCTGTGTACAGCAAGTATTATTTAATGTTTTGCTTAAGCTCGCTGTCCTTCTGTTTGATGAGGCATATTGACAACAGAATAAAATCTGGAGGCAAGTTGCTGAGGCCCTTATTAGTTGTGTAGCAGTTTGGCTATATTCAGAGTCACCTGTGGATGGAATGCATCAATATCCATGAGTTGTTAATACCTTCATAAGATGTGTGTTATCTTTTTTGGGAGAAGATAAATTGTAGCTGAATCCATGAAGAGAGAAAAGTTTTTCTAACTGAGCCAACATTAAAAAAAAAAAAGTCAAACAAAATAAAACCTAACAAAAACCAAACCCTAAAACAACAACAACAAAAACCTTAATAGTAATAGGTTGTGAGACAATCTTCTTTTTAAAAATTCAGTAATGACCCAAAACATAATGATCCAAACAAATGGTCCTGCTGTTTCCTCATCATCTTGAGCAAACAGCAGATTAGTCTACACTCTCTATAAAGAGAACCCCCAATTGCACACAGAATTTGTGCCAGGACCACGTGGTGACAATCTTCTGTTGTGCGTGGCACAGCCCTCTTGTCACAAACTGTCACACAGCCGAGTCAGGTTTTCAGGTTAACCACTGCAGTTTTAAACATGCCAATAGAAAAAAAAAAATCTATTTAAAATACTAAAGTCTGTTAAAGAACTCTTTTCCTTAGAATTAGTGGCTTTCTGAGTCAGAGGGAAAATGAGTTGCAGATTGGAACACAGAATACAACCATGCAGCAGCATCACCATTGATTTAGGCTTTGCCAACCGAGCAATTAAGTTATTTGCCATTGCACAATTAAGCCCTCACTAAAACAGAGGAAAATCACATTACATTTCCCTAGAACATTTCTGGGGACAAGGTGTACCCAAGAGTCTTGCTGGTGCAGAAGGCAAATGAGAGAAGCTGTAATTAAAACTTGCTTCATTGAAATACTAGCAAAGAAGTCAGACATGCTACTGAATTTCAGGTGTGGATACAGACAATAGAATGAGCCCTACAGAAATAATTTGGTTTAACAATACAGGACATCAACAACAACTTTCTAACAGCAGATAGTTTAGGCAGTGAATCAGTAATAAACATATGAAAGCTTGTGGATCATATTCATTGAAAGGAGAAATTATGGGCATGCAGAATCTCCATTTCACTTTATTTTTGAAAGGAAAAAATTTGCTTGACATATTTCTGTGCAGGGTTCAAGAACTTAAGCAGCTATTCTCTTGAAAAATCCTATTCCAAGCTAAGGGATATGGGCTAATGAGAACAATTCTGTAGCGGAGTATTTTTAACATTTTTTTCATGCTTTCATGCATAATCACAGTGAGGTGGCTATTTGATAGTGACCTGATAAACTACAGGATTGATGTCTATCATTTTTTGGCTAGATTTACAACCAGGGTTTTCCCAAGAAAAGTTTTCCAGCTGTGCAGTTCAACTGCTCCTTCCCTGGGCTGACATCCAGCTCCCAGCACTGGGTTTCACTCACTAATTCCAGCGGTGCTAATTCAATACCACCATTTCCATCACCAGTTCTGACTCTCATTTATTAATGAGAGTGGTTTTTTAATGAAATCTTCGAGGCTCAGAAAAAAAGAAAACTCTTTTTACCTGCTTTGCAGCATAAGAATGCTTAGCAACAGGGCAGGAGAGTGCAGGAATAGAAAATCAGGAGTGATACAAGTGTGGGAACTGCACCTTGCAGCTTGGTTTGAATGCCTGCAGTGCAAGAGGGTTCTGTGCAGACTCAGCACACAGATCATCCAGGTTACATTTAGCTGTAAACCAGAGCTGCCTCTCGATCTCTTCCTCTGCATGTTAAAGTCGTGCACCACTTAGGATCATGCTTAAGTTCTCCTGGTGACCAGTTAGACAAAGTGGAAGGACAAGTCACTGAATTTGGGGAAAATTGTAATACTAAGAAACAATTTGGGTTTTGTTTTGTAGGAGAATTCAGGCTTGAACATCAGAAAAAAAAATAAACTAAAAATACAATTACTTGCCAAGCAATACACCAAAACCCCTCCCCTGTTCAGAAAACTGATCTAAAAATAGGCGTAGAAAATACATTACCTGCTTTAGTGAACTGTAAGGGACCTTTCTTAATGAAATATTTTACCTCAGTCAGCTCATATTTGCAATTATGCTGAAATATAGTTAATTAAAGCTCAAATTCATGCTACTACATCTTTTTCCCATATATATGATGTTGACAGGAGCATATCTGCATCAGAAATTTGATTTCTGCCTTCTTTCCAGTGGGCCTGAATTTGACTGAGTAATTCACTCAGGAAGGAATTAAAATTCTAACACAGCGTTAATTTTTCTACGACCAGGCACTGTTACAGCTGACATTTGTCATGCTCCTTGTTTTCTCATACTTCACACAAAACCTTATCCTGAGAATGCAAGGAACCTAAACACTTCAATCACACTGAGGCTGTTGTGAATCAGACTCCCAGCAGAGAGCCTGATTGCATTTAGGAAAGAGTAGCTCCAACAGGTTTGAGCAGCTGTAGTCTACATCTCATCCGTTTCCCTGAAATTTTGATTGAATGTCACAGAGTGCATTATCACTGGTGTTCTGTATCGACCACAAAATTAACCTCCATGAGGGTTCACAGCTCGGCAGGCCGAGCTTTTGCTGTCTCAACCACTTCATCACGACACATGAAAACAGGGATCAGGACCCTTCATCAATAAATGTAAACAGTGCTCACCTGCTGCTTCTGAACCTTCTGCCAAAGGAACTGCAGGTCGTCTGGATCAGACCTTTGTCTGGTTTTGTCCTTTCTGCAGGGAAAGAAGTTAAATCCAATGCTTTGCCTCGGCCACAGACTAATAAGAGAGCAAACAGTTCCCATGGATCATCTGACTCTAGCCATTTTTATTTTGTTTAAATGTCCAGATTGCCTCCTTGTGATCACTTCAGACATAGTCATAGAGATAGCCTCAGAATAAATACTGTACTTCTTATTTAACGAATTCATTTACTTTATTATTTCTTTCTTACAGTTCAGTACTAGACACACTATCCATTTTCACCTGATGTTTTTTTCCATAAAAAATTTCTCCCCTGGATAATAGTAACAATCAAATGTTGAGGCATGAAAAGATTCCTGATTCTACCTCAATATTTATTTCAATGGATATTTAACAGTTCTGATTATCACCTGCCTACTGAAGTAATCAGTGTCACCAGTGGATCTAGAATGGCTGGCTGAATCTTACAGAAATTAAATTATTGCTTTAAAATAAGGAGTGTCTCTTATTGTTTGCCTATCCAAAGCTAAAAAAGTTCTTCTTTCTAGCGAAATCTACATAGTTTTCTGCATAGTAGTTCTGCTAAGAGCTGATGAGATGTCTGTCTTCTGTGAAATTATTTCTGACCAGGAAGATTTCTTTTTTTTCTTTTTTAAAGAGGAGGCGAGAATAAAATCCTTTATAACAGCCTCAGCGAAGCCTCTTTTCCCATGAAGGTTCTTCAGAGTCCAAAAGAACACACAGATACTGAGAAATCATCTTCAAACTGCCTGTATTGTGGTGTGGATTTCTTGTTTCTGTGGCAATCACTTACAGATTCCTCGTTTATTAATGTAGTTCTTCAAGGAGGAAATAATCCAGACTGACTGTTCACTATCTACCTGAAAACTGTGCACCAGAAACTTCTGAAAGATTAGGCATGAACTCAACCTCACTTTTACCATACGGGAGTATAATCTCCAGTTCTCCGTCAGCAGCACAGGACCAAGCAGAAGACACAATAACTCGGAAGCAGTCTTACCAGAAAAATTGAAAGTAGTCTCATTTTCGGAAGTGGTCAAGTAAACCAAGGACCTGGCTTTCATCATAGTTGATAGCAATAAAGCAGTGAAATCATTGAAACACACACTGAAAAAAGCTAGTAATTTGCCAACCCCATTCTAGGGAGAAAAACCCTATCTATTTATCAAAACAGGGTTTGCAGTATGTGCCCCCATTGTCCCTATTCCCCGCTCTGAGAAGTCAAATTGCAATACTTTGTGTGGGAACTCACTGAGCTGAGGAGCACAAGGGAGGTCACTGGTGGGAAGATTTTGTTAGCCAACAAAAATTGCAGCTTTTGGATTCCAGCCCAACCTGTTTGGAGGCAGTGTTGCTTTACAGGTTCCACAGAGCAGGGCTCTTGTATGAGCTGAGATTTCCTGCCACAACTGAAAACAGACTATGCATTACAACATCAGCATCTTGGTTGATAATTAATCTTTGCAATGAGCACCTGTTTTGACCTTATCAACAATATAGAGAAAAATCTGATAAAAGAAAATATACTGAGACTGGACTTAGTTTTGGGGTTTATTTTTTTCCACCAAAAAATGCACACTATTTTCAAGCATTATTAGAAATATCATATTTAAACACAGCAGAAGACTCATCTTGACGGATGCAGCAGCACCGTAAATTATTGGCAAGATTCATATAAAACAAGATGATGGGTAAAATTGAGAAATAATATTCTGGTATTGGGGCCTATATTAGTCTTGGAGATAAATGATGCCTGTCAAGAATTCTTGTGCTTTGTTGAAGGGCTGGGAGAGAGAAATTGTGTAGGTACCAAAACTGTTGATAAGGAAATAGGGAAAAGAGGCAGCCTAGAATAATCACCACTCACCTGCCAGAAGACAAAACAGTATATTCCCTGGGCAAATACATCATCCTGCCTTTCCCAAAGGATTTGTGAGAACAGCTTTAGGATGCTGTTCCCCTGTGATGTGTTCTGTTGAAATATACTTTAAAAAATAGTTATATGAAGTGATATGCCTGACAAAGAAATCACTGCCAAAGAAAGGAGAAGAGGGAGCGAAGGACACATGGACACATTAATAGGATAGGAGGGATGCAGGTGGTGTTTAATTGAAGAGTAACAGAGATCAGGAAGGATACAGAATTTTCGGGGGGGAGGGGGACATGGGGGGCAATAAAGAAGACTGCTGTGGGAGCCTTACTCCAGCTTCACTCTTCCCTAGGTTTCAATGTTGAGTAGAAAGGAATGTATGCAAGCCTAAAAGAAGTTTTATATCTGTATTTGCCTGACAGACATTAAGCAAACATTTAATGTTCTTTTGGGAAGCAAGAGAAATTCAGACATTTATTTCTAAAAAGACACATGTTTTCATGATTATGAGATAGCAAGAAGGGCCCAGGTGAAGTACTTCCAACTGTTTCTTTATTCCTAGATTTTTGCTGCCGAATAACACAAAAAAAAAAAACCTGAACAAAAAAATTCATAAATTGTTTAGATGAAGAATATTGTCTTCAATTGTAGTCAATTCATGGACAGTCCTGCATTTGGACACATGTGGATGTACCTGCCATTGGACACCAGAAGACACGTTCACCTGTCTCGTCACATAAGAAGAGCTGGCTGAATTACCAGCAATGCCAGCTTTGCCGACAGATTTAATCAAATCCATAGCTTTAGCTGCTGTCCCTGGGAACTTTCTGACACTCATTTGAGGCACAGGCTGAAAGTCAGGAGTCATGGAAATCAAAGACAGAGCCCCCATTGACTTCAGCAGGATTGCAGTCAGCCAAATAAGTGAATGGCTGTTCACTCACAGGCAAAAACACAGACCAGTCTGTGTGTCCGTCACTACGGCAGAGCCATGGACGCAATAATGCTGGCAAGATGCAGGCCTAAATTTAGTGCAGCTGAGAAAACCATCATTAAAACGTGAGGAAAAAAACAGAAATTATTTTGGAATTAATCTGATGGTAACTGAAGTATATAAGGACCTAGGGAAAAAAAGAAGATCGAAGACAAATTGTGTGTGCACAGTCACTGTAGGGAAACCATGTCCTGACTGATGGCCGGAGCTGTTTGTCCTGGAGCCAAGGTGAGGAACGCACTGTCGCTGTAAAAATAGAGCATCACTACAGTGTATTCAAGGTGTTAAACAACACTTATAGTCCAGTAAGGATCCGTAATACTCAGCATAAACAGTTTGATTTGACTTGATTTTAAAGCACAGTTTTTTCCCATTACTGACTTGAGCAACATCCTTTGCAGATGATAGCAGCTCGGCGACACTTGGCTCTTGCAACAGGACACTCTCTGTAAGTTTAAGAATGTTGCACAAAAGTGGTTTTCTTTCTTTTCCTTTTTTTTTCCTAAAGAAAGAACTGGGAAATGAAGGAAGTGAGTAAAATTTTTAACATTAGCAGATTGTTTGCTTTTATGTAAACAGCCTCAGGGGATTAGCTGAGATGCAGTATTCAAACAAGCAGATTTGGTTTCATAATAAATGAGCTTTTAAATTATTCTGACATATTCAATCACACAAACAAGTTTTCCCCAATTCAGAAAAACTTCTCTGAGTTTTTTCAATTCGTTTTCCTTACATCAGCAAATAACCTTACTCTTCTCCTCAGATAACTTACTTGCTTTTTTCCTGAGTCTTGTGATCTCCTTTTCATTTACATCAGCCAATCCTATCCTTAGGATTTAGAGATTTATAAACACTTCATGGTAATCTTGATAATGTATTTGTGATGTATTGAATCCAGTCCTAATGAAGGTTTGTTTTAAAGAAATGTAAACAAGAGGGATTTGTTCTCATCTAATGCAATTTGGCAGCAGAGTCCCCTACAGAGAGGAAATGAGCTGTCCCATGGTTAGCATCCTGGTCTGGAACTCAGAAATCCCTGATTTAGTTCTCTGTTCTCCTGTAGACTTCCTGGATGACCTTAAGTAAATTTCTCTCTACTTCTGATCCCCCCGTGTAAAATGAAATAATAATAATAATAATACCTGTTTCCTGGTTAACAGATGAAGGAAAATGAAACACAGCTGAAAAGAGCTCAATGTCTATCAGCCCAGTTGAGCTGTTCTTATTCAGACTGTGTCTTTGCTCATCCTTTCACCTCTGCAGTCTTCATGTATGAGCAAACCTTTAACAATGTAGGAAATGCCTTTCTTGTCCTTTTTTCACCCCAGCAGTCTTTTCTTGTTTTTCCTCTGTTCTCTGTGTATCCTTGACTGCCTTATCCTCCGCCTCTTGCAATGAGTTTGCCTTCATCCCTGAACGAGCAGCCATCACTGACACCAGTTTTCAGGTACAAAACCAGGTCATTTTATAGTCTAATCAAGGCAAATGGTTCACTCTGTTCTTCTTCATAAGGTTCTGGAAACTAAAACATATATAAGACAAAATTAAACCCTTTAAACCTTCTAAATTCTACCTAAACTAACATGCATTTCATCCTGGATGCTGGAATGGGGGTGTTCTTTCAGAGGCAGTCCCAGACATAGTACTCAGAAGCCTTCAGTTCACAATGTGCCATAATCAAATGTACACCATACAATGTTTGCCTTGAGAGATATTTCTTTTAAACACTATTAACCACATATATGCCATTAATAAATCTAGAACATTTTATAATATAACATAAAAATATTCATGTAAAGTATCAACATCAAGAGAAGATGGAATAAATACCCAGTGTAATTAATGCTTGCAAAAGTATTCTTTGAGAGAAATTGAAGGAACTTTGGTAATTCAAACTACTGAAAACCAAACTGTTGGTTTTTAAAAAATAATATTTCCGTTGTAACCACATGTAAAGCTATTCTTTATAAGCTCAGCTACCTTCAGTCTGAGATTACTAGGGAAATAAAACACAGATTCTCCAGCATCTATTTTGTAAAAAAAACCAAAAAAAACAAAAAAAAAAACCCAAAACAATCATACTGGAAATCCAATATTGAGAGAGACGCATATTTTGTTCCGTTCTAGACTTTGGTCCATGTCCATGTATGACTAGTTTTTTGGGATGTTTTTAACATTCCTAATCCCAGCTTCAAACTCTTTGTATCTGTTAGATCTGTTAGCCATGTACCAAAGGCTGTGCATATGGTTACTGCCAATGGAGCTCACAATTTTAGTGGAAAGAGATGACTCAGACCAATGATTAATATTCCGATCATAGAATACTAGGCTGGAAGGGATTTTAAGGATCATCTCGTCCAACCTTTCTTGGCAAAAACACAGTGTAGACAAGATGGCTCAGCACTCTGTCCTGTTAATCTTAAACTATCCAAATTTAATTAAAAGTCCTAGGTAATTATTTCTATTGCTTGCCCTTTAAGATAAGACTTGTTACCTAGTCTTATCACCTCTAGAGAAGGGAGCTCAGCCCAATCCTTGCTATCTTCTGTAAAAAGAACATTAAAGGTGTAGGATGAACTAATGCTAGTGAAGAGTATTGGCAACCAATGACCAGAGTGCAATAATCAAAGGGAGGCCATTATGCTGCACTCATATCCCAGGTCTAGTTGACATTGCCATTAAAAGATCAATTTATTGACTGGAGGCAGAAAACACCGCAAATTCACCAAATAACTGACCCAGCTTTTCCCCAATCGTTTCTTTTCTGTGATTCTCCTTACACAGGGTTATCTCATCTACCAGGAGTTAGAGAAAGTAATGTACATAGAGTACATGTAAAGTGAGGTAATGAGACATTTGGTGAGCCAGGCTTTCTTCTTTTTTTTTTTTTTTTAGTATACCTGGGTTTAAGGGTAATAATAACAGTAAAACTTGGGGAAAAATTGTCAACTCAAGCTCTTCAGACAACCTTTTCTCTGTAATAAGTAGCTCACAGTATAAAGATTAAGTGGGGATTAGGTTGCAGGCAGTTTTGGAGGAGAAAAAGTTGCAGTTCCCTCTCATCACACCTCCAGTATAAATGTTGCAGCACCATTTTGTAGCAAAACTATGGGAATGGGAAGGCAGAGGGACAGTGGATAATGCTGCTTCAGGATCTCTTGTCTTACAAACAAGTGTACACACAACTAAAGTTAGAGCTGTGAAACCAAGGCTTGCCAGAGTTTAGCTCTGCACCCAGATTAGCAAACCCATCAGCCCAGGCAGTGCAGTGCCTTAGCCCATGGTCTGGGGGCACATCAGACACAAGCAGTACCTGCAAACATCTCCTTCTTCTTTCATGTACAAAAGCTTTCCCAGAAAGTGCAGCTACTCCCTTATTCACTGTTTCCCACAGAACTTGGTTTTGTTTTCTTTCAGTGACATTCCAAGCCCTGCTTGCTGTTAAGGAAACCTCAATGGGATCTGACACTCTGAACTTGGAGACGGACATGAGTAGGTCTGACAGGAACTCTTCCAAAGTGTAATTGAGACTGCTAAGTTTTTTCAGTTTAGCCTTTTCAAAGATATGCAGCATCTAGTAAAAAAAAAAACAAAAAACCAAAACAAAACAAAAAAAAAACAAACAAACAAAAAAAACCCCAACAAAAACAACTACAAAAAAAAAGTTGATAATTTACCAGAAGTGACCCCTGGATTGACCCTAATTACATAGCTAGCCTACCCAAAACATCACCTTCCAGCTCTACTCCGCATTCTTTACCACATTCTTCATGTGAGCTACTCTTGGCAGCTATGTTTCACCTAATCAAAGCTGTATTTACTGGATAACTGCTTTGACATTGTTCCTGTGACTACAGTGCAAAATAACAGTAGTTGCACATGTTTCCCTTGGTGGTCAACGTATCAAATGAGGGCTTGAAATAGCAGAGTGCTTGAAGAGGAGGGGAAAGAAGAGAGCCTGAGTGCCTTCATAACCAGCACCTATGTGAGCTATTTCCATTTCCCCAATGCCACAGCACATAAAGCAAATTATAGTTATTTAATTTGTGCTTGGACAAACAAGAATGGAATTTTTTTAATTCTTATTTTCCATCTGAGAGTCAAACAGTTCTGACGTAGATGCAGCAGAAACCACAGCCTTTGCTTGGCTCTACAGGAGAGGCAACATAGGTTTTCAATCACACCTCGGACTCCTTTCTGCAGCAAGATACAGCCAAAGCTCTTGTTCGTCTCTCTCAACCCTGTTTGTGTTGGATAGTTTCTAACAGCATTATTTTCATTTCTATTCTGTACTACATTATTGTGAGACAAACATGAAAAATTATTTGCCTGTCTTTCATTCTGTCTCCTTCTCCACATTGTATTTTACGTTCACTGGAGATGTAGCTGATCTGGAGACCCCAGATGAAGATTTTGAAGCTCACACTGTCTGGAAATTGTAATTCTGATGAGGACTTAAATTATGAAGTCCTGGTCCAGAAAAACCACTGATTTTTAACAAGTTTAAAACCTGTCATAATGTCCTGATCTAAACCAGCTGCTCACATTATGTAGTGACAAGTGAACACTACCCTGAAACAGAACATGTGCATCACCTGTATCTCTATTTCTATACCCAATCAAAGGAAACCATGAATCCCAAAATAATATCAACTTTAAAGAGATTCCAATATTAATTCAGTTTGAATTCAAGTTTGTCAGAAAGAAAGAAATACATCTAAAACAGCAAACTACCCTTTCTTCTCTATCCTGGTTGTTTCTCTGAGCCTGCTTTGATTTTGATCCCATTTCACATTGATTTTCAGGTTCAAATACAGGCATAATTCTACGGAGTTCCTCTGCAGCTGATGTTAAAACAGAAGACATGCAAATAATTGATTTTTTTTTTCTGTTCAGTAGCCAACAGGGAAAAAAAACCCAACAAAACCAACAACAATCAAAAAGAACAAGTTAGTGGTTATTGTTTTGGGTCTGTCCCAAACTGAAATGTTTCCACATACTCAGCCAATTAAGACAGATCATTTGAGATTAAACAAAACGTTTCATTCAAACAGAAATAAATCAGACATACTTAGTAATACCAGCCAGCCAGAGTCAGAAAGCATTAAGGAAAAAAAATCCCTTCGTGTGCCTGCCTCTGTGTACCAGAGGTGGTGATCCTGTGGCTCTCGGATCACAGAAGACCCGCAGGCAGTCCAGGGATCATTCCCGTGCCAGGCCTGGATACGTAAAGCAGCAGGGTTGGGTTTTGTGGGAACGTGCTTGCTGTGTCCTCTGAACCCTTCTCTAGAAGAAAGGAGCCAGCTGTGGCCAACACTCTTTGCCGGGATCAGTGACATGATCAGCCTCAGGGGGCTGTTGTCACCTCCTGCCTATGACCTTCTTTCAGAGTTTCCTCAGCTTTTGAGTTACAGCATTTTTGTCCTTGATCATCTGAAATAAGAAACACCACCCAAAATAAGCTTCACCTTTTTCTGTTGGAAAATCACCCAAAATATGGGTTACTTGAACATTAACACTGCCCTGTGCAGTCCCAGAAGAAATTTTGCTCATCCCATGAGTAGACCAGAGCAGTAGATTGGGACATCGTGGGAACAAACCCTGGTCAGCATATGTCCGAGGACATATTTTTCTTCATCTTGTATTGCCTGAAGTAGTATACTTTGAGAAGTAAATTGTTCACCTAAAAACAGTAGGTCAAAGGTATTAAAGAAAAATTCACATATGCTTGAATTCCTTTGGAGTTTAGTGTAGACCAATGTGATAGTCCAGACTTCCTCAGAAGTTATTTAAATTTCTAAATAATGTCATGCTCTTGGTTTTTTTGAAAAAAATCTGTTAATGTTGTAATTCCTCCTGAAAAAATAAGCAATCTTTAAGATTTAGGATAACTGATCCTCTTCCTATGCAGCTTTTTCTTGAGAAGAAAAGCCTTGAATTTTAACATATAAATTAATTACCACATAGACAAAAAGTGATATACTTATTAAGACCAGTAATGGAACCATCATCCACATCAATGGTACGTGTGTGAGCCACCAAAAAAAGATAAAGGTTAGTACATCTGGGGTTTTTTGACGTAATTAAGAACACCATTCTTTACTGGTCACTTCTTTTAAAAATACTTTTGACAGCCAAGTTTTGTCAAACTGTTGAATTTAATAAAAACAGAGGGTATTGCATTTTCAAAGTTCACTTAATGCTTGAAGTGAAATGCAGATGTTTAGCTCACCGCAAACATCAATATTTTGTTTATTTAACAAAGAGGTTGAGGAATTCATGTGCCTCTTCTAGAGGCACATTGCATGCTGCTTTCTGAGGCTGCTCCTGCTCACGTCAAACCCTCTTGGCTTGTAAATGTGGGTCAACGCTGACTGCAGTGCAGTAATTGCAAGGAGGACTGGGAAGCCGCAGGCCTGTGAACAAAACAAGGCGTGTCTTCGCAGCTGTAGGTAGCAGCTGCCTAAAAAAAACCCAGCAGGGACATGAAGGAAAAAAACCTGAATTTCTGAAAGAGGTTAAACAGAATTAATTCACTGTTCCCTCTCAGGAATAAAATTCAGTAGCAATTCAGAGTTATAGAATTAGAATTATCTAATACCAGGGTAAGTCAAAAGTCACAAAGAAAAGATTAAGGTTTTAAAAAGCAGGCAAATTTTCCATTACATTTCAGCTGTTGAAGTCTTTTTGACCCTTTTCTCCTGTAGCTTTTCTCTTAAAACCTTATGTAGGAAAAAACAAGTCCTACTCACCCTGCTTCCTTTGGACAAACTGCTTCTGTTCAGAGGACAAAAGTCTGTGAATCGCATATCATGAAATAGCTGACTTCAGCCTGGAACCTTGAGCTACCGAAAATAAACACTAACTCAAAGGAAAATGTTAGCGGGATCTTCATCATTTAAAATAAGTGATGGTTCCTGATCAGGACAGCCCTCTACTACCCAAAGTATTTCTGCAGTGATGTACCACACTGGTTGAGTAGCAGGACATTAGTCTTGCTGAAATGTATGAAAAACCTTAATAAGGTGATAATGCCACTTCACAAGCGTGAGGATCAGTCACCAGGATTGTGTCCCTAATTCATATTCACCCTACAAAGCAATATCCTCACACAGCTACACCAGCAAGTGAATGCACTCTGGAACACTACAAGCTTTTGTGTTGGCCTTGAACATAATGGAAATGTTGCTTAAGAGTTGTTGAGCAATCTCCTGTAAGGAAATTTGTAATTATGAGAAACCTTTTCCTAAGGGATTTTCTGTTTTGAAAGAGGTTATGCGCTATGATTTGTGAGGTGTTTGAACTTGGAAATCCTTGGGGTTGGGAGTCAAGGCTCTTTGCTTGAGATCTTGTTGTTTGAGGGTTTGTTGTTTGGGAATTTTTCTGTACTGTAAGCCAAATAAATAGTTAATTCCCCATTTTCCCCCCAAACTCTCTTTGTAGCTTCTGTTTTGTTATCACCTCCCTGACTGCACTGATAATCCAAACCCAGCATAAGGTGCATATTAGTACATTGCACAATTTCAGGCCCTTTTGGCGTGCTACCAGACAGCAGCTGATTCAGACACAAATGGAGTCACTGGGAACCTTTTCCTTGACCTCACAGGGCTTTGGGAAGGCCTGAGAAGACCAACTCGTTACTCTAGTCATTCCCGTTGTGAATGTCACCCAGGAAAGCTGAAGCACACTGATATTAAGGTTACACACTAGAAATCATGACAGGTTCACTGTTAAAGGGTAAGGAAATCTGCCTCTTTCTGGTTGTCTCTCCAGTTCTTTGTGTTTTAGGAAGCTAATTCTTTATTGGGGGGTCTGGTTGGGTTTTTGTCGCTTTAAGGTGAAGTCCCATGTGGGAATTATCCAACATGAAAGTGTTTAAACAAAGATATTTCTTCTTGGTCTGGCGAATGCTTCGTCTCAATGTGGTTTATTCTCTGCTTTGGTCTTTTACATTTATAAAAAAACTGCAGAGTATTTTTTACCTCTCAAATTATTTTAGTTGCTTCCTTTCCAATAGGAAATAGAATCCATAGCATCTTTCCCATCCGATAACACAGCAGAGTTCATAAAACTGTAAATAAACTGTCTCTTGTCTGCTTGGTAGAAAAAAATATTGGATTGCTGCCATCTTTTGGTTACGCTCTAAGATAATTGCTGTCAATTAGAGGTTGTTTTTCTAAGCCAAACACAAGAATAAAGTATTCTAAAGACATTTATGACTTTGTAGTAATAAACGGAATTCTCTAGGTAAATACAAATCCAGGAACATTTCCTCTGTCATCAGTAAAGTTTCAGAAGCAACCTTAGTGCATTTGTACAAGGATATATGGGAAGGCCTGCTTGAGGCAACAGAACTTCAGGATGCTTGCAAACAGTATACTTTAGATTTTTTCTAATTACAGTCTATCATTCGATAACTTGTGATCCTTGTTTTTTTAATTTCATTATTTGCTTTCAGAAGTTATTTTATATTTCACCACTGCCATGAATATACATAGCTCTGTTTTCTGGAGTCTTTACCAATTTTTCCTTGTAGTGTTTGGGATTTAATATACCCTCAGAGACCTGAATTATCAGAAGTTCTGAATGATGAGTTCTCTGATCCATCCAAATTAAATGGCAGCACATGGGCATAGTTAGAGACTAGAGAGAGAGTAAGCACATGCTCCCCGTTGGTTTTGCCTTTACGTCAGCTGATGAGAAATGACTAAACCTGCAGACTTCCACCACTGCTGCAGCTTACTCAGACTGTAAATACATTGACAGCTGTTTCATTTAGGAGAGCAGAACACTATGAATGCAAGGAATACAGTTGACAAACAATTTAGCAGCTGAATTTCAGACAAGCTGAATAGCTCACAAATTATCATGCCAGCTGTAATGTTTCAGAAAGTGTTCAGGAAAATGTACGCAAACTACTTCTCCTTATTTCAGTGAGAAATCAAGATGAGAGCCTCCTACTTCTTGGCAGTCATTTGATAAACAGCAGAACAGATAAAAAAATATATTGCAGTGAAGCTGTGGTTTTTTGATATTGTGTATAATTCCTCCAGTCCACACTATCTGCAGCTGGAATTTCACAATATAGGGATGGAACATATTTGTCATGCTCAAGGTGTGGAATATTTCCCACTTAGCTTTCAGTAATATACATAGTCCACCATGCACCCAGCAGACAGCTCTGATTAACCCAGAAAGATGTGTATGTGGTATCTCTATCCCAGGTAGCCAGCTGAGATAGTAATGACCCCAGATAAATGTAGGCATGCGTGGCCACCAGACACACCTTTTGCACTCAAAATCAGCAAGACAAGTAAGTTAACATTATTCAGTGCATAAAACCATTTCTATCATTATGGAGCAGTTCAAAAGAACTGATCAATGCCAAAAGTATTTCCAAGCTAGCTTTTTAGTGTGCCTGGAGTGAGTTTTATCACTGTTATCAAATATTTATGTTAAGTTAGTGCCAAAGGTACTAATCTAATCAGTAGTAGAGATGTTTGTGTTTGGTAGTGCATAAACACAGCTTACCTATATCCTATCTCCTGCCAGGCTTACAGTCCACTGGATCAGGACATTTTTATTTCATTCATGAAGCTATAAAATTTATATTAACTAAGCTTTTATGTCACTGATGGGCAACCTGTGGCACACATGTCAGAAATGACAAACAGTGCTACAGTCAGCGGTACACAAGCACAAATAAAGTGGCTATAGCTGTGGAAAAGCTTCAGAATGCCAAAAGGAGCAAAGGTACAGAAAATGACCTGGAGGAATTAGGGTAAGAGGTAGGGAATATTTTGCATTCACATAAATTACATTAAAAGTCTTTTCCATCTCCAGTTAATTCTCTTCCATCTATCTGGAAGCTTTCCCAAAACTGGCATTTAATTTCAAAGCTCAGAAATTATGTTTCTTTCTAGGTAATTACTTTCTCTAGTAATAAATTTAATAGCAATAAAATTAAACACAGCAAAAGATCTTTAAATATCCCAAAAAGTTAGTTGGAAGCAGGATTTCATATCTGGCTCTAGATACAAAGCACTGCTCTATCCCAACCTGTGTGGAGATACGGAGCTCACTCAAAGAAAGGCATTGCACAGAAAATGCCAGCATGCCCTTAGGAAGACACAGACTGAAAATATTTGCAATATGTATTACAGTCCTATACGTGTTACTTGTAGTTATTTCAGTGTGTATGAACTCATGTATTTAAAGTGCATAATCTACCTGACCCATTTAATGGTTCCACCAAGTGTACAGGCAGCATGCCCCAGCCAGACCAAGGTGGATGCTGATGACACATAAACAGGAGAGAACTCCAAATCCAGATGTTCATGCCCAGCAGCAACGCCAGCTGTTTAGCAAATAACATCTTTGCCCCTTTGAACTGGACAAAATATGTTGTACAGTGATCAAGGACGTGAAATAAACATATTTTCAGTGGAGTTTTCACTGTCACTTCTCAGAGTATAAATCAGATTTACAGAGTTGAAAAAAGTTTTACTAGTGGAAGAACAGCATTTTGACATGGCAGCTCATGATGATACAGAGCAAAAAACCAGTCCACACTCGTTGTCAAATGCAAAATGTTATTGCATCGCATTGAAAAAGCAGAAAGCAGACTTGCTACTAATTTCAAACTTAAAGAAGGAGGAGCTGGATTTATCTCAATATGGAATGAAGGCTTTGATGATTTTCCTCTTTAATTTCAAGGTTCCAAGAAAGACTTCTTTGAATTTTCATATAATAGAAAAGTCTTTTGATATCAAAGTGGCATTTAATTTGAAGTATTATCTAATTTAAAGCATTAGTCAGCCAGCACTGCAGAGATTACATTTGCTTTAATATGAGTGTGTGTGAATTTACCAGATTGTGTTGTGGGTTTCCTCGTAGTGCACACCCACAAGGCTCACTGGCCACAGCTGGTGCAATGGACTGTGCCTTCTGCATGGAAATAAGTTTGATGTGTGTTGAATACTAAAAATTAGATGGTTTATAATACAATTTTCACTACTTTACACTGTTCAAGTATGGCCTACAACTTCATAGGTCTATAATCAGTCACTGAGCCAATAAAACAGAGTGGCTTTGTGGCATGCCTGTGAACAGGGCAGGCTTAGCCACTGTTTCAAGTAATCACAGCTGACACTGATGGCATTACTGTGAGGGAAAGCCACCCAGACCCACAGATGCAGGAAATGCTGAACACAGCTTAGGATAAAATGGGGAAAACAGGAAAGCCATTTGCAGCTCTCAAATCTTTAATGTGGTCTACAGCCTGATTTGAAGTAATGGCTGCATTCCTCTCCCTTTCCCACAGACTGAGTTCAGGAAAAACACAGTTTAGGGCAAATTAATTTTGTTGTTGGTGTGTTAACTACCTGTTCCCCCCACTGGCAGGACTTGTCAGTTTTCCAGACCTCAGTGGTACAAAAGGACTGACTGGGGCTCCTAAGCATGTCCCAGATCAATACAAAACAAACAGACAAAAGCAAAGAGCAGCATACAAATACACAACATTTTCCCTCTCAATATCTCCCATATTCATATCATCTAGACCTAGTAAAGGTCTAGACACACAAGCACTATTGCAAGTGACAGTGCTTTTTGGTCTACTGCTACTCATGGCTTTGCTGCCAGTGACTGATCTAATGTTACCTGTTTAGGTGGCATGTAAGCACTAGTTCAGCTCCTTCCCAACCTGCTTTTCTCCTTCTACATCTAGAATTCACAGGTTCCCTTGAAGATTTTGGCTCGTTTGTCTACATTTATAACAGAGCAAATACAAGTGTCCATCAGTTACGTATATTTTATATAAGATTTTCTCTTGCAAAGGGCATTTGAACCTGTTTAGTTTGAGTTTCTTGGTAGAAACTCTCGTCTTAGAGAAAGGAAGTCCAAAGTAAGCACGAGGTTGACTCTGTAGATTGGGATACTGGAGACTGTTTCTTTCAGTTGTACTCTTTCCCACTGACATGATACATATAAAAAGCAGCTTCAGAATCTAAACCAGCCTGCAACAGCTGCAGAGCAAAGCTGCTCCTGATGGTTGGTGACCCAAAATTAAAATGAAAATGGAAATTACTCCACCTATGTCCCTCAGAGTACTTAGGTTTTGTGGAAACCTTTTCCTATATGAAATGTGTCCTGAGAGTAAACTAAATGCATCAGCCACGCTGTGAAATCACAGTGATATACAATGGTCTAGGAACAAAAAATTGTCTGGGAAAGAGAAGCATTATACAGACTTCAGAGTTCTTTCTGACCACAAGTGAAACCCCACATTTTTCCTGGTGACAGCAGTGTTATTCATCTGTACTTACAGAAATGAGTAAGAAACAACTGTCAAATGTGGCTGACATTGAAGCAAACACCTCCAAATACAGGGGGTGGGAGAGAGGAGAGTGGAGGAACATCAAAACATCTGTAACTGTTGAAAGTACCAAAAAAACCCAGTTCTATATCCCCCAGAAACGTATGTCAGGTCTCAGTTAATAGGAAAATGACAGAAAATAGAGCCTGGGAGGACCACAAGCAGCAGTCTAGACCTTTACTCTGTGCACCAGCTCCATAGTGACTCATAGCACCAATAGCTGCTTCCTAAAGATGTCCCAATCATGGCCTAGAATTAACAAGTTCTGAGCTTGCTAATTCTAAGATATTTTAAACTGAACTATTGAGCTATAAAGAGCAGAATTACAGCCTGTCTCCACCAAGCAGTTCTCTTTTTTTTTCCAAATCTCCATCTTTTAAAAGATGAAGGTCTTCCAACCTCTGGAAACCAGTTATATTGGAAAAAAATAGGAATTATGCCCCATGAGTGCTAGTGAGAACAGCGTGCAGCCCTTTCACAGAGTCAAAGTTGTTCCTTCCATCAGCTTGAGCGAACACAGGATTTTTAACATATTAACAGAAGCAGACTATACTGAAAAAGTCAAAATATCACAGAGAACACCTCAGTTTCTAAGGGAGGCCATTAACATGGCATTACAAGAGTAAAAAAAAGGAAGAAAATTAAGAAATACAACTGCAAAACAAACACCAAAGAAATATGGAAGAAAATTACTGCTAGAGGATGAAGCATTTTGTATTAATAGATCATATTTGTTCCCACTTGCCTCTGAGCAAAGCTTCTGTGCTCCTTCCCAGCGGTGCCTACAGAACTGTGATACATTTGCCAGAGTCAGGCTTCTTGGAGCTCTTCAGTGTCTTGGGTGGGAACACAGCACAGCAGAAGACAGAGGGGGATCAGGGGCCTGACACTCCAGCACTCCAAGGCTCTGTGCAATCCCAGGCTACAGCAGCCTCTGGAGCAGAACACAGGCAGTCAGAAACACCATGGTTTTGTCATTATTGCAAAGGATTATCCCACATCTTCCAAAAGCACATGTGGGGCTACTGCTCTCTCTCGGCAGTGTGTAGCAGACCTTGCTGGTAATGCACCGTGAAAGGGAACTGCTCTGAAAACAGAACATTGCACAACAACATTGCACTTCTGTGGTACTGATCGGGTGCCAATTATGTATCATTAATATTGTGTTTGGATAGCAAATCAGGCAGACTCAGCTAAAATAACACAGCTTGTTTTAGTAAGTCTTTGTGTAAATAAAACTATTGTACTGTTCATATTCCACACTTATTGCTTCTCCCAGTGGGCCTGATTCTGCTTTTCCTCTACTCAGTAAAAAAACAATTCCATAAGTGTTTCATTAGTTTCACAATGTATATTTCACAACATACAATAGTCACAAATATGACCTTTCTCCAGCCATTTTCTGCAGAAGGTGTCTCATTCTCTGCGAGATACAACCATTTGTTCATCACTTTCCTTGAAGGCTGAATAAAGAAGACAGAGATCATATGTCATTTACTTCTGGATATAAAAAATCCTTCCCTAACTCCTAAAAGCAATGCCATGACACACCAGGGATCCAGAAGGACTAGTGGTGCTGTTGTGGTCTATCAAGGTGCAAATGGAGTCCAAAGTCAGTGCAAGATGAAGATACGTGATATCCCAACCAATTTGTAACTGAACAATTAGACATCAATGGAAAATAAAATCTAGATAAATTTGAATTATGAAGCCACTCACTAGTAAGTATTATCAAACCAAGAACTTTCTCCTACATTGCTAAAAAATCAACAGGCATGGATATCTAATATCTTTATTGACCATTTACCCCAAATCTGGACTGAGTAATGAGCATAGCTGGCTTTTTGGAGGGGGCTACCTGCAGTAGGCTGGATCAGCCAACCAGCACAGAACACATCTTTTGACCACGAAACCTGCCCGTGCAGATTTCAGAAAGCAGTGTCTACAGACAGTTAAGAAAGCGTGCATTATTCTTGCAGAATTCCAAAAGGCAACAAGGAGCACAGTGTAGAGAAATCTAGTATCAACTGACTCCAATCACATAGTTTGCACACTCAATAACCATGAAGAACTGGCAACTACAAATATTTCAGAAATATGTGTTAAACAGACACAGGAGAAATAAACAAACATTGGAGAAACAGTTTGCCTTTGTCTTACAGCATACAGAGTGTTGCTGAGCGTGTCCCCACCTGGTGATTTGGTAACTGTTCTGGCAAGAGGTGATTTACTTCTCCCTGCATGGGCACTGCTTTCCAAAGGGACGGTTTGCTTTAAGGAGTTTAATGATGGAAATGCTGGAGACTGACCACAAAGCGCACAGTAAAATCCTTCAGCACAAGCATAAACTCAAAATTGCAAACCAAGTGACCACTCTAGGGTGTGAGTGGGACTTGGCAAGAGTAATATTTATAGCTGTGATATAAAATTAGACCCCAGGCAGACTCTGCTTTGTATCAAGAATCATTTGTTCCATTTTTTCCACTGACAAAAATTGAGACATAAGCACTGAATTAGGCTTGCTCAATCTACTCCCAAATCTCATGATATACAAAAACCTGAAAAAATCACATTAAATCAAAACAATTTGAGAGCTATATTGGGGTGTCTCCAATACAGCCTTGGATGTACTCTTCAAGCAGAAACATGGGGATGCATCCTGCCTAAACAGGATTAATGAACAGTAATGGAGTCTCCCAAAAAACAGCCAATACACAAAGTTGGTCAGACTCAATGGACATGAGTCCAGAAAAGAAAGAGATGAAGAAAATAAATGTCATAATCTTTAAAATAGCAAATTCCAGATCATTGTGCATCTGTTCAGATTTAGCATTACACAGGTAAAAGGTAAAGTTACTTTAACACCTATTTCCTTCTACATGTTTGTCTCAAACACTTCCCCCTGCCCTGACCACCAAATCTTCAGATTTTTTCTTTCAAGCTCCTCCATATATTTAATTTTTGAATAATTTTCCATATAATTTTTTTTAACTTCTCTTTACCACTAACGAGCCTTTGATTTCTTTTTTCCTCCCATATATTACAAAGAAGTTATACCACACCACCTGTTAGACAGTAAACAACTCATGCATCAAATGCAACTTGAAAAGGAATAAAAAACTTCACTACCTATTAGAATTAAACTTTTGGACAAAACAATCTTTCCTGAGAACATTTTGCATTATGAATGAAGTCTTCAGTTCTCATTCAAAGACCTTAAATGTGTGACTCTCTTCAAGTCAAGTTTATATCAAGCTAGAATCTTGCATCATATCCAGGTGCACTTTGCTACGTTTTTTGTCTAGACAGCGATACTGGCAGAGGAAGTGTAATGATTCTTTATTTCACTCATGCCATGTCAGGCATAGAGACTGTCTTCTGGACAGCTGCTCACACTCCTAGAGCAATTACAACAATTCATAATGAGCAAAAATTGATGTTTTTCAAACTGTTCTTAGTGCAATTTGGCAGTTGGGATGTATTTCCAGATCGTTTCAGGGATTTCACATCTAATAGACACATCTAATTCTGGGTTGCTGCTGGAGATTTCAGTATACCCCATGCTCAGAGGCTGTATTTCTAGCAGAGATGATGAAAAGATACCATTTGAAAATATTACATTTCTGCATTTGATAATCTGAACCATATTAAAGTAGAATATATGTTTTATACAGAATTTGATTAACACGGTTGTTTCAAGAAGAGTAAATACTCATACATCTTTCAAAATCTTTTCATAAACAATGAAGAAAGTGGTTGTTCCTAACTGAAGGATGAAAAAGGAGAAAAAAAAGATGAAGTAAAGTAACAGAAAGGTTAAATTTAAAAGCATCTAAAAAGACGTCGAAAGAAAGTTTTCGCAGCTATTTATGGCTAATGGATGGCAAAGCATACGATACGTTGGTAATTATTACAGAACGATTTCCTCCTGTAAATACTCACATGTATGCACCAGGAATTAGGCTTGTTTCCTGACACACCATCCTGAGCAACATCCTGAGTAGATATAAAAAAATCTTCTATCCAAAGTTTAGTCAAAAGCATGTTGAATTTGTCTCCTGTATCACAAAATTTATTCCAGGAGCCTACAGAGCACTGGAGAAGTCTGTTCTTTAAATATGCTTTAATTTTGTTTGACAAATATAATCCTCCTGCAGTGATGTGTTGTAACACACAAATGCAACTAGTGAAGCAGAAGGAGGCTCTTCTCGTTAGCAAACACGGAAAAAAGTTCAGCTGAAAAAAATACTCAGACAGGATATCAAAACCCATATTGAAAGGAAAAATAAGACCAAGGAACAGAAAAGGTTAAAATCTAACAGGAAAATTCAGCATCTCTACCTTCAGGGCATGTGTTAAATATACATGAAATTCAAATACATTTTTTTAATGACTATATTAACTGTATGTGGGGAAATTTTAATTATTTTTTTTTTTAGTGGAACATTTGTAAACAAAATCCCAGACTCAGCAAAACCATCTGTCTGGACCCCATGCTGCCCGAAGCTGGATGCTCATGGTTGTGTAGGTTTACACAGACAGAAGACTGTGCCAGACAGCAACTGTATCCCTGAATTTGCCTTCTCAAATTAGACATTTGCTTTTAATCACAGTTGTCATGCTGTAATAAAGACAGGAAAATAAGAGCTTTCAAACAATGCAGTATGGCCATGTAAGAATTTTCTTTTACCTATAGAACATTGCCTTCAAATCCTCCCAGGTAAGGAAAATGAACCAGGACACCTGGAGTTTTTAGCAGCCTCTCAGAATAACCAGTTGTGTAGTTTTTCTACCACACAAATTAATTTTTAAATTTGTGCCTCTGTTCCCCAAGTTGTAACACCCTCACATGGCATTTGTGACAGATCTGATGGGTTTTGGTAACTTTGTGTTATTCAGAGTTAGGCTTGATCAATAGAGAAAAGGCACAAGACCACCAAGCTCCATCCATATGCAAGAACAGGATGCAGCAGTGAATGGAGCTCTTTCATGGCCATGAAGAAGTACAGATAGAGGAAATTATAGCTTCAAACTGAGCTACACTTTTTCTTTGCACAGCTCTTGCAATGAGAAGAACAAGTGTAGCCTGGGACCTTGACATTCTGTCACACTCTGGGAAGAAAAAAAAGACACAAAATTATGTAAAAGGAATTAAAATATTAGGTGCAGGACTGAGAAAAATGTGGTACTATTTCCTCAGAAGGGCACTTGTAGCAGAGGAGAAGTCAGACTACAGTTTATTTGCTTTGCTTTTTGTTGTTCGCTTCCGTGGCATGTAATGGTAGAAGGATTCAATCTACTGGACACACATCCTAAAATATACAACTTCTCACAGTATCCTTACTACAGCCACCTGAAGAATAAGAAACAATTTCCTTGAACATGGAACAATTGTAAATTAACATATAGTAGCCAAGCACAGCAGTAACGCAGTAATAACTGTTTCCCTGTCCCAGTTAATGAATTCCTGAGGGCAAGCAAAATAGCTTACAGCTGATGGAGTTCTGAAGGCTGAATGTGAATCATCCCCTGCCTCGTCAGCATCCTGACTCATCCTCATTGTGCACAAAACAATGTTATTTATTTATTGCCCATCGCTGTAGCATGAGGGTGCCAGTTTACAATCAGTGTGCTGGCAGGCAGACCCGTACAGCACAGGCTCTAGACCGTGTCAGATAGCTGTTAGATGTCATTGTTGCTAGCACCAGCTTTTTTTGCTTTGCTTTGTCTTTTCCTTCTGCTGCTGTCACTCTGGCAGTTGCATTAAGTGGCTGAATTTGTCACTGCTTTCCCATTGTTCAAGATTCTGGATGAAGTCAGTAACGAAGCAGAACTGGGAGCCCAGCCTTGCAGATAAGCAACAGGCAAGAGGGAAAATGGTATGGGATTTGTTGGGAACACAGCTCCAAATGCTCTCATTGTTATCAGCTACCATTTTTGTATCATCAAAGCCAGTTTCTTTTGTTTCCAGGTGTGTCATTCACATGTATTTTAATGGGAACTGAGCTTTTGAGCATTTCCAATGCATTTACCTTTCACCAGATAATTGCATTCTGCATTAAATCATTCACATAATTATATGAGTGGTTAGAGACCTGCTTTTTCTCTTAAAAATCCTTTTGCGTTTCCTTTGGCAGCACTCCTCTCCTATGTAAACAAAGATATCCATGAAGAGAACATTTTACTTACTAAAAAATGGGCAACACACCATACCAAGGCTGGAATTCAGGCCTTTTCTACAATTTAGCATCCTACTAACTTTTTTTTTTTGAGTTAAGCTTCTCAGGCTTCATATTTCAAATCAGTTGGGAAGTATATATCAAGGTAGAGATGTCTTGAATAAACATGTTCAGTATCTGAAAAAAAGGAAGCCAACAAAAAACAGGCAGCAAAGAACAATAGGAATAATAGAATCATTTAGGTTGGGAAAGACCTTTAAGATCATTGAGTCCAACCATGAACCCAGAACTGCCACGTCCACCACTAAAACATGTCCCTAAGTGCCAAATCTACATGTATTATAAAAAGTCACCCTCCAGGGATGGTGACTAAACCACGTCCTTAGGCAGCCTCTTCCAGTGCTTGACAATCGTTTCAGTTAACAAATTTTTCCTAATATCCAATCTGAAACTCTTCTGTCAGCTTCCAGTAGCTTATATTCTTGGGGTGTCTGAATTTTGGAGTGATCTGTATAAATAATTCTGATTTGTTTCTAGAACTGCTAAAAACTCCTGAGCTTATTGGAAATCTGTAAGTATCACATTCAAACATGTCAACAGATACCGTAGTTAGTCACACATATGCACATTAAAAAACTCAATACACTCCAGACTGGAGGACACTCAAAAAATTTGGACATAAAGTCATCCAGTCCTTAGAAGAGACACTGACAACCCACAAATATGAGGTCACTGGAAAGGGTGTATATGCAAGTAATTATTTCCCACATAGAAAATGCAAGAAATCTTACTGATTGTTCTCTGTGATTTTGAAGCCTGGAAATCAAGCAACTATTTAAAACTGTTGAACAAAACCAAAATTTCAACAACAAAAGAAAGAATCCTGTAAGATTCACTGTGTGAATTTTTTGCATTCTTTTCTTTTAATTTTCTTTTCTCCTTACTTACTTGCTTGAAACAGCATGGCCTCCATTCTCATGTTTTATTACAAAAACCTAAGAACCGAAGGATTATTCTAGTTATCTCAGTTAAAAGATTTAAAAGGGCACCCAGAAAAATCACAGTTGGAGGAGCCCTGAAATTCCTGTGGCGAAGTGGCAGCAATCTGGAAATGGACTGTACTGGCAGACAGCTCCGTTAAATCTCTCCGGTCCCCCATGAATACATCATTGTTTAATTTCTCCCACAGAGGGGAGTACATGGCTCTAGATGTGGAATTTATTTGTTTTAAGAATGGCTTCTGTCTGCATTTAATTACTTTAGCACACAAAATGTCCTGTCACCTGAATAGTGTCACCCTATCTGTTGGTCCTAAAGGCAATGCAGGGATAGCTGTTTGGAAATAAACTTTCCTGTAGCAAGCTATTAGGCAAGGACATGAGAAATGGAGGATTCTCAGGATCACAGGTAGGTTATACAGTCTCTTCCATCCTTTCATCAGTGTGTCTCACGAGAAGGTAAATCAATAAAAAGGGAGCACATCAAATGTATACGGCTCCACAAGATCCCTCTGACTGACAACCATTCACGCAGTGAGTTCTCACTTATTTTCAGCCACCAAAGCAAGGGATACCACTGGGACCCTAATGCAAGAATTTATAGAGCCCATTTCTTTGCAGCTTTTTAGCTATGTTTCGATACTTGAGATACATCCCCAATACATATCTAATACTTTGGAAGAAACAACTGACCAGGAAGTTTTCTGACCACAATTCACAGTCACAATACAGTTTAAAGGTAATCTTGCAATAAAAGTTTAACCTATTCCTTTTCAGTAGGAGGAAGACTCAGTTCTCTCCCATTCAAGCCACTGACAAAATTCAGAAGAAACATGACTGATTATATATTATTTACTAGAGTGTAGTTTTTTTCTTCTCTTCAATATGTTTTTAACTTTTTTTACTATCATATTTTGTCTATAAGAACACCACAGTGCACAGAAAAAAAAATGTACAGCTATGGCAATTTAAATTTGCATATTGAGTTACTATAGGTTCAGACCTGTATCATATTCTATTATATACACAAATATACACAGTAGTAGATAAAAAGTGAACCCAGTAATCCTGTGTAGTCTTCAGACACTGAAAGTAATAGGTAGAAAAAAGTAATAGCTCTCTTGAACCAACAGTTCAAAATCTATTTTTCATTCAGTTTCAAGTTCAAGTTAAGGAAACCTCCTATTGGAGACATCACAAAGTAAATTTTATTCTTCATGAGTAAAGAACTTCCTGTGCATATTAGAATATGCCAAACCTCTCGTAACTCATATATCCTGTTCCTGCAGTTTGGAGAATGTTTTTCTTACTGTCATTTACAAGTGTGTTTACTTTCAATTTTTTTAATTACAAGCAGAGGAACCACATTTTGGCAATTTTAATTCCCTGGTTTCTGGAGTAATTTCTTATACGACATACCAGTGGAGAGGGAAAAATAAAAATTTTAAAAAATAGCTAACACACCATTATCTGACAGAAGTTAATGCAAAGTAAAGGGACAGAATTGTTGTGTGTATAAGTGAAGTCAAACAAAGGCACAGACAGGGAAGTTAATGTAATGAGACATTATTAAAAAATACAGATGGTCCTCAAGAGCTTAAAGACAGCTCTTACCAATCTGAGGCGAATCTTCAAATGAAGCTTTTTTGGGCAGTTTCTTGGTGAAAAAATTCCAAGGGCCAGAGAAGGTAGGGATTTATGCCTATTTGTGAAGATAAACAAATGATTGGCCAAAAAAGTAATTTTCCAATCAGGTGAAACATGCTAAAGCATTCTAAGAAGAGACAAAGAGGTAAAACAATTGTATTATCTTGCAGAATAATATTTTAATGTTTGGGGTTGATCTAAAATTTTCAGTTTCATTTTCATCCATTTGTACTTGGTAATAAATATACTCTCTATTAGCTGACAAAAACAAATTTAGAATTTCCCTTTTTTCAAATGTTAAAAAGGTGACAAGCATCTACATTTCAAACTGTGAATGCCCCCAGATTTTTAATTGCATGTAAATAAATGCAAAAATACTTCATTATCTGCAGCTTTGAGGAGAGAGTGTGTTTCTGAGACTGTGTGTGTGCAGTAACTGCACACAGAAATGATCAGAGCTAAGCAGCTCTAGGGCAGGGTGCTCAATTACTCACTGAAAAAGTGTGATGTAAATTGGGTTGCACGAGCCACGTGTACCAAGAGCTTGGCTCAAAGCCCTTCTCCTGCTCAGGACTGTTTGTACTGGCACGTAATTAGTTTGTTATATTGCTTCTCACCTAAACACTCTGTGTCTGCTGCAGAGTTATGCCCTCTACACTCAGTATTTTCTTATCTGCTGTGCTCTTGCTCATTATTACCAAGTCCTGAGCACTCCATTCCATCTGCCAGCACTAAATATTATTTGTGTTATGTAGACCATAAAAGCAGGTTCAGTCCCTTCTGCATTCACCTCATGATCTGTGGTTCCACTCAGAAGTGCATTGCTGCTGAATAGGTTCCTGGCTTGTGCTGTAGCACCTAGAAATATACATTTAGCTATATACATGCACTATCTATATATATATATACATATATCACGTACCTTTCAGGGTATCTGAATGGTTATATCAGTATATAATTTGCAAATATACATTATGATAAATTATGTAAGATTAATACTTCTTTTAAAAAGTAATTTAAAGAAAGAGTATTCAAATGAAAAAATATAAACAACAGTTTATATTTTAGCCATTAGTGGACAAATAAAAAAGTTTAAGCATAAGGTGCTGGAAGTGTTTTATCCATAGAATTTTAGCAGTCTATGTAAAATATTTTCTTATCACAGGATGTCACTTTAAATTGTTTAGAAAAATTAAATCTTTTTTTACTTTTTAATCACTGAGTATTTTCAAAATTATTATTCTTTGCTTTGTTTTGGTATGAAAAGGATGACTTTGACATAGTAACATTAAAAACTTGATCAATGGCTTAGTAATGTAAAGGAAAGTATGCTAAGGATTTTGTACTTCTTTAATATCTTTAATATTGTGGATTTGAAATTGCAAAATCAGCTAAAAAAAAAAACCTCAGCAAAAAACACATAGTAATGTGCATAGAAAAAAGGTAATACAAGGTCATATTTCCACTTGATTTATTCAGACCATCTTTAAAAGTCACTTGACTTTCAGTTAACAAGTGTAGGCAGTGTATGGTCACGTAATTGCACAGGAACTAAGCAGATTAGCATTGGCACTACTTGATTATGAAACCAAGTCATGAAGTAGCATTAATCCTTATTAAGTGCTCTTAAAGAAGAATAGTGAAAAAAACAGGCAGTTTGGCAACAGGGTAAATGCTGCCAGAGAGAGCCCAGACAAAAATTCCCATAGTCCATCATCAGCCATATCACCAGGACTGTGCTATCTAGGAAGAGTAGCCAGTACTAGAAAGAAACAATAAGGTTTATACCCTTATATAACGCTTTTCTGCAGCATCTTTTTAGACATCTGCAAATAAAAGCCAAATAGTCGTGAAAAGTTGCCACAAGGACATTTTTGAAGTTTGCCTGGAGCCGATTCCTTAGCAATTGAGGTAACCCCAGCAACTACGAAAGCAATAAAAAAGGCAATGAATGCATTTAAAAAGTGTATCAAAATTTAAATGATTAATTAAAAACTTGAGATTTCTCTGTATCTTCTCCTAATTTAGTCAGAAGAATTTATAATAAAAGGAAATCTTCTGTATTATGATTCCCTGGCAGTTAGAAGCTGCAAATAACCCTGTGATACTGTTGCCCATCCTGCGCTCGATTTTGCGTTATTTCAGTTTAAACGCACAAGTCATTACTAATGCACTAATAATGAAAAGATGTCTCTAAACTGTAATATACTTCCCTTTAACAGAAAAATTCCATCCTCAACTCTAGTAAACCACACTATGAAGGCCAGCTGCCCTGCAGCACCCTTCCCAGCCAGTCAGCACATCTGGCTCTTACTCATGCTTAGTAGTTATTAATTTAGGGGTTTTTTTCTCACTCTGATGAAAAGAGTGCTCCAGCACTTAGCAGGCATCCCCCCAAACAGAATTCTGTTAGAGGAAAGGGACCAAGCTTTGCTTTTTGTGCTAATCCTGTTCCACGGCTGTGTCACAGTGTCCGGGCTGCTGTGGGATCAGTGTGCACCAGTTGTCCCTCCGATGGATTCTGCTACACTGCACCACCCAGCCCTTCCTCAGGGCTGGTTCCCCAAATTCTGCAACTACCTTGTCATAAGTGAGTACAGCAAACCGGTGCTGACTGCTGCAATGGACAGAGAATTAGACAGAGCCAAGCTGAATGTGCCTGAGGCACCTGCAAAGAGAGCTGCATGCAGAAAAGAGAAGATCTACAGCTGAGGATCTAGAGTAGGACCTGTGGCAGCACTGGTCTGTGCCTCCCAGCTCCCAGTACTCTTAGAACCAGCATGGTCCATCTGACAGGATGCCTACAGCATTAAACTGCACTGCCGGCCACTGTAAATCCACAAACTCCCTCAAATCCACAAACCTCCCCCCTACGTATCAACTTAACCACCAAACATTTTCATTTGGACAGACCTTAGGAAGGAATTACATCCAGAGACTATGCAGGATGAACAATTACAGATTTCTTGGCTATTCACACTATTCTGCATCCAGGAATTCTCTGCAGGAATAGACAGTTTAAACCAGTGTTTCATGAGTAACGTTGAACATATGGAAAGCAAAAAAAAAAAAAAAACCACAAGAAGGATAGAAATCCTTTTCTAGCCTAAAAATGCATGTATCCCAGACTGACTGCTTAAAGCTTCTTTTTCTCAAATTCTGGTGTATCATTAAATGGAAAGGCATCAGTCTTTTTGTGTTAAAAGGAGGATTGTCATCAGGAGAAACCACCTTGGATCCAGCTGTCACATCCCCGAAGATGTAGCCATAGACATCAACATGTGCTGGCAGCTCTTAGACAATATAAGCTCTCCAAGAGTAATGAATACATAACCTTGGTACTGGACACATGACAAAACCTGGGTTACCACAACTCTGCTCTTGTTTTGTAAGCTGTGCTAATTAGATGAAACTACTCTGTGTACACAAAGCCTTTTTACCTCACATCATTGTTTTACTGGGTAGGCAGTTCAGATTATGTGTGGTTACATAAACCTTGTGCCTGAAACAAGAGCACTATTAGGTACTCCTTCCTTTTTCCCTGTGACAGATCCCAAATATCCTCCTGGTACTGTTAACATTGTTTCTGCTAACAACCACAAAGAGGACAGTGGAAAATAACCAAGTTGTTTACTGTTGTATCTCAACAAGGACTTGTTGGCTCTGTTTTGGTTGTAAAAGAGAGAATTGCCTGATCCAGACACGACTTGTCATTATTTTATTTTACACACAAGCTGTGTATGTCAGAAAATCAAAGAGGTTTGAAAACCCCAACCAGAGCTACCATCTGATCAGAGCAGCTTAGTCGTCCTTCTGGACAACTTCCTTCACAACACTTGGCGTGAAGACCACCAAAGATAAGGATTTTACTTGCCACATTTTGGTCATATTAACAAGTCTTTTAAGTAACAGATTCAGCTTCCACCCACAAATGATAGTCTGGAAATGGAACAGGTGTAGTTTTACCACTTTATAATGTCTCTGGGAGAAGGATGATAACAGAGACATTTGCTCTGCACAGATGCCGCCTTCTGTAACAGAAGGACAATGATGGGATGGTAACCACTAGGCTGATATATGTCCCATGAAGTCCATTAACAGCTACACAGCATCTTTAGGAGGTGTTGCACTGTTTCTGGAATGGGCCCCAACGTCCACATGTAGTTTTATAACAAATGGAGCTACATAAAAACTGTGGAGTGAATTAAACAACTGAAAACACTGTCCTCAGAGTGACATGAAGTATTAAGTACTTCAGCTTTCCAGCAATATCATTCAGCATTTCTCATTCTGAGTGATAAGGTTTAGTGGTTTAGGGGTTACGGTGATAGTGCTGGGTTGTTGGACTTGATCTTAAAGGTCTCTTCCAACATGATAATTCTATAATTCTATGGTTCTGTCCTCACCTTTATGTTTGATTCTTTTAATTTCTGGAAAATTTGCCTGTCTAGGTACAAATCAGATTATATCTCACTGCCACAGCAGCTTCCCATCCCCTCTCTGAAGCACAAATATTTATTTTAGCCTTTAAAATTTTAGAGAAACATCTTCTTTTGATGCCTGAAAATTCACGTCATATAACACAGTGCCCACCTTTCCCAAACAAAGATGAAGTTCTCCCTGAAAAGACACCCCACAAAACTGCTATTTTCGGTACGGTTGAATTGAATATTTCAGATCAATTTATTGATCTGAAATAACAAGATAAGTACACCAGTTTAAACTACAAGTTACTACACAGCTTCTACTGTTCTAGCAAACTCACTGTTTAGATCTCTACACAGCAAACCATATGTTCAGCACCAGCAGTAGTAGGATGCACTATCCAGACTCGGAGGAGGCAAGTCAGTAACTCAAATAGCCCTTGGGTACTGCTCCTAAGGAGCTGGCATTACAGATCAGCACTGTGTTACAATCCTGCACAAACTTTACACAGAGGATATTTTCCAAAAAGACTTGTTAAGAAAGCCTCAAAAATTATGCTAGATTTCATCAATTGAGTACTTCATTTATACAGCTAATTTACCTTGCACGATGTAATAATAATGGCCATAAATTAAGTCAGAAGCATGTGAAAGATAGAGATATCAGACTGTATATGAAATATTGAGAGAATATATTTATTACTACAGACTGGAAGTCTAGACAGCAGTAAAGATAGATTCAAATAGTGCATCTCTCAAAGAATAACAGTGGTCATAAAACCTATGCAACCATGGAACAAAGGTCTTTGAATGAGTTACAGAATGTAGCTACCAATAAATTTCACAGGAACAACAAAAAGAACAAGATTTCAAATCACTATAACCACTAAAAGTAACAAATAAAGAAAAAATAAAGAATTGCAACTGTATTCTCAAGCAAAATTGCCACTTAAATCAGTGGAAACTTTCTCTAGGGAAATATTTGAAGTACTGGAACAAATTTAGTGGGTTTTTCTGAAAAGCTCATTGAGAAAGCAAGAAGAAATTAGTTGGCATTTTCAAGGTACAACAAAATCGTTACATAGAATTGTTTTAAAACTTCAAATTACTGGGTTTTTTCCTTCATTGCACAGTTTGCATAAGGACTTAGGAAAATGAAGGGCATAATGACTCATTAAGGGAAGATGGAAGAATAAAAACAGGCTGCAAAAACCTGTTATTCCCAATCTGAGTAATACTTTAAAACAAGGACTCACATCTGAATTAAACTGGTATTAAGGTAAAGGGCATTCCTTTGAGGCAGATCTTTATAATACATTTGGCCCTGAAAAAGGCTTGTGAAGTAAATTGAGTATTTCTCTGAAGTCCAAAAGGGTACAGTTATTTACATTGCTTTTGAACTGCTCACTCCACCTACAGTTGTGGTAGAATTCCCACTTCAATCCAGACAGACAATTTCCCTGCACGATGCCTCTCTTTGTCCTTTATGGCTTGACCTCCCAATCACAAGGGTCTGCAGTGCAGGGAATTGCTGCTACTCATAGCCCAACCCAAACATGAGCTTCAACTTTTATTTTACACACGGCACAATTATTTTGTGTAACTACCCTCTGGAAGGCATCATAAATAGAAGGAGATGAGCAAGTCCCACCAGTACATTAATAAGGTACATGAAGTGAAAGTTTTGAGAACAGACACTGCCAAAGAGAATATAAAGATTTCAAAGTCATCCCTAAGTCTTTGAGACAGAGTTGACTTAAATGTCTGGTGTGCAGCACTTGACTCTTGCAGGATCTCAGTGCAATGAAACCATGATTCCTCATCTTCTTCAGCAGGTAATTTTCTTTAACTGAAGTCTTTCCTATTTTTCCATTTAAAAAATGAAAAAAAAAAAAAAGAAAAAACAACTGCTAAAGTGTTTACAAACGTCAAGCTATTAAAAGTTGTTCCTTATATGCCTGAGGTTAAATATGTACTAAATATTTGCAGGATTAGGGATTCAGAGAACTGCTGAATAGCTATTAAATTGTTTCAGCACTTAGTGAAAAATGAGCTTTAACAACAAGGTGAAAAAGAACATTCTAGATAATAGCTTGCTTTTTTGAAACAAGAGAAGATATTTCCCATTCGCGTTTTATGAGGCAATTATCTGATTTTTGAGCAAGGGTCTGACATTCTAAATCTACATCATAAAGCCTCACTGTTATGGCTGAGAATTTGCTTTCATTTCTTTTCCATTCACATGTTTTTAAGAAGAAAGGATTCTTACTTTAGCAAAAGGACTACAGTATAAAATTAAAAACTCTCAGCTATTAGACCATGTTAACAGCAAGTCACTTTTTATCTTTTAATTTTTCCATGGAGCTGCAATTTGATGGATGCAGAATTTTTCTCCTGGGACATCTCAGAAGTACCAGTGGAAATAATTACTGGATTCTTCAAGGACTTAATAAATAACTTGTGAATTCAGTTTTTAAATGGTGATCTATCCAAACCAATGCTCCAGCTGAGAGAAAGTACATCTTCTCAGCCTAGTGGTGAACATTCAAAATTACATCTGAATTCCATTACAATAACCCAATATTTATTCTGTAAAATTCATACTCTATTAAACAGATACAGCTCACATGTGAAACCATTTTAATCATGAATTGTTGCAAAACAATATACAGAGTACCCAGGTCCATAAATTAATGAAAGGTATTTTTACCAATTAAAAAAATTAAATATCTGATAGCTTTGTATAGATACATCCATTACACAAGTTTAGCGACAATTAAAATGTATTTCTGTAGTCAATTACTAACAAAAATAAAAAACAACAAATAAGAACACCAAATAAACAAACAAATAAAAACAAACATCAAAACCAAAAAAATCAGTCGAGTATCTGTCTAGGGAGCTAGTTAAAACGATTGAGGATATTGCTCCAAGCTCTTCTCCATTTCAGCACACCCTGACCTGCAACAGCAGAGTGGGTGAGCATTTCTTAGCTACTTCACCACAAAGATACCACTGCTTAAACAACCAGAAGATCAACTTAAAGGCTGGTGAAGGCAAATTTAAGCAAAGCTGACTAAATCTGCACAGTACCAGGTGAGAAGCTTTCACACAATCCCCTTGCCAAGATCCAGTTAATAAGGGCAGTGATCTCCATCTGGCCATTTTATACCATGGCAGATGCTTCTAAGCAATTGCTTTTTGTAGTTCCCCTTTACAAACTTACACCAAAATACTGTAACTACATCCACTATAATTTGTACATTTTATTTTCCCAGTGCAAGTCTGCATATAAACATTTAATTCACATTAACTTTTTCCAGTCCTAGTCCAGTTTAGTTTAGTGCATTCAAAAACTACATTATTATAGAATACTATAGATAGTACATACAAACTGAGCCCAAAATAAGGGAATGAATGAATAATAATTGCATATATTAATCTAGTTAAAGTTTTTAAGGAGGACAATTACAAACTTTTCAAACAGTGGTGATGTTGAGAATAGCAAAACCAGCAACTGCTTGAAGATATCAACCTATCAACTCTTACTCAGAACTGAAAATTATAATTACACTTGTAGGAAACAGAATTGTTTGAGCATCATTCTCCTTCTCCTATCTGTTTGCAATACCAGATATGGATTTATTGGAGATGAAGGGACAGGAAGAGTAAGGGACAAACTAAGGAGGAAGTGGGTAAAATTCAGTACATTTTTAGTACCAATAACATAACTGCAGGCTGAACAGCTCATAGTAGACAACAAGCAGTGAACAAGTATGTAACAAATAATTATAGCAGTAAAAGTAGAACGTAGTATAAAAATAGGCAACGTATGGCTCTCCCCATAATAGCTTTGTTGTTGAAAAGAACCTAAATGCTTCGGAAGAGCATTTCCCCTCAATGGAGTTGAATTCCAACTTCCAGAATACACAGATCACAGCTGCAGACCTGACCCAGCCAGAAGAACAAAATTAATCATTGCAGTAATAACTACCATAATCTCCTTTACAGACTTTATTAAGTTCCAAAAACTGGGGTCTGATAGTATTTTAAATAATGCTATTTAAAAAACTTCCTTCACTTGTATTAACCATAGGCTAGCTTTTTCCTTACTCAACCATATAGCTGAGATTGTTTCCCACTCTATCATTTATTTCATAAACAAAACCTAATTATTTATACTCTCACTAGGAGTTGTACCTCTGACATCCTGCTGCCCATCCCAGCACTGTGGGGCTCCCACCATTTCACACCCAGACCTGTGATACCCAGGCTGTCTTTCTGTGGCTACAGAGGTGTAGGAAGGCAGGGGATGGATGGCTCGATGTGAACAGAGAATGTCCCCCAACGCAGGGACAGAGGCAACAAAACAGTGCCCACAGACCCAGAAAATAGATGAAGGGACCAAACTAGGTCTAATCATAGCTAATATGTGCTTTCATGGACCTTTCTGAGCCTGTCTGAGTTCAAGAAGCAGTTGGACAATGTTCTCAGGCACATAGTGTGATTCTTGGCATGTCCTGTGCAGGGCAAGGAGTTAGACTTGATGATCCTCGTGGGTCTCCTCCAACTCAGCACATTCTGTGATTCTGTGATTTCTTAATCAAAGCATCAAGTATATATTAATTTTAAAACACAGTCAAAAGTAGGCATATACTTCACTGAATTAAGTTCGTAATACAACAAGACTTTGCAACACCGTTCCCCAAATTATCTGTCAAAGTTCCTTCCACAATCACGGAAAGGATTAGACCCATCAGAGTGGATCCAAAACAACCAGCAAACTATGAGACTGGCTTCTTGTGTAGCCAGGATGAGTTCTGGGAAAGAGCCTTCAGAAAACCTCCCCACACATGGGTTGCATAATAAAATCCATTCAAAGGAAAGGAATTCCTAGTAACTGATGGCATTAAGACTCAGACCTTTGGAAAACAGTATAAGGAGATGCAAATGAATCCATTTCCTTTTAGAACACTCCTATCTTTCCTCCAACGCTGTTGCTGAGGACAAGGCACAACCAGGAGGGTTGTGTCAGGACTCTGTGCAGGCTGTGACCATGAAAGAACAAGTTGTGTTGAGAAAGCAGAGACTGTCACACCCTGAGGAACAGGAGATGCAGCAAGGTGAAGGCAGAGGTGACTGCTGGTCTGAGGAGAACAGCACATGAGGTGCATACTCCTTTTACACAGGCTCAGATTTCTGTCAGACAGCAGCTTTGGTAAATTCTCCCAGAAGCTGCCCCAACTTAAATTCCAGGACACATCAGTAATGTCCTGCATTTGATGCAGCCAAGGTCCCTTGGAGCTATGCCCTGAAGTTACTCCACATGTTATCTATCTAGTTTCGTAACCTGGAGGAGAAACAGCGCTACTTTATCTGTGGCTAATCAAACAAACTTGTTCCAGAAATGATGGTCACCAGAAATAGACCTACTGTGGAACAGCCAATGCTTCCTGCCTGATCAACAAACCCGAGAGAGGAAGAAATTAAAAGATGCAGGTATAACCATCTGCAGGGTTCTGAAGAAGGCACTTATAGTCCACCTCAGTCCCATTTTAGGAAGACAAGCCTCTGTGGGGACTCATCTGTACTCCCTAAAAGATCATAAAATATACATGATATTCCCCAACAATCTCAGCAGGAGTGTTCAATCAGGCTTCTCCCAGACCAAAGCCAGCCATCCTCCTGTGGCAGCCTGAAAATGATGAACACTTTCATGAAGAGTCTTCCCTTCAAGTCAGCACGCTGCAGCCCCAGATAACACATGGGCCTTGTCAGGATGCATGAAAATATTAGGTATTTGACACAACAACATCGTACTTCTGCATCCTAAGCAGTGCTTTATAAAAACACTAGTTTTATACATGTTTTTTCAGCAGAGCTTGGATATAAACTGTACTGCACCAGGACAATATGCACACTAACCTGGGACTGGTTTCCAATAGACCATGAAATTACCAGAATTATCATCCATCTCAAAGAAAGCAAAATCTTGATCATAAAACATTACTTTAAACTGAAAGTCTCTAGGCAAAAATTTTACTGAACCTTAAAGTTTTCGTGGGCAAACATGCACAGTATTTGTACCATGGGTCAGTTACAGCTTCCTAAAGCTAAACCCAGGCTCTCTCAGCACCACAGCAGAGCTCTGCCTCTCTCAGTAGCTCTTAGACTAGATCAGATTCCAGCAGCTCTGAGCTTTTCAGATTGCAACATGGTGGCTGAGAAAATGCCAAAAATCTCTATGCGTCCTTCGCTTAAGTGAAATCATGAATATGAAGGTCTAGCTGATGTGCTACCCACTCAAAATGTCAAGAACAAAAATGCTAGTAGTTAGTAATCATTTTAAACAGTACATTTTTAGACTAGATTCCAATTAATTTCTCTAATTGGAGGAGAGATAGGGGCTCTCTGAAAGGAGAGGGTCCATTTGCATCTCCTTACCCTATTTTCTAAACGTTGGGGTTTGCCCCATATATTTAACCAACATTTTGGCTAGGCTGCTCTTCCCCAGACAAGTTTAATCTTTTCCTACCACTCAGATGCATTTATCACCTAAAATAGCATCTGAGTTTTACAGCAGAATGTTGCAGCATCACTGAGGTCACAGCTGATAGAAACCCCTGCTTGCTCATTGAAGATCTCCATGCTGGCCTCAGAGTGTAAGTCCAGAAATGTATTTTAATTATAAGTTTAAAGAATCTTAAAAATGCAGAGGTTATTCTGATAAAGCTGCCTCTCAAGAATAACTTTTTTACCTTCATTCAGCAATCTATTTTTTTTTTCAAGGCAGACCTCAAGATTAAAGAAAGAGTAAAGTAAAATATAGTTTGGAGGGAGCAGGTTTTATTAAGCATTTTGCTAAGATCTAAGGAAAAAACAGAAAAAATCTCAACGCAGTAAGTTTAGTCATCTACCTTGCTCAGAGATACTGACAGAGACCAGCCCCCTCTGCTGTGACTCCTGTATTATGTGATGCTTACAGTGACATGAAAACGGAATTTAACAACTGTTCTGGTAATGCAGTGACAGAAAGCCACTACAAATATTCTTTAATTATTCTTATTTTTAAACTTTGAATTTTACAGCTGTCTACTTTCTGCTGTCTTTTTTAGCCCAGCTGAACTGATTTTATACCCCTTTGTTAGAAACTTATTGCAACTCATCTTATCCATCTGTCATTGCAAATTGTCCCTGTGTTTTTTGAGAATTCTGCAGCATGGCCATTCTATAATTTTCAATACAGTTACATTTTGGTCTCAGCATTTACCCTGAACTTACTTTTCATATTTCATTGGGACACTCACAAAGCTTTTATCATACTCACTTAAACACAGCTTGATATCTAAGAAACTGGATCAATCCTTGGGCTAACATGTCTTTTAACTGGACACAATAGGAATGATTTGGAAGAATGAGACAAACCTCCTTAGAGAAGCACAGTATAATCAGACATAAGATAGTGTTAAGCTATCATCATAGCAAATAAACCAAGTTTTTTCTCCCTCTGAGATAGTCTAACAGGGACTTATTAACAACGACTGCAGTAGCCAAGGCTCAGAGCAGCCTACACTGAACTGCAGAGCACTGTCACTCTCCCTTGGGTTAAACAAGGCTGGAAATTAAATTAGCTCTTTTTACAGCACCAGTCATGACTCCAAAGGCAAAGGGGTGAAGAAGACTAGAAAGTCTCTTCCCTACAGAGGTACTGGAGGAGCACAGGAATAATCCAGCCATGAAGCTGCAGCACTGACTTTACCATAGACCCAGTCTCTGATGATCCTTCCTGCAGCTCCTCTCCTGCTGGCTAACCCATAGCCCCAGGGAGGGCTCTTCTTCAGCTCTGAGCTCTGGCCATGAATACCAGCACACCTTTAAATCTCCACTCTCTTACCCATCTCTGTCGTACAAGGAACTCATTTCCCACGATGCAGACTAGGTCCCCAGAGGATAAGAGGAAAGATTTTCCCTTGTGAACACACTCTCCACAAGTCGTTACGTTGCTGAAAAATTTAAAGCTGAAAATATGTCCCTTTCTTCATTCCCAGACACCCCACATACACAATTCAATGAAAAAAGCAACAACCTACTACACGTCACATTTCTCATCTGTTTTTTCTTAAAAAAAATTTAAAGGCATATACTGTGGCTTTGAGGACTGAAGGATGCTGTTAGTAATAACCATGCACAGTATTATATCCAAGTATTAGCCCATTTGAGGCTTTATCAGGAAACTACATGACAATTAACTGCCCACAATGTGGAGTTTTGAAACAGAGGGTGGGTCATGTTACAAGAAGGAAAGCGGGGTTAGTTACTGCTCCAGAGACCTCTTAAGTCAGTAGGAGACTTTAGATCCTTATTCCTTTAACATAAAACTTGTTTCCCACAAGTTTTACATGAAGACTGTTCTGTGAAATTAGCAGAGAGTATTTATATGTTGCACTGATATATTCCAGATGTAGATTTTGATACTGCTAAGTAAAAAAAAGACAATCTAGCTAATTTAGGGGATCCTCAAAGTAAACCTCAGTGCCGTTTATTTTCCCTCATCATATTCCTTTTGGCAGTGCTAACTCAAACTCATAAACAATAGGGCTGTAAGGCAGAAAATGCAGCATGCACTCAACCACAACTGAAAGCAATAGGAGTGGAGCACGCTGAGCACCTGGCAAGGAAGTCCTTCATTAGCACCATTTGGAAAGTCATACATGAGATCACTCACTCCTGGCTCTTAACAAAGAATATGAGGTGGTCCAGAGCAGAAAATGTACCCAAATCAAACACATGTGTTGACATATACCATTACCCTGCTGGTTTTAATAAAAAGGGTAAGAATTTATTCCTAAAACCATTCTAGAATTGTCCTGTATTTTGAGTATAATTCACTACTTGTGTTTGGTTGTATGGATTAGAACCATGATAAAAACCTGTAACTAGGTCTTGTCGTAAAAAACCCACAGTTCATTTGGCATGACTGTCCTTTTAAAGTTAATGGCACTGTTTATGCTCCTATGCAAATAAGAGCAAGAAATCAAGAATCATTTCCAGAGTCACTCTTTGCATAAATGAAATGACCCTTTCTTTTTTAAAAAAAGAGAAAGATAATTTGAAAGGAAGAAGCAGTTTGAGGTAAACCATAAACAGACAATGTCTCGAATTTCTTCCTCATAATCAGTTTGTAATTGAAAGCTTTACAAACAGGACAGGCTGCCTATATTCTGAAGAGACTGCCATCTTCTCTTTAGTGCATGGCATATAATTCAGTGAAAGAAAATACCTTTGACAGTCTCAGATCCTTTCTTCTACCACTTCATCTTTAGTTGTATTTTATTTGCATTGAGTAGCCACTTTCCATCCATTTGCTGAGGCCTTTTATCTCTCCTTTTACTCAGAGCTCAAATTCTCTGCCAGGAATGCAGCACACCACAACTCAGAAGTTATATGCCAGCATTCATCATGATAGTTTAAGTGTCCAGTGTTCAATTCTACCTGGGAAATTCCTACAATTCATTCAACTTATTAATGCACATATGTTGTATAAAAAAACAGGTACTGTTTCTTCCAGGCTAATGAAACTTACATGATTCTAAAATCCTGGAACAGAAAGAAAGAATGCTGTGATTGCCTACGGCTTAAAAAAAAAACTAATCTGAAGTATATGTGATTAATAACACCTCTCACTGGCCAGGGTTTTTTTAAGAAAAAAGAAATTCATGTAGATTTTTTCAATTACATTTTCTAAGAGGATATAGAGGACAAAACAAAGTCACTCTAGTTGCAATTTTGTCTCCCTCAAACCTTCAATACAACCATTCTAGTGTGCCATGTTTCTGTTTTACTGTAACCATTATCACATGGATAATAAAACAATGTTATTTGAAGTAAGTGGGTAATTTTTTCAAGATGTTGCTTATTTGGACGAACAGACTGCAGTAAGGCCAGTTCCTCTATATGGTATGTGATGACTGGTTTTGTGCAATGATTAAATGATTCACTCTCTTCCTGAAGCTGTTAAATAAATAAAAAAATATAAAATAAATTTAAAACCCCACTCATTTTCATGAATGTTCATTTACTAAAATAACTCTTTCTATGCCATATATTATATTTCAAATATATTACCATATAATTTAAGATTATAAATCTGGAAAAAGGCATTGGTCATCTTTTGCAAATGCAGCCAAATCCTCCTGCTGAAAAATGTTCTCTTACACCATCACACTCTGCAACAGCATCAGCAGATCCAGCCTCACACCTAAGCTTTTATCAGCTCTTCTCGTTAATGTTGACCAGTGCCCATTTTGCTGGTAATAGTATGAAAAGACAGTATAAATGCATACAGGGCCATTTTTAAAAATAAAACTGCATGTAAGTCAGCTCAGCAAACAATAATTTTGAATTATAAAATGTAACAATTTTAACAAGCAGCCCACTCCTGTAAAACTCTCAATCTATTCAACCTTCAGGACATCACTAAAAAGTGCCATCTTAAAGATCCCAGCAGAATCTCCACACTCCCATTCAAAGGGGTTTTGGTTTTGTTTTGTGTTGTGTTTGATTTGGGGGTTTTAGAAAGAAAATTATCAATAATCAAATGTAGCATATTCCAGTTCCAATTAGGAATGCTGTTGTCACAGTATTGTTGAATCCAGTCTGGGAAGTTACTTTTCATAAAAATACTTTAAACTTTATTTACCATTGCCTTACTCACTCAGTTGACATCTATTGCACCAACTGCTGCAAAAGCAAGAATAAAGCAGGACTCTCAACATCATCATCATCATCATCTTGGAAATTTCTATACTGCTTCATCAATTCACTATGATAAGCTAGTCACAGACCTACCTAAGAGTCAGCTAAATACTAGAAACAGCTGACAAAACAGATTTGATTCTGAAGACTATGTAAGGATGAGGGAAAAGGAGAGAATGGTACGTATCAAATCTTATGTCATGAAAGAAAACAGTTACCAGATCTATAAACTGATCTTCCTGTAGGAGCAAGGACACATTGTATTCGATCTCTTCCACAGGAAGAGTACGTAGGAAACAGAGTAAATAACTGGTTTGTAAGAATTCTTCACATTACACTGAAGTAAAAAAAAAGTGGAAGAGATGAGAATGGTAGAGAAGTTTTGTGTGTTAGTTATGCTGCTGGACAGCTATGACTCATCCAGGACCCTCCAGGCTATTTACTGAGCAATCCATTAACTGCTGCTAATTTTCATCTTGGAAATCACTTATTTTCTTTTATAAAACAAGGAGGCAATTGTTCTTCGCACTGGAAAGTATAACACACACACATACATGCACCAGTTGGCTCTGTTAGTGTGTTACTTACGTGGCCCACACGATCTGACACTACTGTTACAGTAGAGTTCTATCAACCCCACACAAGGACCTCCCCGGACCGTCTCCACCCTTGCACTCAGTGTCCCGCTCTCAGTCATCACAATGGGGCCTTTTCTGGTCCGAGAAGGGAGAATTACCGCAAATGAGATCATGGTAACACAGCCACAGAGCCATGCCAGGACTCCTCTGCTGTTGTGACATCTTGCGCTAGGATGGATGTTTCAGATTTCAGAACTGTGGGCACTCAACTCAACTGGCCAGATGTTTCATGATTCCTTTTGGATAAGCTCCCCAGTCAAACCTAGACAGCCAAAAAAAGAGAAACCTTTTCTTTCTTTTTCTTTCTTTTGTTCTTCGTTTTTTCTTTTTTTTTTTTTTTAAATAAGTGAAATGTCCTTTAACTGTGTATCCCTTTTCCTAACTGGCTTTCTCATTATGAAGGTAGTTGGTCCTAGTGCATACAAACTGTGGTCGAAAGCATCCCAATTTGGTCCTCATATTCCTGCTCCGGAAATCTTAGTCAATGTCCTGTTGTTGATTATCTGACTTTCACCATTCCTGTGCCAGGAGGAGGTTTCAGCCATGTCTTCCTGCCTGTTTTTCTTTTAATTATTTTGTTTCAGCTGTTCTCCTGTCCTGCAATAAATAGTTCTGAAACACTGGTGGCCCAGGTGTGAAAGGTGTGGAGAGAGCAGTGTTACTGCAGTGGAGTGCTCACCTTGGCAAGCCTATTGCAGCCCCAGTGTCCCTGTAGGTGTAGGTTTCAGGCTCCCTGGACCCCAACCCTTGGAGCCAGTTGCTCACCCATCACAGGAGGTGTTTATCCAGCCGTGTGCTGGACATTTAGTCCAGAAAGATCCTGTGAGAGATAGTATTGAAAGCTTTACTTAAAAATGGACACATAGCAATTTATCCAGCTGAGAACTCACTCTTAATTTGTTAATTTCCATTCAGTCTTCAGAACATGTGTTTTTTACAGAAGTATCAAGAAAGAAGTTAGCTGAGAGCATTGGAAGGAAATCAGCAAACTGTGTAGGTAAGAAAGAGGACAATACAGACACAAGCATTTTATGCTGGATATTATTGTAATTTAGCTTTTCTTTACTTCAGTTAGCTTTACTGGAAGGAACCCTGGACTTCATTCAGGCTAAACATCTGTTGTATCATAATTCTCTCCTTGTTAGGTGACAACAGGAGGTGAGCTACACACAGAGGTTGCAAACTCTCAAAAGTGAGGAAATGCCAGATTCAAGGTTGCCTAATACAGCTTCTGTATTGTGATACATGCTGTAACTATGCACTTGCATTTTTTTCCCCAGACCTCATGCACACCACAGCACAGACAGTTCTTCTGTCAGAATTTCTTCAATATTATTTCTTATACTTTTGTTTTCCACTATCTGAACTCATGACTTTACTCAATCATAATGCCTTCAAATATTTAATGAAAATAACCTTTACTAGACTCTAAAAAGCGATGTCATTTTACAAAGACAGACACATTAAGAAAGAGGAAATATTAAACAACAAGAGCCAGACCTGCAAAGCAGTTTCACTCATTTAAATAAATAGGAATTTAAGCAAGTAAAGTAGGCAACTCAAATTTAAATAAAAAAATTATTTATTAAACAACAACAACAAAAACTTCAGAGTATTTGGGGACTTAAAAAATTAAAGTTAAAAACTATGCTGTTACTTAAGGTGTTTTATTCTGTGTTTTCACACAGCCCAAATGGCCTTGTGATAGAATAGAAGCCACACTGCCTTTGAGTTGGGATTTCAAATTGTCTTTCTTTTTACCAATGCTCAATGTAGCCATATCTTGAACAGTGTTTTGTACCTTCAACATGTAAATCACAGTAGCTTTTCAAGAGAAAGCCCAACGAGGCAGGAAAAGAGTCAATATTAACATTTGTTGATCCAATGTTTCCAGCTGAGTACAGCCCAGCTGGTCAAACACCACAGAAAGTTGAGCCAGAGTGAGTGAGGATGAAGCAGCAAGGCACTTGTTTCCTGAAAATGCACATTAGACTCTGTCTCCATCCATCATTTTGAGATCCATCTTGCTTACCACTTAAAAAAAGCTTAGCAGAAGCAATTAAATACTATTACATTGAGCATTTATGGCGAAAAAATAACCCTTCAGAAAGTTATGCCACCTGCCAAGGTCTGATCTTTTCACTGGTCATGGAGGGTGAAGCAATGAAAGAAGTTTGTGTTCTCTGGAAGGCAAACAAATCATTTGCCTTTCACAGTAGATGCTCCAATGGTAACTGTATCTGCAGTTTTGCTTTCAGTTCTAAAAGCTTCATATCTTATCAATAAATTGATGGAAAGGAATAAAGCAAGAAAATGTAACTGGGAAAATAACTTGGATGCATAGAATACAACAATTTGTGGCTATGGTCTGCTTTTGTAGGAATTAAACCAGAGGTAGTTTTGCCATTGCAGTACTGCACACATGGGAAGAAATGGGAAGAAATCTTCCTGCAGTGAGTCAGCTCATCCACTGTGTCCCTTTCTTTGCTCTTCTGGTAAATAAAGGATATTTGCACACCTGACTAAATAGGAAGGTCTGATTTATTGACTTCAGTGCTATCTGAATAAATAGCACCATTAGAGGAGGAAACTAAGAAAGTTGTTAAAAGAAGAGCTCTGATAAGACCAAGGAAGTTCCAGTGATATAGACAGGGCTGTTTTCTATAAACTAGCAAATTTTGTGCTGTATTTAAAGGATGTGACACTATGGTTCCATATCATTGCCAAATTGGAATGATCATGCCTGTGAATCACCCATTTCAAAACATAATTCCTACTTACCTTGAAATGGAAAGAATGGAAAATCTAAACAAATAAAGGCACGTGGTTTCCTGATGTTTTTTCCATAACATGTAATTCAGTGGTAATCAAGGACATGACAAATCACAGGAACACCGAATTTAACCCTGAGCCAAATTTCAAACAGGTGTGGAGGGTGCAGTCTGCCAGCTGTAACCACTTAGGAGAACAAACTTTCTTAACAAAAGGCCTCCAAAATCACAATTTGATGCAATATTAACAATTATACCAATTAATTTTGCATGTTATGGAGTTCTACATGGATCGCAAGTGCATCGGCAGAAGATCAGGTAGTCACTGTGAGCAGATTAGAGTATCTACTCACCTCGTACCAGGTATAGAAGGAAAAAAACCCCAAAAAACTACAACAACAAGAACAGCAGGGTTCATAAGAAATGAGATAGCAAATACTATTTTTAGTATTAGAGTACTGTTACATAAACCCTTTATATTCATTATATACTCCACTATGTGAAATATTAGAAGGCATTATCATCTAGTATCTGGGTTTCTCAAACTAAAAGATGTTTCTCTAATTGAGTTATCTGTTTAAAATGGGTCTCAATAAGGTCTAGAAAGAATAGATATTTACTAAGAGCACAGGAACATAGGGAGTAATAAAAGACAGGATGGAAATCAGAAAAGATAACAATCCCTCACATCTTGTTCAAATTACAGTGAAAGTAATGAACAAGGTTGTTTCATTCCAGTGACACTGGGACCAAGATGCAAAGCACAGATGAGTCACCACTAAATGACAGAGGATTCCTTGACAATGTTTTGGAACAACTTTACTGAACTCCTTCATCTTCCCGTGTTTCCTTTTGTTTGTTTTACTGTCTGACAGTTTTTGTTAAATTCACCTCTAACTGCTGTGTGTTTCATGATAGCATTTGTTTTCACTTGGAGCTAGCTTAAATGAAATAGCAAACATTATTTCTAACCAAACCACATGTTTGACAATCAGACTTACTGAGCAAAGGGCCAAGTGGCAGATCCTACATTAAAAGAGTGCCATTAAAACAGTGACTCAGACATGCTGATCAAGTCTAACTCCAGAACATTTTTGCTTTCTAAACCCAGTGATGTTCAACCCATGTTTCAGATTGCCTCAACTCACTAAGGAGGCATACAATCATTTGCATTGACTGAAAAATTTGCTGAAAGAGGTCAAGAATTGCTTTTTCTTTCTTATTGCCATGTAATTGTCTCTTAAGATGTATGTGCAACATAAAACACATTATAATCCATTTGATTTAGTAACTAATTCACATGACACACAATTAAAACAAACCAAACGTATTTCTAGAAATCTAAGTTAGGATTCCTGCTGCTTTTTGTTACAAAAATTTGAGTCACAGTCTAAAAAAGGTTCCAAAGATCCATATTAAAACTTACATACTTTATGTCTGCTAAATAAACTACTTCATAAGAACTACGACAGATTAGTTGCAACACAATCTCTATAAAGGGACGAGAAGATGCCTCTGCACTTATTCTTGCTTGACCCAGAATATTTCTATTAAAACATTGGTTTTAAAGTCCAGTCTTGACTTTAAAATGTAGAAGAGAGAATCCACCAATGGGGTTTTTTTTATGTCATCGGTGTTAATTAACCTCAAAACTGCCAAGATACAATTTTCTTTGGATCTGACTTGACTTTAATTAACTTTATTCTTCTCTCATTGAAATTTTTGATGTATACAAACCAGGCTAGGAAATCTGGAGGTTTTGTGATCAAATTAAAGGGTCTCCACTTCCTCTTTGATCTGCTGAGTAGGAATTCCTAAACCTTTTAAATGGAGTAATGGAAGACAGACATTCTCTTCTCAGATATTTGACAATCTAAAGTACTGAGAAAAGTAAACATATAGTCCATGAATAATTTAACATTTCTTTTCAAAGGAGCTAAAGATTATCTAAATAGAAATAAAGTATTCAATGAAAGATTTTTCTTTGGCAACAATTGCAAATCCTGCAAACTTACAGCATGTGCACACGTGCTTCTCAGAAAACCTGTGAATTTAATGCAACATAAATAGTTACATCAAAAGAGGCAGCATTATACTAAACTCATGACAAACATACTTCTCTTTTCAAGCACTCACACTCCGTAGCCTTTACGGATCATGAATTTACAAGTAACAATGATCTAAGAAAACTCTGTCCATTTCATATCCAGTAAAATGGAAACAACTAGATCAATGTCGTATTTTGTGAGATCCCAGTACACACAGCAATTGCTTCTGCTGCTTAATTAGGACGAGCAAATTTTAAGGGGCAGGTGGGTACTCCAGCTTTGGCAGAGGCCATCCAGAGGAACAAGGCAGTCTCAGTGTTGCTGGACCTGACTTCACTGAACATCGTAAGACTGAACATTGAACCCAGTTCAAGGAAACAAAACTTGAGATGCTGGATGAAAAATAATGAAGACTGTAGTCACACAATCTGCTCCAGGTATGGCAGCACCAAAGGTTAGCACTCTGCCTCTTTATTTAGGAAGCAAAGGCTACGAGCTTGTGCCCCAAAATCAGCTGTGTACAGCTGGACAATCAAACCAATGATCCCATGAGCAGGCAAGGAGGAGCTAGACTCCATTATATTCACATCTGCAATTATTCCTGTATTCTTTACAACACGTCTATGTTTAGGTCTAAACAAATGATACAATAGGAAAGGGGCAGGTGAAGCACGTAGCTAAATCAAGGACAAAGCCTGTGGTTAGGAATAGAGAAAGAGGGCATCTAGTTGCCATAAACACAAAGCAGCAGTGTCTCCAGCAGCTGCAGATAACAGTAATCTTCATGGGAAGGAATTCAAGAGTATAGAGAAGACCACAGGCTTCTGGTACAGAGCTGCAGAATAGTGAGCAAGAAAGAAACAGCTTTACTGGAAATAAAGAGAACTCCCTCTAGGTGTGAAATGCCTGGCAGCAATGTCTCCTGCACACTGAAACACGTCTAATTCAGAAAGTTTAGGAATATGCAAATGAGTGAGAATCAGTAATATTAAATATTAGCTCTTAAAGCACCATGGAATAATGTTGATCTTTCAGAATTGCACTAAACTGTGCTTGGAGTATCAAATCAAATGTATTTCAAGTAAATAAATTATATATATTTTTAACATTAATTAGCCCATTCTAAATGACATTTCTCCAATTAAACTGTCCTTAATATTTATTTAGCATAACCAACTCTTTTCCAAATTTGCCACGGTTTCCTCTGTTTTAAGGACATTTCCCTAGTATCACCTCCATTTGAACTCTGCAATAGCACAGCTTTATTTTAGTAGCCACCCAGTCTCTATATTCCAATAGAGAAATGAAGCAGAGAGGAGCAGCAATGCATTAAGAAAGGGTGAAATACCGTGTACATCTGCATTCTGCCAGATAACCCACAGCAGCAACCTGTTCTTTCCCTATGACTTTGCAGTCAGGAAGAGCTCACAGACCAGCAATTACTTTTATTCACAAATCAGCCATATGAAGCCTCATTTATGTTGCCTCAAATCAAAAGTGCAACAGCCCCAATGCTGTAGATTTTTAAAATTGGGAAATAAAACTAGTAATTGCCTTTTTCATTATTGCCTCACGCTGGCTCAAGATGCATGAGCAACATTAAACACATTAGCAGCTCTTAGTCTGATTAACTAACTCAAGGCAACAAAACCAAAGGAGTTATGGCCACCATTCCTTCTAGAACAAAAGCTAGAGTCTCAAAAGTGGACTTGAGAGCTCTCTGTTAAATTGATATAGCTTGGGTCTGCTAGAGAAATAATCCTTTCATGTGATGTAAATGCACAGACCAATCGCTGAACAATCTCTTTTGCACAACAGAGGGATAGACTGGATCGTTACAATCTTCCAGTGAGACCCCTGGAATAAATTGTGCTATGAGACTATGTATTCATCTTGTTTGAATTGGAGCATTTCCTTCCGAAAAGCATCCAGTTCTGATTTTAGAATGTCCAATAAGGGGAAATTTATTACAATCTTTATTAAATCCTTCCACTGGTAAATCACTCACGCTGTTTAAGATGTGCCTGCTTGGAATCTAAACTGCCTAGTCTTAAATTTAATTGCATGGTTCTCATTTTACCTCTTCCAGCCAGACAGGAGTGCTGCTGTTATCAAATCTACGCTTCACATTTGGGCAAGCTGCTCCTTTATCTTCTCTTTAATAAACTTTGCTGAATCCTGCTGCAAAGAAAGCTTCCAAATCTCAGAGTTCCTCTCTTACACCTCCCTGACTAACAAACTTCAGATCTGAATGTGATATTCCGGTAACCATTGTACCGTGGGTTGTTACAGCTTGAACAACTCCTTTGTTCAGACAGGGGAAGAATCACCTTCATAATGTTGCACTGGGAGCTCCCTCACCCCCAGAGTCCTTTTCTGAGTCATTGCTTCCCAAAACAGCCTTCCCTCACAGGAAAACACTTCCCTGTTTAGTTTCCAGCAGCATGGTTTTAACTCCAGCTAAATGTGTTCTGATTAATTGATTAGCACAAAGAACATAGCCCTGATATGTTTATGAAATAGCCAAATACCCAGTCCTTCCATTCAATTAATGTCCAATATATTTGTCATTAAGGTAAAGCTGCACTGCATGTTAATGGATTTATATGTAGTTTGGTGTCTTAACATTTCTTTAAAAAAAAAAAGAGAAAAAATATTGAAAATAGAAAATACAAGATTTATTGTCTTTAAACATTTAAGAAGGATATATAAAATGGGCCTAAGAAGTAATTGGAAATTTCTGCAGAATAAAATGTCTGGAACATGAAGAGACTCTCAGTCTCCACTACCATTTAAATAAGCTTTTATATATTCATTGTTTTGTAGATATCCACAACATGATTTTAAGACCTGACAAACACTGAGACCTAAGGCACTCTTCATGAGTAATGGAAAGGAACAGAAATAAAGCTCCAATAATAATGTTAATGTTCTTTAAATCCTTTAAGTATTGTTTCTGAGAGAAAATATTGAAAATATTTTAAAGTATTTAAAATCCTTAGTCTTTCAAATAATGTCCAGATTTTACATATACAGTCTTGGGCTAAAAAATAACAGGGATATGCATATCTGTGAGTATTCCTTCTGAGGACAGAGCGGGGGGTGATATCTATAGTAAACAGAACAGCTGTGGCCTTGAAATGATCACACAAAAATGTACATCAGGACACACATCCTCCCACAGAGGAGCCTCCAGCTGGCCAGGAGCTGTGCAATTGCTGAGCAGCCCTGCACCCAGCGTGCTGCTCTCCAGCTCTCCCGACTCTCCCAGCACACACCCCTCCAAGGCAGAGCACCATTCTGCCCCTCCTGTTTTCCTCAGGGCCAGGAGGAATAGAAGGGAACATTCAAAACAAGCATCAGTCACTTTTCCCGAGTACAGTATCACAGCCAGCACACGAAAACATATAAACCCCATTGTGCCTGAGAAAGGTATTGACTAATGCCTGCAAACAGAGGGGATCTGAACTTAATCAAGATAAACTGTTGTTCAACTGCCACATCAGAATTAAGAGCCTCCTCTAAGGATCACTTTGCTGTTTTCCTTCCTTTCCCTTTCCTTTTATTTACACTTGGATTGGATGGAGTATACATCTTATCTTGTTTTACTTACACAAGGCCAAGAACAAAGGCGCAGTATAAGCATCACAGATGTAGATAAAAACATTACTTCTGGGATACAGGAACACGGATACATAAATGTAAGGCACCAAAATAGTAGGAGCACTATTACCTTTAAATCATGAGACTTATATCAGCTTATGTGGGAAGTTCAAACTGGGGAAGAAATTTCTCATAACAGAAAGAGCTCCTTGAAAGCTCACGTTTAGGTCAAGAAATGGCACTTCTCTTGTTTGAGGCATTTTTTCAACTTAAGAATATTCACTCATTAGAGCATTTTACCTGGCAACATAACAGACCCTGCATCTCCTGAAGCCCTTTCTATTCCTATCCACACATTTCAGAGATATGCTAAGACCTCAGATGGAAATTACGATATTGATATGGAAATTACCAGACCACTACGAAGGTGTTACACAAGAGGTTAAAATTGCCCAGCTTTCAAAAGTGACTGAAAGTCATTATATTGCTCTGACTGCACCTGTATTGCAATGAAGTGATTTGCTGTTCTCTGGCTGAAGGAGTGCCCAACTCTCTGTTTAACAGAATATCTTTAGCTATCAAACTGAATCAAATGCATTAAGAAAAGGTTCAATTTAGACAAGTCACATTTTCAGCTTAAAGAAAAACTATAAAATGTATTAGACCAGATTTCTCAAAAGAATAAACCTAGCTTACCTTTAAATATCTCAACTACTATAATTTCAGACAGAGTGCACTGCAACACTTAAACATGTTTCAGATATCTTTCCAAATAGGTATTGCCTCTTAAGAATATAGGGAATTTCACTGACTGTACACAGTAGTTACCTGCATGCATTTTAAATATTCTGCTGCCTTCACATTTATAATCCATTTATAATCTATTTTGCTTTCATATTTCTAGAAATATGTTAATAATTTGGCAGTAAAAATTCATGTTTTATCTGCATAGAGTAAAAGTTGCTTTGCTTCTGATTCCTTCTGCTTGCCTCTGTGAGATTGTTAACAGAGTATTCACTCCCTCTCTGCCTCAGCTGCATCTGTAGAATAATGAGTGTATAACAAGATTTCCTATGGAACAAGACCTTATAATGTAACCTCATGCTTTTCAGGCCACATGACAGCCAAAACCACATCATTTGGAACTCTCGTTATGAATAAAAAAGTAGTCCAAAAGATCTGTGCAGATTGTGCAGATTAACCTAGTAGCGAAGACTCAAGATTTTTTTTTCTTCAGAAAAACAGATGTCATTGGCTTCTCAGTTTCATAAGCCATGCTGAAAACAGATTCAGGTGAAGAGGTAGAAAAGTTTTATTCTTGTGAGGATGAACTCCCAAAGAATAAGTAAATCCACAGAGTAACTACAAGCAGGAGTGATTGTAGGGAAGGCAAGAAAGTGCAAATAAGGACACTGTGGAAAACACTGATGCTTCTTGCACTGAGCCTAGAGCACAAGGGAAACATTCACATACCTTATTTTAGCTATTTTTGTACTTTTGCACACAGGCTTCTTGAAGAAAAAAGAAAGGCAATTTTTTTTTTTTTAAACTTTTTTATTTCCTTTTAATAATACGTTTTTATTCCTTTGCTCTGCCTGGAAGCAAGACAGACATTCCACTGCAAATAAAAGGACATAAAAAATAAAAAAGAGAGGTGAGATCTCAGATCAAGGTTAAAATAAATGAGGCCCAGGACGTCAGTGGAGAGACCAGCCAAGTGATAACTGCAGATCAGCTCTAATGAGCTGAGATCTTTTCCTGCAGGCTATGAGCTACTCTGTGAGTCAAAGGAATATTTTTAAGTGACAAATAAAATGCCACAGAGAAATTAATTGTTGCATTGTTAACTACTGGTTAGTCATACTTATCACAATATGTGTCTGAGTGATGTCATCTTTTAAACTCCCATCCCACATGAACATAATGGGGAGGTAATTGAAAGAAGCTGGTTGGAATTAATCCAAAGGAAGAAGCAGGAAGCAGAAACTGCTGAAAAGCTTGTTTTAATCTTGACAGAGAAGTGTCATTCCACATTTTCCAGGAGAAATCCTTAACCGCTTCTCCATGAACTCTGACAAAGCAGTACTCATGTCTTTGTTCCCACATGCTTGTAAGCAAATACAAAACTTTTTTTCTCATAAACCCTACTAAGAGTTGATCATACATGTGACTTTGTCTATACTTAACTAGTCTTTGCCTAGCTGAGATGCTTTTCAGGACAGATGCTTGAGAGCAAATTTATGTACTTCCTCAGACAGCGAAAACCTGATATGAAAATCCAGGTTTATTACACTGCAGTCAATAAAGAATCCTTTTTCCAGACAAAGGAAATACATTCCTGTTCATAAATTGAAGTGTGTAAATAGAAATATTTTTTCTCCTTACTTAACCCTCTCATCAATCATGACCCCCTTATAAATCATTCACAGTGACGGGCTGTAGAAAATATACTTCTTAAATTCATGAAATCTGTATTGTCTGTCCACTTAAATGTATCACAGGACTTGTTTTCTATCTATACAGTGACAGTATCAGGTATAAATAATTAATGTTTGTTTTTTAAGGCTTTTGAGCCAGTTGCCATGGATTCTAGAGAACTTTCTGGGATGATTTTGAGGGTAGTGTTTTGAGAACTGTTTATGATAGATGAGGGCCCCTTGCCACAATTCAACACTCAAACATTTCTGTTACCCACCTCTGTTTCTGTGTAAATTAGCAAACACCAATTTGGTAAATGGGAAAGCCCAGGAATCTTGGGTATGAAATCATGGGAGATAGAGTGGCATTGGGAAGAAAGGAAACTTCAATCCTGCAAGTTCACAGTCCAACTGGTTCAAGGTTATTTATTATTTTATTCAGGTGTTCTTACTAATAGAAGATTAAAACCCTTCTGCAGTGAAACAATTCAATAAAAGGAGTTTAGTGCTACAAGTAAAATGACTGAATTATGCACATAACACTACTTGTCTCATACTAATCCTAGTGGGCTTTTTAGGTGTTAGGCTTTATTACTGGCTCTGGATAAGGGAATGAAGATTTAGAAAACGTCTTAAATTCCTACTTGCTCTAGAGCTGAAGTAAATAATATAACAGGATGGTAATTTGGGGGTTTTTTTAATCAGTCAACGTCTATGCTACAAAGTCAAGGTGATTTTTGCCATTGCATTTGTTATGGTGGAAATATTAATAGACACCAGGCAGTCTATTGTTCACACATAAGGAATAAGATCTGTAAAAAGAGTGTGATAAGACCATTCTTTCAGACTCATTGGCAGGAACATGAGGCCCCAAATACAAGATACAGCTGGAAAGAATAGAAGAATGAGCTGGAGTGCAAAGTCTGACAAAAGCTGAGCGGGGTGGAAAAGTGACTCCCTTATTGTTCAGCGTTGTTTGGCAAAGCTTACAGGCACAAAGGAGAAGAATGAAAGCTGTAAGCAGACGAAACTGTCAAAGGCATCATTCTGACATGGAGCAAAGATGAAGAAAATAAAGCACGTTGGAGAAAGCAGTTTGGAAACCATGAGTGAAGCAACTGCCCCCAACTCTCAAACCGTCAGAATAAACTAGGATTTTACATGCTTCACTCATGCCATCAAAAATTCTTTTACACATAATTCTGCAAAGCTGTAAATATGGATTTAGGACCTTTTGCAAGCATTAACCATCTTCTTACTAAACCAGGCACTGACTACAGACTTGTTCATCAAGTAATAAAGCCTGATTTTTATGCAATGAAAATTGTCGTCATTAAGAAGTGTTGCAAAGGGCCGATTATCACACATTCCACTTGCAAGTAATAAAGCAGCATGCCTGCAATTCCACTCTCATGTTTCCAAATGCCATATTAAAAAAAGGCATAATAATGGTTTGCCACAAATCTTGAAAAATATTCTCTTCCCTATAAATACTATTGAGACAGGCTATTTCCTTGCATATGTATAAATGCATTTAATTGAAAACCCAAGGCAGCTGTTACATGGCTATTCATTTTATTATAATCATAAAAATAATGGATGTTCAACACAGAGCTGAATACAGATTAATGCCAAAGCTATTTACTAATCCCTTTTCCCCTGATCATTCAAGAGACTAACCACAAATGTGAAAGCCGAGAAATACAGGGGGAGAGCATATTGTATTGAGTTTAGCAGGGTACAAATTGCAAGCATTTTTGTATTTACTAGGGACTAGAAATCTAGACAGTGGAGAAAAGAGTGTCCCAAGCAACAGCCTGCAGCATAACCCACAGACACCATTTTGTCTGTACCCTTTCTTCATTCAAGCATAGCTAGAAGATAAACAGAATTTAGCTCTGCCCCCTCCTATGTCCTGGGCAATTCAGTGCCTACACCTAATTCTAGATGAAGACTAGAACCTCTCTCACCTGTTCCTGGGGATAGGATGAAAGCTTGGCAGCCTCCTTTCCCACACCCAAAAGTTGTAGTGATGGCTTTAAACACAGTTCAAGGATAGAAAAATTAGTGTAACGCACCAAACTCACACAAAAACCAGGACCTGTCTTCTAACATCAAAGGAAAAGTCCAGTAGCTGTTGATGGAAATTCTTCTTCTTGACTTCCAGCAGCAGTAGCAAGCTCAGCATTCCAGAGACGTCTCCTCCCCTGACACAGCTTCCCTACTTTCAGCATACAAAAGAAAAGCCACGTCTCTCTGCACCTTTGGAGCAGCAACATCCAAACCCACCTACCCTGTTGAGAGACCTCAGGAGGGCTTTGGCATTGCATTTCAGTCAAAAAGGCAAGTTCCTTCATTACAGTTTTACAATACTCTCTGCAATCCTACCTGCCTTTTCCAAATCTGTCCACATTTAAATTCAAACTGTGAGAGTTCAAAACACCTGGCAATTAAACAGAGATAAAACACTTCTTGGGACCGAAAGGAACCTACTGGGGGATCACACCTTGCTTGCTGGTGCTCCAGCAACCGTATCATACAGCCTCTCTTCATAAAGATTAAAGTTCTGCCCTAAAATCAACCTAGTTTTTGTCCCCATACTCTTCCCTTGTACTGTTCCATTTGGGTTAGAAATCCTCCTTAGTGTTTCCAGACTGAAGGCAGCTTGTGGCCACACCTGTATTCTTGGCAGTGCAGTTGGTTAGCTTGAAGAAGTCCCCTCTCCAAGATTTTTGCCATCCTAACAAACTTTTTTTAGATGGGTTTACTGTACCAAAGAATGCAGGATCGTCAGTTCGATGTTCAAAGATTCTCATGATCATTTTATTAGGCCTTTTTTCCAAATCTGTCCAGTGTTTAAACAACAGGGGAAGCCTGCACTTAGCACAGGGTTGAAAATAAAAATCTCGCCATTGCTCTGGGTTGCAACATTACCTCCCAGCTTCTCCTGGTCTTCCTCCCTGTGACGTGCACCAGTCATTTTTTCCCCAGATGTAGCCCTCTGGTGGGTTACAGTCATTAGATGAATGACTGGTGCATCAAGGTATATAATCTCAAATTAAGAACTTCCCTCAGTTATTAGTCCCTGAAGTTTAAAGTTATGACCTTTCATTTTAAACTATTAAAATATTATTAGTCAAGTTTTAAAGGCCATCTTGTTGGACAATATTCCACTATTCTTTTTAGTCATGTCATCTTTCCCAGTTTGTGTCCTCAGCAATCTCATTAACATAAGCCTAGTTTTTGTGCCGTGGTCTTTTTTTTTTTCCTCTTTAAAGAAGAAATCATCTCCCAGGTCAATTCTTGAGAAAGTCTTCTGGTAAACTCACTAGATCAATAGTTTGACAATTAGTGCAGCTCAAGAAAAGAGCTAGTTCCCTCACAGGCGATGTATTATCTGCCTTGGACCTTATGAGCCAAACCACCAATCTGAGCTGAGTTTCACGAATCTTTCCCTTGCAGCAATTCACTCTAACCAAGAACCTTGCCAAGAAAATTGCACATTCAGTCGGTAGCACACAGTTCTCTATATTTGAACAGACAAGTAATGTTAAAGCTACATTCACTCATCCTTAATACTGTAAGGCATTACCTTATTCTTTACTAAAAGAGAAAGTAGTGATAGCATATTTATCTGGAGCTTCACCTCAATTCACAATGCTCCTATTCCTGGAAAGAGGTCATACTTTTAAGTCTGTAACATTTATTCTGATAATAGTCGGTCCCTTTCTTTCCTGGTTTGCTTTACAGATAATGAAAACATATCAACCATGAAACAACATGCAATTTTAGTTTATTGACATAGAAAGGACAAGGTTAAGCTCCACTTTTGTAGTCCTGCAATTAGGATTTTTTCCCTACCAAATTTGTACATGCTAATGGCAAACATCCATTGGGCATTTCAGGTATTGTTACCAACGGAGCTGAGATTTACATCATTCTGTTGACCGGTTTCTGTATCTGATAATTAAAAATTTAGCTTATCTAGAGATACTTCAAAAAAGGCTTACTGGTTTCAAAACGTAAGCTCAGCAAGTAAAATTATCTGTTAAAACATTCATTGGAAACAAAATCCACATTGTAAAAATAAGAATGTTTGGAAAGTATGTGTGAAGGGTTTTAAAAGAGATTTCACTACTATGATACGAATGCCTGGAGACTGTGACTTGCAATGGATTTACCATGCTTGCTTTCCCACTGCAAGCCAGAGAGGGTTTATATATATAAAATACAAATTCGTGCCTTTACTGGAAGAGCTGTCAAGTGAAAAGATTACACAAATCGTTGTCAGGTCATCTGTGTTACAAACACAACTTGTAACTCTAAGTCTGTCATTAAAAGCTTTTTCCATTAAACTAAGAGTTCTCCTCCCTGACCGTTCACCATTATTTCCCTGTCAAAAGCACAAATAAAAGATTCGGGAAAACTTAATAAAACTATCTTTTTAGTAAGCAGAAACTTGCATTATTAGATGTTGTGGTGCAATATGTTTCTCCAATTAGAGCTCATCTGAAATTCAAATACCTTATTGCTTTCATATAGTTAATTAATGTAGTTCATCCTAAAAAAAAAAAATTACAATAAAATATTTTATTATTCATCCCAAAAGAAAACAGGAAAAAAGCAAGTCAACATAGAGCAAATTTAGTAATCAAATTCTTAAATGTAAGACTGAATCTTATTTTCATTCTTTTTGCCTACATGAAAAGTTCAGACATGCAATGGTTAGAAAACAGAATGGAGAAACACAACAGAAAAGCTTTGGGGACCATTGTTCATAACTTTTAGGTTTGGACAAACCTATCTAGCTACAAGGAGAAAAAAATCACAGGTGATTTTCAAGATAAAACACGCAGGCTCACAAAACTCATTAGGCAATAATTTCTATACTACATTCATGAGCCCACATTCCTATTAAACATTAGCAGGGCAAGATAGTTCCTTGGCAAACATCCAAAGAACCACAGCAGCAGTTCTGCTGACCTAAACCACTGGGGCCAAGTACCCAACATCCACAAAATCCTCTGTCAGGGATTTACATTGAACTTCCTCTAGTCTGACCTGCCAGGTACCTTTTCATTTCAAAGAAAAGCAGATGTTTCTTTCTCCCTGATCTTTCCCCTCTTACAAATACTATAGTAAAATTAGTTTATGACAACTTGAAAATCTGCATTAGTTCTCAGGGGACTGGGAGAACCCCACAAAATAATGATTCAGGTACAAAACCAACAACCCCATTTTACTCAGACATCGCAATAGAGATTTAGGTAAGGAGTGCCATTAAAGGAAACTGAAAAAGCTGTTCACAACCTCTCTATTTACAAGCAACAAAAGAGGAAAGATAAGACAATATCAATATATCAGGAGATTGCTTCTGTTCAATCTACAGACTCGTTGTTGTTGTATTTAGACTCTGTGCTGTTCTATTTAATGACAGTACATGTTTCAATAGGAAAAAAAGAGATATTTTCTGTACATTTATGCAGTCTCAGTCTATTTTAGTTGTCAGTGCCTGAATCTCACATTAAACATACCTTTTCTGAGGACAAAGTCTGTTCTGCAGGCTCTATACTTTTTAATCGAAGTTGTTACTATTTACAAGTATCCTCATAAAATGTTGAGGATTTTCTCTTTGACTTCCAAGTCTGTAAATTTGTTCATATTTTCATAAATTGAATCAGAGATCTTTCAATGCATAACAACATCTAAATGCAAAATGCCTTCAAACATATTGAGTCAGAGAATTGGAAAAGAAAACAATACTGAATATAAATTTCAGATGAAGCTCTTATTGCTAGAGTTGAGTTCGGAAATTCATGGCAAAGATGCCTTTGATTTCAAAAGCGGAAAGAGTCAACACCCTGATTTCTACTTGTTCTGAAATATCTCCTGACAAAAAAAAAAAAAAAAGGAAAGCTAAAAAGCGTAATATATCATCTTACTACAATATTCAGACTTTGGAAGAGACATTCTGAGAGCTGTTTTCATCAAAAACAGTATTTAATTTGAAAAGTAGCAGAAGTTCTCATTAAAAAGCAGGAAGAAAAGCATCTAACAAAATATTACAAATTAGCTTAATTTTAACATTAATATTGCACTCTCAAATTCACAAAACCCAAGATTTTCAAAGCTTTATGTTACATTTATCTCAAAAAAAAAAAGAAACGGAAAATACAAAAATTGTGAAGAAAGTAAGATACAGAAATAAGAGTATATGCATTATTCAAATCTGAATAACAGACGAGATTTTCCTAAATAGACAGATTATATTAATAGCTCTTTGAATAACAGCTGTATGAATAGGGTTGCATAAAGTCAGATTTAACAGAAGCATAATTTGGCATATTAAAGGTGTCACAAAAAGTATATCTGTAATTTGCAAAATTTGTACCTTTAAAAGCATCAAATATTCATCGCTCATCATATTTTTAAGATTATGAGCTCAGAACTTTATGAACACCAGATTTCATTAAATCCCCTTGTTGCATCTAAAGACTCTGCAAAAAGTAGGAAAAAAAATAGTGGTGTGTTTTCCATCATCTTGAGCATAGCAGTAAGTCTGGAAGCAAAGGCACAAATTGCATCTGTCTGCCAGCTCTCTGCTGGCTCTGCACCAAATTATAAAAGTAAGGAAACAGTCACTTTTAGAATAGCATTTGGGCTGAGTTATGGCTTTGTGTCATTCCACCTCAGATTTTGAGCAGACTCTTCACCAACATTCACCTCCATGGGCAACACACACTAACAAGGTGTTTATAGTCCTACTCTGATCAGCACTTCAATAAAAGTAGTGTGTCTAACTAACTTGGGAGATTTTTGTAGTGACATTTAATGACATTTTCACTGTACAAAGCATCTAAAGGCATTAGTGTCATTATTGACTAGGTTTTAAAGGCTGTATTTCATTAGTAAAACAACATTAATTTACTACACAAATCATGACAAAGAAAGAGAAGTATTTATCACACTTTATAAGGCAGAGCAATTTTCATGTGACAATTTATTCATGCATGGCTGGAAAATGCAAAAAATCTCCTAAATTAGGTAGTGGTACCATTATGTCACAGGTGCTGGAAATAGTGTTGATGCCTAAAGCGGCCACCTAAAAAACAGAGACTAGACAGGAATAATGGGATAAAGGTAGGTATTTATTTGAAAGGCCTTCAGAGGTACACCCTGGGAAGGCCAAAGGCGACATCCAAGACGGACCCAAATAAAACTTCAGTTAATGATGTAATTTCCCCAAGCTTACCCCCCTTCTAAAGATGTTGGTTTACACATTTTGGGCCTAGGACAATCTGGGTGTCCTTGGAGAGCAAACCTAGAGAGGCTTTGTTATGTCTAACCCGTATAAGAGGGCAGTAGCTAACAGGCTACAAGAAACTTCAGAGTTACACACTAAGCAATACAGGATTTGAAAATATAAAAGTTAAAACCTAAGGCATCAGTGTATGCTTTGAGAATGCAGAAAAAGTAAGATATATTGATATGCTTTATTGCAGTAAATGCTAGTAAAATTGCAATCACTATTTAAATCTTAGGCCTGAAATAAACTCCACAAAAATAGGCCACTGTGACAAGAGGCAGCTCTCTGCAGAATTAGAGTTCCAGAGATTATTTTTATCTTACTATTTTATCAGTGTAATGAGACAAATTATCCCCCAAGTATAAACTGATTGAACAACATTAATTTCTCAAAATAAAATGAATGACCAAAACACAAGGTATCTGCTACAGGCAACATTTCATACATTATTCATAGTACTTTTTCTCTTTATTTTTAAGAAGGAATTCTTAATTTTAATATATTTTATAATCAGTGGCATATTGGTTACTAACACTAGTGTACACAAACACTTCCACAAAATTTGACATTTGAGTTTTATGATTTGAAACCAACAAGGAATTCCTGACATTTCCTTTTTGCTTTTCACCTAGAAGTTTAAAGAACAAATTATACGGCCCACAACACTTTAACCTTTCATTACCATGAGTAAATCACCTAAAGCAACCCTGTACAGGACAGAGAATATGCTCAACTGCAACGGAATATTGTGGCCTCAGACTTGCAATTATTAAAAAAGAAGAAACACTATCAAACTCCTTTTGCAAAGTAATATATCCCTGAGGGCCCAAACGAGCAATGGGGTGTACAAAATTTTACCACCTCCTTACAGTTTCTTTAATTTTATTTTCAAGTTTTACAGAAATTGGTTGAAGTGGAGTTTAAAAGTCTTCCTCAATAACCTAGTAAAGAGAATAAGAACCTGTTCTCTCAATGATACTTCAAAGTGTCATGGTTTTAGACCAAAAAAAAAATTACTGACATAGAACATGTAAAATTATTGGCATAGTCTCTATTTTAAAGAGATCTCTGCAAGACAGTGAAAGACATTTTCTTCAGGCAGTGATTTAGAAAAAAACCTTTTGTAGTAATTATTATTATTTTATATTCTTATGCAAATATAAAAATACTAAAAACCTATGACACCTTCCCAGGTCAGAACCCACATCCTTGTTCAATTTAATATTCCTTAATCTCAGATTTATTAGTAAAAAATTAGCAGTTAAAATAAACATTTATGTACAATATAATTGAAAATCCTAACACCTAAAATTAGTTTAACATATTTTTTAGGGTCTATGCATGCATTGTCATCCAAACTACAATTCTTTGTGACTTTACAATATCTTTTGGGTTTGAACACCTTCAATATCTCTCTTGTGTTGCCGTGTTGAAAAAAAACCACAGACAAGAGGAGAACTCCATGGGATCTCAGTAAATCATTTAGCATATGCAAAGATCAATTAAGCACTTGGTCATACACTGTAGTCTCCAGTGCCAAATCACAGATATTATTCAAATGCATTAACAGTAATCAAAATTAACATTTATTTCTTCCTATGCAGTTCCTATTGCAATAATATGGCATCTGAATAAAGCAGCAGCTTCCTGGTTTAAGCATTTCTACTCTACTTAGCTCAGTAATACCCAGACAGAGCATATTATGACTCAAATGCAAGCAAGTCTTTCTCATTCAAAGATCTTAGTTCTCATGTTTCAGAGGAATTTTTTTCCTGAATTTGCATTCTAAAGAAGCAGGGTAGCTTCTTCCCAGCTTTGCCTACAGCAAAGGCAACATCCAGGCCAAACTCTAAGAAAACCTAAGGCTTTAGGTGAATACATAGGGACAGCAGAAAACCAGGGAACTGCAGCATGAAGCTAGGTAGTTTCTCAACAACTTTATAAACCTCTCCAAAGAGATAAAATAATCCAAACTCCTTGTTGCTTATGTCTAACACTTTTCAGAATATTGGTATCAAAGTGTATGTACAATAAAAATTACCTAATTTTCATAAAATTTCTGTATAAATACAGCACCTTGACACTTTCCTCACAGTGATTTCTATATGTAAATTAAATGTTTTAAATTGCAGTTGTCAGAAGTTTGGGTTTACCTTCATTTCTGTTAGAAACCTTCCTTTGCAAAGGAAAATCTCAGGTCCAAATATTGTGCAGAGCACCCCGAATTCACATCAATAAAATTATTAAAATTCTGATGTATTTGCAAATCATTTTGTATTTTCAAACAGGGACTGATAAACTGCACAGTTCTCATTCCAGTCGTCCTTGCTTAGCATCACCTATTGCTCCCCATACATCAAATACAAATTCATCTGGAAATGCAAAGTCTCCAAGAGTTTCATCCAATGCCACTGCAAATTCATCTGGGTTTTTCTTGTCTCTTCCAGCTTCCACAATTGTTGCAGCTAAAGAGCAACAAAACAAAATAATGTGATTATCATGAAAGTGACAGCTAACACATAGGGCCAAGACAGCTTTGGGATGTCTATTTTTCAAAACCTGGTAAGGTCAGCTTAGGGAGATGCAAAGTCTACCAGCTGAATTTGGGATTCAACAGGAATTATGTGCTCAAAGCTTGTGCTTATGCCTCTAGAAAAGGAAAAAAGTTATTTCTGAAAATCTCAGCCAGGTGGTTCAAACTGTGCAGAGTTTGAAAGGCCTTGCTGCTGTGCACAATGAACTAGAGCCACCAAACACTAGGAATGTCTTTGTATCCAGGAAAATGAAAGCAGAGGTGTGATATAACAGAGGTAAACTGTGATATCTTCTATACCAATACTGTCCAGCATTTTATCTTATTTAACACAAAAGTATCAGAATTTATCAAGTGTCAGATCTCAGTTTTGAAATGGCTACACTGGGGTTGCTGCTTAGGACTCACTCCTTGGCTGCTGTGCTCATCCCTCACCTTTTTGCCACTGCACAGTTTCTCAGATTCTAGGACAACTTAGAAGTCTATCCCAAACAACACTGGATGCTGGCAACCCATGGATATTGGAGCAAATGAAAACTGTGAGGGCTCAAACCTCTCTTGATCATGACACCTGCACCTCCATGAAGGGTAAAAGAGTCAGCACAGAAGTTTCTCCTGATTAAACTGGGCCCAGAAAACCACTGGCAGCAAGCTACCATGGTTTGAGGGGTGCAGAATGCTCTCTAAGACACATTCAGCACAAACAGCACTGCTGAATACAGTTTATTTTCTGGCCTGTATCTCTGTTCCACAGCCTCTGTTCAAATTCACAAGAAAATGATGGTATTGTACAATAGATGAAACCTTGAAGTCTGCTTCATTTTGTGATTACTTCACATATGTGCCTTAAACTACAAGATGTCCTCCATCTTTTGTTAAACATCAAATAACCACCACTTTCTTCATGAGCATATCAAATTCAAGTGTCAAAGTGAAGGATTTGATAGCTTCTAGCCTTTTCTCAGAGGAATATCCAAATGCAAAACACATAATACAGTGCCTGAGAAAGGGAAGGAAGTTTTGAAGCCACAGAAAAACATCTTCACTGGGGCAGTCTGCCATCTACCACATGCACTGTATTGAATCAACATGGCAAAATCTCTCAGATAAAAACAAAAATAAACTTTCCCTGCTCTGAAGCATTACTAAATTTATTTAATCTTATTTTGTTGACCTAAAACTCAGCTCAAATTTATTGACAGTTATGAACTTCTGGCAAACAGTACTTACTGTTGTGCAAACATGTAACAAGCTGTAAGCAAGCTTGAGCCATACTCTACATTGTAAACGTCAACAACAGTAATTTTGAGGAAACTTGATGTTTTGGTTTTAACTGTGTTCAGATGTGAGGCTCCAAACACAATCAAAGTGTGTCCAACTACACAAAGCTGTCCAAGGAAAATTTATGTAAATCTTGACAAATAAACTGCTGTGATGGAGACAGTTCAAGCATAACCAAGCTTCCCAGGCACCACTAGTGGTTCTCAAGGACCCTCAAGACCCATTTCCTGCCTATCCCTGTTGCACTGATTCTCTCTGTACTCCCCATGAAGTTCCTGGGACTCTGATTCAGACAAGTCTGGATGGGAAATGGGCATTGAAGAGGGGACTCTTTCCTGACAGGTGGAACACAAGGATTTGTCCTATCAATGCCACTCTATATTCCCTGACAATGTGGCATAAGAAGGTACTTACAGGGAGGCAACCCTAGAGGTAATTGGGTGAAGGCTATAACTGACACTTCACAGATTTCTGGATTTGAAGCATGGTATGAATGTACTTTTTACAGACACTGGGAGAAGGGTGGAGAGAAAAGAGCTGTGCAAGGTGACATAAGAGCAAACACAGCAAGATATTGTTACACCAGATATTTAGCAAAAGCTGCCATCAAGAGAATAAGGATCTAGACAAGTGTTCAAGCAGGGTGGGAGTGAGGAATTTAGCCATTTTTAAGATAAATTGGCCAAGAGATACAGAAGAACCATATGACACAGACAGCAGCAATAAAACAAAACAACACAGCATATCACAATCCAGCTACCCTAGCTGAAGCTTCAGAATTGCACATTCATAACTGTCATTAACAGAAAGTATAACTTCCAACACAACTTTCTTTAAAGATTGAGCTTCCCAAATAATGAAATAGAATCTAAAAACTAGTTTATTACAGATTTACAAAACTTGAAAACAAAATCCACTAAACTTAGCTGATCAATTTTCAACCCAGTCAAGCAGGAATCAGAACATCACTGCCGTGCTAAAGCAGCCTCAAAAAAACCCCGTCTGCATCTGTATTGAGTAAGTCTAATCAGCACTGCCAGGGCACATTTAATGTACTGTATTTATTAAAGCACATTCGCATTCCCAGATCCACCTGATGTAATGAAACGGGCTTCTTGGAAAGCCTGCGGGACCGGGCGCTCTCGGCAGCGTGGTGCTGACCCCCAGTGCCAGCCCGGCTGTACTGCCGCGCATCCCGGCGCGGGACACCAGCCTTCCCTGCGGATTGCCGCGCGCCAGCTGCACCACCGGCGTGTAGGGAAGCGCGAAGCCGAGCCCTGCTTCACTACTTTCATCCAGAAATGCTAAAGCTGGCCAGCCTTCTCTACCACCCGTGAACACGTTCCTGTTTGCCCAGGCAGCTGCCACAGCCGCGGGACGGCATCCCCAGGGCGGCACAGCTGTGTGAACACAGAGACATTTGCAATGCGGAATTCCCAAGGTAAATCAAAGCCTACTGTTTGCCAAGGCATTTGGCAGATACTTGCCAGCTTGAAGGAAACTTTGCTGGTTCTCAGAGGGTGACAGCTTCGTGCCAAATTGTCTCCGCGCCCCTCCCTTTTCCCCACTGCTTCTTGTAAGAGCTGCACAATAAGTGATTACAGGAATTTTATTCCAATAGAGTATTTTTCCACAGTCAAAAGAGCCTCAATTGTTTTCAGATTTTCATTTTTTCATTTCACTTCAGGCAATGTTAATATCTGAAAAGTTTTTGCATAAAATGCGAAAAGTTCAGCAATCTTAAAAGTGATGAAAGGAATTAGAAGTCTTGTCAACTTAACTGAGAGGCTCAATATCAGACTTCCCAGAATATGAACAAAGTAATATGTTGGCTTTTTAAACATAGTTCCTTTAAAATAACTTCAAAGTTCACAAAATCCTTATTTTCACTTTTAATAGACACATGGGGCACAAGCCATGAAAGCTACTTTCTGCCTCCCATTCTTAATATCTACCTTACATAGTAGTTTTGCTACCTATATCCTATACTGTAACTTCCGAAAAGCCTTTTTTCAGAAGTCTTGACAGAAACCTCAATATTTATTTAGCTGTAATGCTACTAGAAGTTTTGCCTTCATCAAAAGGTAACAAATATTATTATTCTGTCCTGTCACTCTAAAGCAGAAAATGAAGCATGTTATTACAGTTTCCAGTATTTAACATTACTTGTTTTAAGTTTCATGTTGAATACTGTCAGATCTGGTACTCAAGAACTATTAGAAATATTTCTTCTTGGTCCTTTTTCTTAAGTACTAATTCTTCTTGAAGTGGAGAAGTTTTTTGTTTAACTGGACTTGCTGCCCTTCCTTTTTTCAAAAAACTCCCATTATTTTTTCAGAGTAAACAAACAGCCATAAACAATATACCCCAGAATGTATGCAATAAAATCCTTTGGGAAAGGAAGTCTGGTGACAGATGGAGAAGAAAACAACAGATTCAGGGAGAATGTCACTTCAGTTAAAGCATTTAGAGATAAAAACACTTATTGAATATTGATGGATTGGATTTGTCAGCCAAGAGAAGAAGCTTGGGTAACAAAACAGGTTTAAACCTGTTAAGATATTTTGACTAGATGGTAAGTTTGAAAAATGAAACCAAGTGTGGAGAAGCAGCTTTTAAATTTTTTAAACAAACACAGAATACACAAAGATATTTCAGCCTGATCTCAGAGACAGAAGGTTATGAAACAGACTATTTTCTGTACAGGACAAACAGGGGATCAGGCCCAGCCAGCATGGGTTTAGGAAAGACAGGTCCTGCCTGACCAACCCGATCTCCTTTTATGACCAGTTGACCTCCTCATAGATGAGGGAAAGGCTGTGGATGTGTCTACCTGGACTTCAGTAGAGCCTTTGATTGTGTCCCCCACAGCTTTCTCCTGGAGAAGCTGGTAGCCCATGACTGCACCAGGGGATGTTCAGGTTGGACATCAGGAAAAATTTCTTCACTCAAGGGGTGGTTAAGCATGGGAATGGGCTGCACAGGGAAGTGGTGGAGTTACCACCACTGAAAGTGTTCAAGAAATGACTGGGTGTGGCACTTAGTCTATGTTGAGTTGGCATGGTGGTGTCTGGTCAAAGCCTGGACTCGATGATATCGGAGGTCTTTTCCAACCCCAATGATTCTATGATATGTCATGTCTGATAATATTATAGGGAGCAACAGAAAGGCAGTAATCATCCAAAAGTAGAAAAATAGAACAAAGGGGAACAAAATATCAGTGGATGACGCCAAAAGATGCTGAAAAAAAATTTGAATAGGAAGCCCTTTTTGCCATCATTTACATTCAGTAGCATCCTGGGGTTAGATCCAAGCTTCCTCCCACCAAGAATTTTTGGGATTAAATAGACCATAACAATTCAAGTCTTACTGATTTAAAAAAATAAATGGCAATATTTTTCACCAACACTGTTTCCTGCGTTGCTCCTATTAATCAACTGCTCGAATTCTTTTACCAGAAAGCACCCATAGAATTTAAAATAACCTGAATTATCTTTCAGCTGTGCATTTAGGTTTTAAAGAATGCTGAAGTCAAGCCTTGGCCCAATTTCTAATGTGCCCATAAAATGGCTGAGGAATAAATTTCAGGGCCAACTGTTCCTTCTGTGGATTAAGTCCAGTTTTCAGTAAAAAGGTATGTAAATCTCAACAGCATTTAGATCTCTGAAAATAAAATTTAAAAACTGCCAGAAAAAAAAGAGCATGCATTTTCTTTAGCAATTTCCAAGTATCTTGCTCCAGCTCAGGGATTTGTGTGTAGATTTAGTCAGCCATTCTTGAAACTGTCAAGATACTTAACCATTCAAAAATTAAGGGCTTTATCTCACCTTTAATTCTGTCTGTAATTTAACATTAGTTTTTCTTTCCTTTCTTTCTAACTTATGTCTTAAAACTGGGGCACTGTTTTAGAATTCAATCACACCATGGAAATGTCATTTTAATGGAGATGAAAGAGCAACATTAACTGACATCCAAAGATTCTGACAAACAGAAGTGCATGGAAGTGAGCAATGATTGAAATCTTAATCACTTGTCAGCTGTGCATTGTGATGACTTGCATTTTCAACTAATCTGGCTTGAGTAATGAGTGAAATTTTGAGCTAAGTGGTGATTGGCATTCTCTGAATGAATCTTTTCCTCATATTTCATTTTCATGGGTGACTGATCACATCCAGTATGTGAAAAACTGACACGTGTCAATTGAACAGATTTGTGACAGGTGATTAGCTCTCCTTTCCTAAAGAATCCTGGAGCTGTTTAATTGTTTTAAAATGATGAAGTTGGGGGGTTTTTGTCATCACCGTCTGCTGTTGACTCTCAGATTTGAACTTCAGGATACGGCTTCAAAGGTGCAAACTAAAGCTACTAAACTAAAACCATGAAACCTATAGTCTTTGATTTCTGACACCTTCTCTTGGTTTCACTACCTTTTAGGGAGGAAAAGAAGAGGTGAGGGACAAAACAACTACCCAGCTGGGAAGATGAGAGCCTCTCTACGAACAAAGACCTCTTCCTTCTTTGAGTATTCTTTTAAGGCATATTTTTAAAGTTTACAAACTACATACTGCAAGATGAAGGGCGTTAGATCTTTGGGGGGGNATTCATGGGAAAACTCTACCAGGTGCTTGGCTATTAACTCAGCCATATGTGTTGAAAGCTGAACTTCTCAATCTACTGTGATAGAGCCATCCTGTTTACAGTACTGAGAGCCAAAACCAGAGGGAATACCAGTTCCCACAGGACTGTTCCCATGGACACCAAAAACAGACCACCTTAGGTGCTTATTCCTGTAGGGCAAGGAGCCTGGGGGCCTTGGAAGTAACCTGCAAGGACAGGAGCTTCCAGAAGCCCAGCCTGAGCCAGGACTGCAGCAGCTGCAGGACAAAAACAGCTCCCAGAGGGACAGCTGGAACGAGACTCAGAGTTTTGAAGGCTGAGCCAGAGATGGACTGAGGCGCAGAGGTTGCAGGAGTGAGACAGGAAATGGAATCCTCCCTAACCTAAACATGGCTCAGCACCACACAGGCCTCCCAGGAGCATACTCCATGGCAGAGCATCACATATTAGAGTTGCTGGAAACAGAATTTTTGAGAACTTCTAGTTTCCTGGGAATAGGAAAGTTTAGATAGAACCTACAAAACAGAACTCAAGTTTTTGGCAGCTCTGCCCTCTCTTCCATGCCAGGAAGCCTACTTCTAACCTAGACTGAGGGACAAATACTGTTTTACCTACCTTTTTTCTTGTGAGAAAACTAGTAGAATCTGCCAATCAGATGCTTGTTGGTAGAAGCAGCCAACAAAGGACTTCTGGCTATTCAGATAACCACCTTTTGTTCACATTCCTCTGTGCTAACTGCTGCCCCTCCAGCCCTGCTGCTTTGCCCTCTGGAGCTTCATGCCACACCTATTTTCTCTTCTGCTTTGCCTTCTCCTCTCTCATGAAAGCTTTCTTTTCAAGATCACTCTCCCTTAAGCTTATCCTTTCCTAAATCTTGGCTGATTTTTTTTAAGATATTACCATAACAATAAATACCTTCCTCTTTGTCTCAGTATCAGCAGTTCCACAAGATCCTAGGACTATACCAGCCACAGCTGGCTACAACAGCTAGATTGCAGCTTCTTCCCACACAAAGAGAAATTCCTATTTAGTTGTTGTCAGAATAACAAAGAAAAGCAACAGCTGCAAGGACAAGTTTGGTGCATCTTTAGGAAACTTATGGGGTTAAGTAGTTTCTTTCATTATAAATCGATGGTTCTAACAACTAGTAAATATTCTATAAGTTTTCTCATGTTCTTCAGAATACAGGTTTTAGAGAATTTGATCAATTTGCGCAATTACTCTGTCAGTTCCCTTGCTAAATAGTTGCCTGTTCACTGATGAAGATCTCAGGTTCAAACCTTAGCAATCAACTTCGATGTGTCTATGCCAAGAGGCAAAAAAGCAAATAAACATACTTATCCTTAAGAATCTTTAATCATGGCACACACAAAATCCACTAAGAAAATATATGCCAGAAAGAATACAGTGGTGACAGTTATAGCAAACAACTAGAAAATTCATGCAACAGTGTATAGATAATGTGCAGGAAGAATAGAGGATTGATTGATTAATTAATTACATCATAAGGATTGAAATGGGAGGGAGATTCTTTTATCAGACAAACACATTTGTAGAAATACAGACAAGTTTTTGAGACTGCATGCTGGACAAATTTTCCTTCACTTACATCCAGAGACCGAAGTACTCAATAAATTTTAGACTACAGAAAATGAGAAATTATTTAATTTTGTAGTAATGTATCTGCTAAAAACTCACCTAATTCAGTATCTCTTATGCCCATGTACGTTTCAAGAAGTTCATCCACTTTTTTAATTGCTTTTTCTTCAACTTCAGTTGGCTTTGTTGGAATAAACGAAGAAAAGAGCAAAAGTATGATTATATCCATGTAGATTTCAAAATAACCAGCAATGTGCCAGTGATTATCCTTACTCCCATCCTGGCCACCCAGACTTACAAAATCTATAAATAAAATATACTATTCCACTCTCTTTCCCTCTTCTCACAAACATGAGCTTTCCTCCTAATACCAAGTCACACAGCTCACACATTCAAACTGAACAGGGGCCTTATATCTCCTGATAATACAGATCTCCATCAAATCCTCATCAGCTTTAGAAGAGCCCACAACAAATAACATTTATTCACCAAACTCTAATCCTAGTTTTGCACAAATTCATGTCAATGTATCTAACTAGCCTCTCCTAACAACAACCCTTACACTAACCCCATACACTTCACAGTGTCAGAAATGGAACCAATTCTTCAACCATCCCACATCTTTCCCCCCCCCTTCCCTCTTTTCAGCACTCCTTGGTCTACTTTACCTTAAATTCATCCATGTAATATAGGTTCTCTGCTTCCAGGTTCCTCAGCCCTATCCTATCCGTCCTAGTCGTCAACTTTAGTTGCTCTCTTTTGTCCCACAAGCTTTGTATCAACCAGATTTTTCCATCCTACTTATCACCTTGGGGAAGAATAAATCAGAAGCTAGGTGATTAAACTACTGAAGGGCATACACCACACCATACCATTTCCTCCACAGTAGCAGGGCCTTTGGTTCTCAGGCGAAGTGTTTCTCTCCCTTTGGAGATCTTAGCCTCTGACAGAGTTCTACCTTTGGGCCTTGGTTCCAGCTTTTCTAAAGACAAAAAAAATAACAAAAGTAAAATACCAAACAGAACTAAGTATACAGTACGACAGAATATGATGTATCTGCTTTGGTTATTACATTACCTTCACATTTTATTCTAATCGATATCTAGACTATGTAAAAATTTAATTACAAATTAAGTGTATTCTAAGTATAGCTTTGCTGACAATTTCTTGTCTTTAAATTCTAATATCTGCTCAAATGCAATGAGGCTAGGACTTCCACTGACCAATATATCTAAGCAGGCCAACGGCATTCACTTCATATGTGCATCTTGTGTAATTTTATTTCCTCATTCTACAGAAAAGTATAAGTATTTACACCTTAGTATTAGATAACAGCTGAAGTCACCAGCCAACTGCTGATTTATTCTGGTCTTTACAGGCAGAACACAGAGCAGGTTTAGCATTGCAACATTTCCATCTTTCTCTGATGCAATGGTGCAAACACTCCTGCTAAGCAGGTGATGATGAGCCACATTGAGCTGAGCTAACAATTTGCTTATCAGCAGTCACAGAGGTGAAATGCCCATAAGCAGATCTGCAGGAGTTTTTCCACTGGTTTCACCAAAATTATTTCACAGCTGATAAATCTCTACGAAGAGTATCCGGGTTTACACAAAGTTTCTTTTACCTGAATTCAGCCTTTCTTGTTTTATGCTGGGTAAGGGCACCCCAATTAGTAAATGGAGCATGGAATCATCTAAGATTTGGGTTTCTTGTTCCAGGACACAATTTTACATTCAAGAGTGGCAAGGCTTTAATTTACTCACTGACATGGGAGTTACATAGTGAATCTGGAAAGTGCTAGAAGAGAGCAGATAATTTGGCAGAACTGCTTTTAATTGTCCTGTTTTCTACAACAGATTATTCCTCCTCTTAATAGCAGGCCTTTCTAATAAGCTCTTCTCGAAGGGAAGGCTTTAAGGTGTTATATAAATTTTGCTCAGATAGATTTCAACTCATCATTCTTGCATAAGCAGTCACAAATCTAGATTATTATGCTGAACAGGTCTTGAAAAGTAAATTTTATTAGCTTTATTTTACAAATAGTTATGTCACAGTCTCTTATATATATGCTTAGGATCAACACTTTTTCTTAATCCTTTTATTGCTTCAAAGACAGTTTAAAACATCCTTAAGATTGTCATCATTTCTGCTAGACTTGTTTCAAAAAGTCACTCCTGATAAAAAAAAAAGTATTTTTCAAATTCTGTCACCATTATCACCTTAGAACCCTTAGAACATGATTTGACATAACCTTTATTTACAGTACTTCAGACCAAAGCACTCTGGCTATCACAGAAACTATTTTTCATGTTCACATAATTAAAGTGCAGAGTTTGTGTTATGCTGCCTTTACTTTGTTTCTATTAGTTTTTCACAATTCATAGAGGGCCAGCCTGTGAGTGGTACAAATCTTTAATTCTGTGATACAAGCCTTGCCTAGAGTAGCTGAGACAGCCTGTGTGTCCATGGTAGAAAGATATCCAACCAGTAAATTATACATATTTCACGTTCTGCTGAGAGGAAGAAAAATAAAAATACTTTCACACAGAGGCTTGTCTCTTATTTCTGTACCCTCACCAAATTCCATTGAAATTAACAGGAATTCAGCACCTACTTGTCCAGCAGGATCTGGATCTTGTTTGTCATCTCCTCTGGGGCTATTCTTAGTGCTTAACCTGCAGCTTAAGCACCATCTTGAATAAATTAGTGCCTAAAGCCCAACTGTACCTAAGGCTAGAGGCAGGATCTTCTAAACTACTGAGCACTGCAACTTGTAACTTAATTTCTGTAGGGAAAAAACAACATGCATCTTCCAAAAATCTGTCCACAAAGCTCTGGTTGACTCTTAATTCAATATCAGAAAAAAGGTATTGCCATGAAATTAGTGCATTTCCTTCCCTACATCTCAGTCACCTGACTAAAGTAAATACTATTAAATAATGGCTGAAGTCATCAACCAAATGCTGATTTACCCTGCTCTTTACAAACAGACTGTGTAACACTTTTAGCATTGGACACAAATTATAGGCCCATATTAAAAAAGGTATGGCTGCATTACTAATTTTAATAGACTACATATGCAATTCTTTAGCGTAACGTATAACATACACGTTTACTTAACAGGGTATCAACTTAGATACAAATGCATTAGAGATCAGCTCATAACCCTAATTCTTCACAGAAGCACCAAAAGCAAAATCTTTGCATTTCTCTCATTTTCAATTTCTGCTGCTATTCTGACACCAAGTGTCAAGACTGGTGTATGACAATAGCTGTAAACTACTAACCCATAAAAAAAATTTGAAAAATAAACATTTAGAATTTTTGCTGCTGTAGTGAAGACAATGATATTGAATTGACTGTTATGGCAGGTGTGCAGAAGACCTCATACAAATTTATGATTTAGCACTATTTTGTAGTTTTTATTACAGCATAATGCTACATGGTTTGGGGGCGGATACAAAAAATTGAGATAATAAAAATTGTAACTCAGTCTCTATTTTGACTGCCTGAGCAAAACCTACTTTGTTTTTTTGCTACATTGACAGAATTAATATATACAAGAATTCACAGCAGGTATGCATTCCTCCTGCTTAAGCAGCACTTCCTTATAGCATGCAGGTGGCAAGTAGAGACAGAGCTCTGCCATTCTGCTTTCTTCCAATTCTGGGTACACCTGCTGCATGATTGGAGATCCACAAAAAGGCTGGGGAGAGGGAGAACAGGCAGGCAGGCAGCAAAGGAGGTGCTCTGGGGAATCCCAGATAGTGTTTTCTGCAGCCTCCTTCAGCATTAGAGAGCACAGACCCCAGTCAAGGGCACAGAAATAGAAAAGTCTGACACACAGAACAACAGGGATTATGAATCAATAGAGGAAAAAAGGAATTTCGAAGACCAGGACATTAGTGAAGTAATCCATGCTTTAAAACTGTACCTATGAAACCATTCCTGTACTTATTTTGCAACATCATGTAGTGGCAAAAGAGACTGAGACTAAGGCTCAGGCTGAGGTAACCCACACCAGGATGACTGCTGGCAAAAGCAAGATGGAGGAAAATCCATTCATAAATCTTCCAGTTTAAAGAAAAAAAACTAAATGTACTTTCTTGTAGTCATTATGTTACCTTAGGTGGACACCTGTCTGCATTCTGAAAACAAACTTAAAATGTAAGTTTGGGATTTTACTATCAAGGTGTTTTAATGGACAAGGTGTACAGCCAGATCACTCACCAAATGCTTTCAAAGGCTCTACCAACTCCAGCTTAAACTTCTGACCTTTCTCCAGATCTTTTAGCATTTTGGCAACTTCATAATGGCGACACTCTGACACATTTTTTCCATTTATGGTCTCTATGTGATCACCCACGCAGACTGTTTTGGTTTGGTCCATAAGGCTGCCTTCTTTGATTCGCTATTGTTAAAAAAAACCCACCAGAATTAGAAACATTTCTTTAAAAGGTGATAGTTTTTAAGAGGTGACACCACAGAGTTTCAAGAATGTCAGTTAACAATATCAATACCACTGAGCTTATTATTCCAGCAGTGCGTTTTTTCTATAAGATTATCATAAAACATATTTTGAAAAGCATTATTTTTCAAACAAAGTATTTTAATAAGCATTGAATATAAAATCAGCCAGGGAAAAAAAAGAATGCAATCGTACTTCAGAAATTAGGGTTCTGAATAACCTAGTATTTTTTGTGCTTTAAAACTGATCACAGACATCTCAGTAATGTGAATGTTTATTCAAGTTTTGGGATTTTTTTTTATTTAATAGTTTGACAAGCATAGGAACAGAATTCTTCTCTTCTCAAGTACGGTCCAGGGACTTAAAAATGTGTTATATAGTAAAATATTACATACTGTAAAGGGCTGATCTTAATAAGAGCCATCCCCAGTGGCAAAACTACTATTTTTCTCATCAAGCTATACAGCTGTATATTAAAGGATTTCCTCTGAAATAATAAAGAATAAGAAAATCTTCTAACTGCCATCTCATGGAAAATACAAATAGTCTAAAGATCATAACAGAAGTTACAGCTTTTGTGAAGTGTAATTTTAAAAGTATGGGGAAAAACCTTTAAAATATCTCTACGATTTATCACACTTTAAATTTCAGTGATTCTGTTTATTGTTGTTACATACTGTCATATTTGTTCATCATGTGCATACATCATGTAAGCCATTATTATATGGCTATTAATTAGAAAAGCTGTGACATAGTAAATACCTTATATTTAGCAGAGATACGAATTTCCTTCTAATGTGTTCCTGATTAACAACCTTTTCAACAAAGACTGACGTTGTTCAGGCTAACTTTGAGTGAGATAACAGTGAGACAAGGCAGATAAACATATTGCCACCTCCTACTGTGACAGCCAGCCTAGCTGCGCAATCCCCCCAGAACCTGCTCCCAGCCCCTGCGCGCATGCCTGAGCCCACACATGTGCCTCCATCTGAGAGTCAGTGGGAAGTGTGAGAGTGCTCAGTGTCCTACAGTGCACTGCAACGATTTTAAGCTTCAGGCTGAGTTTAACTCTTTCTAGCACCAAACAGAAGCCTCGTGGTGAATGCAGACGTGGGTATGGTACACACCAGAAACCGGGTGCCAAATGAGTTTCTGGTACCGGGACTCGAAACTGTCCCACCAGGCTTCAGTTAATGTTTAGTCTACGTGTTGAATTCATATTCATTTAGCTTTTCTTCTGCACTTGGATCCCAACACTAAAACTATTTAAATAATATTCACCGACTGTTATTTGCGTCACTTTTTATCATCACTCCAAGTTAACTGCCTGAGACAGACAAGCTACATTGTCACAGTAATTAAGATGCAATTGCCTGTATTTCAAGTGCTCTACAGTCCATTGAAAAGCTATGAGGATCTGTATTTCCTATGCAATGCCTACCCCGTTTGATAATGTCTCCTTGTACACCACTCAGTCATACTTCAACTTCTACTGCTGTTCTTTGAATGCTAATTTGACTCCATAATACTTTTTCCCGCCTGCCCATGTACCCGAAAACCAAATTTGTGAAAACAGAATGACACTAAATTTTGTTCCTGGTAACGGAAAACAAGATTAAGTTTCATAGGAAAAAAAACCTGCATTTCAGTGTCAGGTTTAAAACTGGTCAGGTTACCACATCAAACCTAGAAACCTCCCTGTTATTTAAAATGCAGTAAAATTACTGCAAACCATAGCAACCTTCAACAACCCACCAATCAGTAAATTTAATATTAATTTTTAATTAAGAATGGGACATAATTACAATTTTTTCAAGGAAAATATATGCACATAAGCAAAAACAGATCTAAAAAACTTTAGAGACTCTCTGCCTAGTCATTTACCTAGACAACCAAGTAAAAAAAAGACACAGCTTTTACTTTTGTGTATGTGTTTTCTATGCTGGTTTAAAAGATCCATTAGCTAAATATGCAGCAACAACAACCACCAAAGTAAGCTCCTAGAAACTCCTTAAAATTGATGCATTCCCATGAAGACCGCACCATTTTCATTACAATGCTTATTATTAGACCAGTATAAGGAAAAATATATTTTTGTTCAGAGGAGTTTTACACTATTTACTGGAAATTACAGCTTGTCTGGCTAATGTGGTGAGGGTTTTCCAGTGTGCTCCAATTGTGCAGTAGTCTATGTGATGGCTGTTCTCTGCCTGTTACCAACCAAGCACAAAGGGAGTGTCACTGCACAGTGCTGCACTCGTGGACTCTGGTCACTGAAGCACTGCTTTCATTGCCTTCTTTTAAAATGCCACAAAAGCAGCAGCATGACTGAATGTTATGGGCTGCATAGATGCCGTCACTAGAAATTCACAGTTGTCTGTAAACATAAAAATTAGGCTATGATTCTGCCAAAATGCTTAGCGAAACCTTCGCTGCATCTTGACTTTCACAAATATGACCTCAGTCACATTTTTCCATGACAAAGACAAGCAAACTGATTTCTAAACCACATCTTGTTTTATACCCGTGGTAGCTAAAGAATGAACAGAAAATACAACCTCTCCATACAAGAAGCTCTGTTTACAATGAGAACAGCGATTGGGGCAGCAGTAATCAAACGTAATTGCTAATGCCTCACTAATAATGGGTAATTAGAGTATATTAGAGCAAAGAATCTAAAAACGGCAGAAAATGTGATTAAGGTTCCTAATACCTAGTCTAGCAAGAAGGGTAGCATAATTTCCTCAGCCTCTATTTGTCTCAAAATATACTACTTCTAGGTCATATAGAAGAGGAGAAGGAAAGCAATTATGATTAATATATTGTGTACGTTACTGCCCATACTTGGTACTCAAGTTAATTGTGGTAAATTGTGTTCATCCATATCCTTGTAATTCACCCTAAGGCAACAATACTGGAAAACTGTACTTGCCCCTACTCTTGTACAGCACAAAGGCTTCTGCCCTGGGAACAGCCAAAGACTGAAAAAACATGATCTCATTATCACATGAGTGACAGAAGTTCTATAAGCATCTAATAAATGACATCAGAAAATCACTTTAAAACAGGAGGGGGCAGATGCAAGCAGTATCTAACACCTACCACCTCAGGGTAGCTCAGAAGATACAATGGTTGCATTGTAAAGCTGATACACATTACAGAAGCAATGAACAAATGAACTAGTTTTGAATGACATGCAGTACAGAATAGCTGAACTAATTTTGAATTATATACCTAAAGAAAAGCAACTTTATTCTTTACTTACCATATATATGATAATAAAGGATTTTATAATTCTAAAGGATCATTAAACCAATAATTAACCTATTCTAGTAACAGGAGCTTCTACAGAATGAAGTATTTCACTGGTAACTAAGTTTACCTTTATAAAGGCACAGCCAGTTCCATTGTCTGTAATGGTAAGCCCCAGCAAATCATCGGTTTTAAGAACTTCCACTTCTTTTCGTTGTCCTTTCACATGGGCAAATATGAAATCTTCAAGGCCAATTTTTGCAGCTAGGAGCTTGTCCATATCAACTTTATGAGTGTTCAAAGTGCAAAACATGATCTGCGCAGAAGCAAAGCAAACACATTAAGTGTATTAGGTTTGGTGAGCTTCACAGGAAGATAAAATGAGAGCATGGTTCAGGCCCCTGTGACAGGTCCATAGCCAAAATGATACCTCTTCTTCTCCAGCTGTACCAGGAGAGGAGATACTCTCCACCCACACACAACAGAAAGCATCAGTAGCTCAAACTGCAGATAAGAGCTGGCAGGGAACACAGGAAGGAGACCTACCTGTGTGAGCAGCCCCGCACGGCCTGTCTCAGCACACCAGCCCTGAGAGAGGCATCTTGAGCTGGTACAGCTTGCACCAGAGGTTAGAGTAAGCAAACTGAAGAGCCATCATCATCTTTTGCTTCATCATTCACCCACCTCATATTCCACACGATTCAAAGATCACTAGGGACTACTTTAAAACTTGAGTGGTTGAAAACAGTTTAATGGGAAAAAAAAGAGAGCTTATCAAAACAAAATAGTCGTGAGAGAGCATGAAATGTTTTGTATTGCTCCATGTGTTCCCCCATTAGCTCAGAGCACATTGTCTCCAATGGGCTTGCTTAGTTCCTACCCTTCCCCAGCATGAGTTGGGGTCATCCCTGTTCCAACTTAGTAAAAGCAAGGCTTAATGAAAAGATCAAATTGCTTCTTTGTAAATCTTTATAATTTTCTGAGGGATTTTCCTTCAGCTCTGGGTATCAGACACTCCTTTTTCTCCCTACACTTATGGCAGTCCTTCAGCAGGGAGGTTTGTTGTCCTGGGCATAGGCAGGATGAAAGTTATCAGCTGTACTGCCTGGGGACAGAGATGCTTTTGCTACCGTGGAGCTGCACGGAGGAATTTGGCCAAGCCCAACACATGCCATCACAGCTACAGTAGCTACACTTGCCTAAGCCTTTCCAAGCTGTAGCAGGAGAGGAGTGAGGGCCAAGGGAACCATACAGCTTCCTCCTGGGCAGCACCTGAGAGCACAGGACAGCAGCCAAACCAGAGAAACTCTGCATTCCAAGAGAAACTTGGAGAATCCCTAAAATCTACTTCACTGAGGCAAAGACTCAGGTTTTCCACACCAGAACACTCACTACACATGCCTCTTCTTTCCTTCTGGCATCACTGGATGAAAGCAGAAAAATTGAAACGAAAGTCACCAACCTGTTTAAATTGATTCCAGCTAAACAAAGGGTGGATACTTTTACTAATGTATTTCACAGACAGCATTCAAATTTCTAGAGCTTTCTAAAACTTAGATTCTGTAACTATGGGGGTTTTAATGTTAAAGAGTGAAAGTTAATAGAGAGATTGTGTTTCTTTATGTGTTTCTTGTTTAGTTGTTGTTTTTAAAAACAAAACAAACAAACCCCCCCCCCCACCAAACAGCCTTACTTCAATGGCTACTTGCTTATCTCATCTGATCCATCAAACATCCACTGCAATCTAACACCTTATTTAACAATGAAAGTCGTAACAGCACACCCTTAACAGACATGAGTTTTATTTGCTCAGGTAATGCAAAGGTTTTCAGTTAAACAGTACTCCAGCAGTAACAACACCTAGAGAAATTAATCTGTTTTTAAGTAGAAAATTGAATTTTATTTTATAATTAAGAATAATAGTCTCTAATGACAAGCTCTTTTTTTAAACCAAGAAATTAAAATAGATGTTATCAAGTTCACATACACGCTGTCAGCTCTCTCAAGCTACATAACTTTGCCAGTTTAAAACGGCAACTCAGCTCTCTGTTCGTTGTTCCTGTGATGAATAACAAGCACTGTCTTTATATTTTAGACATTAGCATCCTTCACCTGACCTTGTCAAACAGACAATCATCTAGTAAATACTGTCACACCTTTGAATAGATAAAATTGGCAACAGAGCAGAAATGTGATATCTAGAAACTTGATCCAGAGTTTCTCTTTATAGATCTTCATCGGGATGGCATTCCTACTACAGCCTATAAGTCTGCAGAATTTTTTGAGAGTCAGTTCTGTGCTAACCACAAGGCTCAGAGAGCATCAGCCAGTCAAAAATAAAACTTAAATCATTCTTCATCCTCTTTAGTGAACAACTGCTTTTTCTCAGAACAGATATATGTAAAGAGTAATGTACTAAAGATGTATCTACCTAGAAAGATATACCACTACACCATATACCAGTTATAGCATAGCGTTATCTGTACTCAACAGAGACCTATTGATTCAAAAATGATACTTTTTCATAGATTTTACATAAGTTTAATATTGGTACCTGATGACAGATTATATACTTGAATACTTCAGTACTGAAACGACAGCTTCCACTTACTCAAACTTTTGAATATTTTTAATAGTAATTTTCTTATCCAAAAATGAAGCAAGAAAAAAATTCAATGTACAATTCTCATTGTTAAGTCTTTTCTGTCCTTACCCTAAACCTTCATAGGCATTTGGTCTTTAACTCAGCATACCAGTGCTGTGATATTTCATGCCAGCTTTAGCAAGATATTACAAATCAGAACTGTTACATCAGTCACAAAGTATCTAGGATACCTCCTTCACCGAGACTTATCTTCTACAGCAATCAGAACAAGGAAATTCCATGTAGCTGGAGACTAGGGCCTTATGCACAACTTTATAAAATAGATTTGTCCAATAAGATTACTAACAGATTATTCCCTGCATCCATATTTTCAGTTGGAAGAGACCACATTAGCCAACAAAACTAGGGCTATACTGTATGTTATATAAAGAAATGGTATTGGCTAAGAAAAAGAGGGTTACATGATGTGTTATATAAAAAGTATATATGCAGTACCATATTCCATATTCTATACATTAATTATACTCTCATCTTCTATATTGAGCTTACACCTTGAGAAGGACTCAACAATAAGTTGATTGATAGATTACATACGCAGAAGCTATTGAAAATTTATTAAAAATCTCAGATAACTTTACAGAGGAGATCATAATCACTTTCTGTTTAAGAGGTAGGGAACTGGGAATTTTAATTCTGAGCAAGATGTAACACCCACTGACATATTTCCCTATATATGTAGATGTCATCATACCAAGAAATCACCAACGCATTTTCTAGGTAACTGACTCACTTTTTCTTCCCCGAGAAAAATGTGGGAGCCTTGACCAGCTTCAGCAAAAGGAAGAATAACCAGCTCCTCCAAGTTCTAATGTGCTTTTGGTACTCTGTCAGGTATGCAACTTGGTCAATACATTCAAAGTCTCATAAAATAAGCAGTGTTTTACTGTTTGTTTTGATTTTTTATTTAAACCCAAAGTACACCAGTATTACAGCATAAGTCCTTCCATGCAATTATTTCCATACTAATATTTCAAATACTTTCAATTAAAGTATTTGAAAAAGACACAGCAAGCATCACATGCAATACGGGTGTGACATTTAAGCGCTGCTTAGGGAAACGGCAAGCAAACAATTCTTGCCATAGGGTTGGGAGGAGGTGGTTTGTAGGGAGTGTTAAGTTTGCCCATTTAAAGTATTCAATCTGTAGGCGAGATTGTGAGCAATTTGTTTCAACAGATAAGCATAACAATAAAACTTCCAACGTTTTGGTGATGAGGATTTCACAAGCTGACCCTTTTCTCTAAAACACATTTCAGATTTTTTTATTGTTAAAAGGACAGTTTTGTTCAGAAACACAAGCTTCAGCAGTGGCTTATTTGTCAGTAGTCTTTCATAAAAGCTTAAATTGAACAGGTTTAAATCAAGTACTTCTATGAAAGTTTAATGTGGCACAGCCTCACAGTATACCTGACTGTTTAGCATGAGGAGGCAAGGCCTGTGGAACAACAGCCCACACACACGCTCAGCAGCTGAACTCTTGTTACTGGAAGAGAAAGAGGGAGCTGCATTTCTGCCCTTACTGCTGCCAGAAAGGTCTTTCTTTTCCTGAGTTACCCTAGTGGTGCAAAATTCCTTCCACTGTGAAAGAAACCCCAACCTCCAAGGGCTCTGGACAGACACACCCACTGAGCATTAAGTTTACTTCACCAGCCCCACCATATTTCACCTTTCAAAGCAAACAAAATAATCAAAATAAACAAAATAATCAAAAATTGCGAGTAGACAAACCAAAAGTCCATACAGCTTCTATGGGCTACCATTCCCTTCTTATCTGATCAAGAAATATCCCTGCTACAGCTGGACTTTAATATCCACATTCTCAGTGCCCGATTAGCTACTCTGAATACTTTAAAGCTCTACCATGTGCTCTCACAGGAGAACACCACCACCAAATGCTTTAACAGACCCACATTGTCCTTCAGTCAGTGCTCATTTATTTATCATACAGGCTGCACTCAGCACTTTCACCCCTACAGGGAACATAACATTCCCTGTTACATTCCTAATAGTCATAGAGGAGTAGTAATCCTAAGTGGCCAAAGCTACAGATAAATACTTTTCCCAACTACTTTTCCTACTTCAACCTCCATAGAAAAAATAGGAGGAGATATTTCTATTATTTATGCAAAGAGAAACACACACGTAACTGTGCGTGGGTTGTGTTGTTAGTTAAGAGTTGCAACTATCTATCTATCTATATTTTTTTTAGCTCTGTGCTTTCTTGTTGAAAGCCTGTTGAAGTAATCAAGTTAAAAGTCAAGAACAACGTGATCTACCTCAAACAACACTCATAATAATGATGTTGGAAATGATACAACTTTTAAAATTTTTTATGTAACTTTAGTCAGGGGTTTGTTCTCCTTTGCCCAGAGGGAGAAGAATTGAAGTTTCTCTTTACAAGACTCTTCACCGGGAGAGGCCCGATGAGTTTAACATCCACAGACTGGGAGTAGCCAGAAGATACACAGGAGATAAGCGAACATTAACGATCATTAACAGACATTATCCTCCAACATCACCCCCTGGCGCGGTCACAGAAACCTGGTCAAGGAAAAGACTGATAAGAGAACTGAAGATTGAGGACCAAATTAGCATCGAAGGCAAAGTGATCAATAACCAATAGGAGATCGAATACTAAGAATTGCGTCATTTAAGACCAATAAACAAGAATTTCTTTGGGGTTTGTCTGTATAAATGTGTGAAAAGTTCTGATAAAGGATTATGTGTGATGGGATGATTTTCACTGCACAACCGGGGCATGTGCAGATGAAATTATTTCTATTGCACATCCTAGCCAGAATAAACAAATGCCTTGATTCTCTAACATAAAAAGATGTTGCTGGAGAGTTTTTGTTTTTCCCGCAGTTTCAGTGACAATGACAATCTATTGCTAGTAGCCATATTCACTCCTCCCTGTGGAAAGAACAGTCACGTTGGATCAGTAAAAGAAGAAATGCTGGTCATGGTAAAAGTCAGAGAGAGAGGCAGAAAGGGAGGCTTCTGCCTACCCCTCAGCTTCAAAAGGGGTAACAGATATATATTCACCTAGGAAGATGGGTGAAGAATAAAATATCTACAAGAAAGGATAAGCACAGGAAAAGCCTCAGAAAGCTGCTGTTATGTCTCACTCCTTCATAGATACCTAGCCAACATCCCCTTTGAAGCTATACCCATCTTGTCCTGTCCCCATCCTACACTACTCATGATCCAGGTCTGCACAGAAGTTTCTGTCAATGTCTGTCCAACAAATACTGTGTTTTATATAAACTTCTCCCTGTCACTGTTGGCAGTCAATCACAGAACCTGGAAAGGATTCTCCAGCAGAAGCTAAACTCAGCTGGTCCTATGAGATGTGATCCAAAGAGTAAAAGAGGTGCTGTAACCATGTGGAGTCAAAAGGAGAAGTGACAGATTACAAGTATAGCTTGTTCAGAATCATATTAAAACACTCGGGCAGGAACTTATCCAAGAATCCATACTCTTGCCTACCCTGTGGTAAACTCACATATCATATTAAATGTATTCACTTCTGCAAAAGTGATCTGAATGCTCTCTACACCAAGCTCTTCCCCACTGCTCCCCCCCAACTATTTTCCACCTCAGCCACTACAGAGTAGAGATCTCAGTGATAGGACCTGTTTCCAAAGGCAGTCGGGTATCGCGCTGCCCACAGGCTTCAGCAGAGCTCGGTCACTGAAACTCTCCTAGACAGGTAACACCTACAAATGGCATTCAAGTACCTCAGCGTCTTTCAGTCTGCTGAGATGTAGCTTCTGGCTATTCTTTATACCAGAATTTCTGTCCAAAAGCAGCTTTAATGAATAGATAATACTATTTAAAATAAATTCTAAATTCATTCATTTCTTGGCTGTTCACTGATCTATCTTGTTTATCCAAAATTCTGTTGCATGACCCTCTGGTCTAGGTTCTTCACTCTGCTATGCCACCTTTCACACCAGGAAATATTTTTGATCACTATTTTCATTTCATACAACCTTCTTAAGGCAAATTGAATTTCTAGAGTAAAAGATTATAAGTTCAGTGCCTCCAGCAGTAATTCTCCATCCATTTTTAGCGATAAACCACAGCAAAAAAATAAAAACTAAAAAAGGAATGGAACATTAGGGAGAAAAAGAAAATAAGAAACTTCTCTAGTCTGGCACAAGGCTGGCAATATGTGCCCATGATATGTGGTGCTTCCTCTAAAACTTCTGAGGCTGCCAGATTATACATCTAGCAGGAGAAACAGGAGCGCACCATTCATACAAAATCAAGTTTCTTTGTGAACATTGTTCTTTCTCAAGTCAGTGGAGCCAAAAGTTCAACAGTGAAAGGAAGAAAACTAAATTAGAAGACAATCTCGTAATTATGAGAACTTGAGAATAGAAGGTATAACTGAGATGGAACAGAACAAAAGGGGAACAGCAGCTCAGGATGAAAAGAAAACAAAGGAGCAGAAGGTCAGAAAGCAGCTGGGAAGGTCTGGGACATGGGGGCATTGCCTCTTAATTACTTAATGCAACAGTGACTAGTTGAACTGTGTTCACTGCTACTGCCACTTTCCCTTTACAATTTACTGTTTGAAATGCTACGTCAGGCCACAGCAAACTCTCAGAACAAAGCCTGTTGTAGTAGTAGTCTTTACAACTTTTAAAAAAGTCATCTACAAAGAACAAAACAAGTAAAGCTGTACAGCCACACGTAGGCATAATGAAATGTTAGCCCTTTGTTTCAATTTGCCACTCAGAGGTTAAGGTTCACAGCACCACATAGGAAGAACTTGATATGGCCACTACCTTTTAACTAAGAGAAAACAATGCATTTACAAACACAAATGAATCATTATCCAAACAAATGTTTAGAACATGGCTCAGGAAAAAAAAAGATCAAAAAGGCAGCAGAGTTAAAAAAAAAAATCCTGTTACAGACTTAAATAACTCCACTTGAACAGTGAGCCTTTTAAAAATAATTACCTGACAAAGCAGAAAATTTTCCAAACATCACATTCGGCTGAAATTTTAAAGTGTAGTACGATTTAGGGCATTTATACCACATCCCCTCCCCTTCCATTGCCTTCATTCTGGGTATTTATCCTCATAGATCCGTTGTCCCTTTCTAAACTGGAATGAAGCAGTCCCTAAGTAAGAGCTGTGTAAAAAAACAGCTGGCAACAGGTTAACCGAGACACTGCAGTTTTGGTCAAGAGGACCATTGTTTTTACCACGTAAGAGTTAAACGCAGTCACACTTATGTCTTTTCCCGTACGGTAACGCTCATTTGGAATAGCGAAGGGAGTTTTTTCTCCCGAGAAGTGTCAAGTCGGCAGGTCCACACAAGCCCGTGACAGAGGATGCCCACGGGCAGGGCGGCTGGGAACAGGCCCGGCGGGACGCGCCCGCGGCGGTGCCGGCCCTACCTGGGCGGGGTGGATGCCGAACGCCTCGCCGATCCGGGCGTACAGCTCGCGGGCGCTGCCGAAGCCCTCCACGCGGCCCGTGGGGCTGCCGTGNCCCGCCCCGCCGCGGCTGCTGAGGGCACGGAACGCTGAGGGCCGGGGAGCGCCCGGCTGCCCCCAGCCCTGCCCCTCCCGGGCCGCTCGGGGCCACCGGCGCTGCCCCGCCTGCGCTCAGACCCCTCGCGCCTCCGCCACAGCGGGGTCCTTTACCGACTTTCCACTCACTAGTTCAGGAATTTCTGCTAATACCGAAGTACTGAATACCGATTAGGATAGCTTTATATCCAGGATATAAAAGAAAACCTGGAGTGTACAAGGACTCCAGGCAACTCTTTCTCATTTATCACAGATATCTATAATTCTCTGAGGGTTAATAAGGCAACAGTCATATAACCAAAGTTTAAGTGCCTTCCTAATGTACTGGCAACAGCTTTGAAATACTGAGATTTAACACAGAAAATACTTTTCAAGTGTTTATAACTTTGAATGGATTCAAAACGTTTCCTTCTCTACCATGAAATAGAGCTACACACTGTACAGTTAGATGTTCACATTACAGGAGATATCTGGGCTCCAAAGTAACTACACTCACCTCAGTGGAACTGCTCCATTTTCAGTAGTGCACTGAATCCACCCAAGATGTGAAGAGTGCAAAATTCATGAGGCAACATTCAGCACTTCTAAAGGAAACTGCTCTAAAGCCACAGAGAGAAGCAGCACTGCCTTACCCCATCTTCTGACTTTCAGAATAAAAAAGACAAACCTTTGCAGAGAAAAAGGATTTTAGCACATGGAGTCAGACCAGGCAGGCAGAGACCATGAACTATGGTGAGGCAGCCCGAAGTCAAAAGTTCTTAGCAGATCTAATCAGAGCATCTCTAATTACATGAAATTGCACAGATTTTAAACTGCTTATGCTGGCAAAAAAGGTTTGAAACCAATTTGACTTCAGCTTTTTCAAGATAGCATGTGGTAGGTTTTAATGAATACTCAAAAATGGCTTGTATCCAATTCTAGTAGGAGACAATCAGATTCAATATTGTTACTAATTTTGTAGGAATTTCCACCAATAAAAAACTCAACAAAACTGCACCATAAACTTACCCTCACACTTTAATAGTTGACTTTCCAGTTCAGTTTGAAACCACAAAACTTAAACTGAAGGTTTCTCTGAACTTGCAGAACTGCATGTACTTTTTCCCATTATTGCAATGCAATTCAGAGAGCATGTTGGCATTCACTGGATGACATTGCAGTGAGATGAAATAGAGATTAACTAACGGTACCAAACTGTTCATGTTCATCTTGATATTTAGGGGGTTTTGCTGTTTTTCAATTTTAAATATAAAGCTTCTTTTAAAAGAAGTCTTCTCCCATTTACTAAAATGTATTATAAAGGAATTGGTGACAAGTATTTATGTCTTGTTTCTACTCATTCCTTTTCTTGTGAAAAGATAATGGAATCCTAAAACCCAGTAAATACTGTTTACAGTCACACTGATTTTAATAAAGTTGTTAATGAGATTTACTAAACGAACACAGTCACGTTTCCACATGCACAGAGGTTGTGCAGATTTATTTTAAAAAAACTCATGGACATTAACAGTCCTAATTTAAGTATCTGTTGCAAAACTTTCTTCAGTGGAAGTGTAAATGTTTCCATGTTTCATACAGAGGTGGATGGAGAAAAACAGCTGAAGCTGGTACAAAAACTATACAGATACTACCTGCAGGTTGGAGCAATAGCATCAGCTTTTAACTATGGAAAGAAAAAATGACAAGGCCAATGGAGTTGACCAACTAAATTGAATATACAAACAGCATGGAGCATGTATGTGCCATCATTAGTTACATGACGTAACAAGTGAAATGAAACCTTTTTTGTGTCATTTAAATTGGAGGAAGATGACATTGCACACATGCTAAATTATTTTCAAAACCCAAACCTAGAGAAGCATCTACGTGAAATTGCCCTAGTAGTCCCCAGCTTTGGAAGGAAGTATAAAGAAATGTTCAACACCCAGTTTCATCTCTCTGTTACTGAAGAGGTACATTACCATGGACTTCTTTCTTCCTAATCTACAAGTACTATTTACTAATATTGCTCAGATCATGGATTAGCAGTTTCAATGATTTAGATTTGATCAGCACAACACAGTACTGACTGCATGATCTGTAGAGCTGCAAATGAGTCAGACTGTTGAGAAGCTCAATGAAAAGAAGGCTGTCATGGACAGAAGACACTTTCTCCAACTACAACCAATCCTGTTTTCAGACTCCCTTAAATGTGCACCCTCTAGGGAAATATCTGCCGACACTAATTAACACACAGTAAAACTAGATCATAAATCCAAATGAGCCTCCAGCAACTTGGGATACTAAGGATCCAAAAATTACTTCAAATTAACTCTTTGAAGAAGAGAATTAACAACTTAAATAAAACTGCTATTAGCCTTGGTTTTAGAAAGAAAAATAAACCATGTACTTAAAAAAAAAAAAGAAGAAAAATGGGTTTGATCCTTTATCCCAAGTATATTGCACACTACAGGCTACCCCATTCTTCAGTTTCTCACATGTTAATACTTGGGATTCAAGAATTGTGGCATGTAACAGCCATAAAGGTTGTGGAGAATGTATGTGGAACAAAGTCTCATTACTGGATATGAAATGCCACTATCAGTGAGTGTTTCACTACACATGGGGCATCTATCCTTATTCAGGGAAATGCTATATNCCCGGGGCCGCCGCCTCGCTCTCCACCAGCTTGAAGGTCTCCTTAGACTTGTCCTTCTTCTTGCTCCTCAGCCCCAGCGGCATCTTCCGCACCGGCCCCGGGCTCCTGCTGCCGCCGCCGCCCGTGCTGGACTCTGCCCCCGGCGCGGCACCGCCCCGGCCCCGCGGCCATCGCGGCCGCCAG
>VWZW01006278.1:276762-351151 GCA_013397115.1 Edolisoma coerulescens
GAAACCAATTTGACTTCAGCTTTTTCAAGATAGCATGTGGTAGGTTTTAATGAATACTCAAAAATGGCTTGTATCCAATTCTAGTAGGAGACAATCAGATTCAATATTGTTACTAATTTTGTAGGAATTTCCACCAATAAAAAACTCAACAAAACTGCACCATAAACTTACCCTCACACTTTAATAGTTGACTTTCCAGTTCAGTTTGAAACCACAAAACTTAAACTGAAGGTTTCTCTGAACTTGCAGAACTGCATGTACTTTTTCCCATTATTGCAATGCAATTCAGAGAGCATGTTGGCATTCACTGGATGACATTGCAGTGAGATGAAATAGAGATTAACTAACGGTACCAAACTGTTCATGTTCATCTTGATATTTAGGGGGTTTTGCTGTTTTTCAATTTTAAATATAAAGCTTCTTTTAAAAGAAGTCTTCTCCCATTTACTAAAATGTATTATAAAGGAATTGGTGACAAGTATTTATGTCTTGTTTCTACTCATTCCTTTTCTTGTGAAAAGATAATGGAATCCTAAAACCCAGTAAATACTGTTTACAGTCACACTGATTTTAATAAAGTTGTTAATGAGATTTACTAAACGAACACAGTCACGTTTCCACATGCACAGAGGTTGTGCAGATTTATTTTAAAAAAACTCATGGACATTAACAGTCCTAATTTAAGTATCTGTTGCAAAACTTTCTTCAGTGGAAGTGTAAATGTTTCCATGTTTCATACAGAGGTGGATGGAGAAAAACAGCTGAAGCTGGTACAAAAACTATACAGATACTACCTGCAGGTTGGAGCAATAGCATCAGCTTTTAACTATGGAAAGAAAAAATGACAAGGCCAATGGAGTTGACCAACTAAATTGAATATACAAACAGCATGGAGCATGTATGTGCCATCATTAGTTACATGACGTAACAAGTGAAATGAAACCTTTTTTGTGTCATTTAAATTGGAGGAAGATGACATTGCACACATGCTAAATTATTTTCAAAACCCAAACCTAGAGAAGCATCTACGTGAAATTGCCCTAGTAGTCCCCAGCTTTGGAAGGAAGTATAAAGAAATGTTCAACACCCAGTTTCATCTCTCTGTTACTGAAGAGGTACATTACCATGGACTTCTTTCTTCCTAATCTACAAGTACTATTTACTAATATTGCTCAGATCATGGATTAGCAGTTTCAATGATTTAGATTTGATCAGCACAACACAGTACTGACTGCATGATCTGTAGAGCTGCAAATGAGTCAGACTGTTGAGAAGCTCAATGAAAAGAAGGCTGTCATGGACAGAAGACACTTTCTCCAACTACAACCAATCCTGTTTTCAGACTCCCTTAAATGTGCACCCTCTAGGGAAATATCTGCCGACACTAATTAACACACAGTAAAACTAGATCATAAATCCAAATGAGCCTCCAGCAACTTGGGATACTAAGGATCCAAAAATTACTTCAAATTAACTCTTTGAAGAAGAGAATTAACAACTTAAATAAAACTGCTATTAGCCTTGGTTTTAGAAAGAAAAATAAACCATGTACTTAAAAAAAAAAAAGAAGAAAAATGGGTTTGATCCTTTATCCCAAGTATATTGCACACTACAGGCTACCCCATTCTTCAGTTTCTCACATGTTAATACTTGGGATTCAAGAATTGTGGCATGTAACAGCCATAAAGGTTGTGGAGAATGTATGTGGAACAAAGTCTCATTACTGGATATGAAATGCCACTATCAGTGAGTGTTTCACTACACATGGGGCATCTATCCTTATTCAGGGAAATGCTATATGGTATTTTAGGTACTGGTTGGGTGGGGTTTGGGGGTTTTTGAATGTAGGGCAGCAGGGCTGTGAACATGGCAATTTGTCCTTGATAAAGCAAGCAGGCATGACTAACAAGATTGTTGTTATATAGCTCCTCCCTTGGGTAAGCCTGTAATTCCAGGGCAACAAGCACAGGGCACTTACACCTTCTACACCCAAGGGGATCAACAGCAGGTCTCTATTTTCACTGTTTCAGTAATAGAACAATTAATTGGAGAAGCCTGAAGGAAACAAATCATGCCATCCAACAGTCCATTGCTGAGCAAACTGACAAATGAAGAGCTGAGATTCTGCACCTCATGAGATTAGTGTTGCTATTTGCTCAGTTTGGGTGCTGAACAGTAAGTGGCTGTATGACAAATTCCCTGGTTCTAATAGGATGTGTTCAGTAAGTTACATAGTAAGAACTACTCATGTCAGCTGCAAAAGGGGACTAGCATTTACTGACCGGAAAAGTAAAATTGTTTCCTAATTTTATTTACAGTAGCATGTTCATGACCCATATTTTTTAGGGTCTAGTACATGAATTCAAGCGCACAGAATTTCACCCTAAGTTATAGCAAATTTCACTGTTAAAGGAAAACCTATTTGACCCAAAAAAAAGTCTGCTTCCAGTGAGTCAGACTAGCACATAAGATGCACATACTAGAAAAGAACGGAGTGCATTTGTTCAGCACACCACAAATAGGCTTCAGGAAGCTTTCAGCACAGCTAATACAAAAATGGCTGAGTGAAAGAATGGAATGCTAACCCCCTCACGACAGCAGAAAGCTGTGGAACAGAGTACCACTGCATGGCAGGAAGGAGAAAGGGCTGTAATGTAGCTTGACTGCTCTTCCAACAGCTTGAGGTTATCCTAAGGCTTGATGTTGGTGAGATTATAAAAGGATCTTTAGAAGCAGAGGTTTTCAGACTTGCTGGATGAATTCCAAAGCAACTAAATGACTTTTCTTTTCTATGGCACCTAAGCAACTTTCAAGAGATCAAAAACCTTTCTCGTCCCAATTTCATGAATGACCATTTTATTTTCATGTATTTCAGTAGTTACAAATATAGTAGTTGACTGAGTATTTGCTTCCTTCTCCCAAGTAACTTTATTAAATAATCAAGTGGGTTTTAAAACATAGCTTTTAAGCACATTTTTGATTAGAAAAATATTTTTTGTGAATCCTGGATTAGATAGATATTAATGCTTCCTCTCATATTTTGAAGTAATTCTACATGCTGGTTTCTGAAACATATACTTTGTTACCTCTCCGTAAGAAAAGAAATACAAGCATTTATTTCATACCAGTCCTCTAAGTTTTATATTTTGAGCTTGAAAACAGTTGGAAAAGTTTAGTTTGCTATACACATATATATATATATACACACCTCTAAATACACAAGATACTGCAATTCCTCAATTTAACACTACTCCTCCTACCTGAAGATGGTTACAAAAAAATAGTCCTAGTTGCTGTAACTTTTTTTTTTTACAAGTTGGATATGGTTACAAGATTCTGGATTACAAAATGCTTGATTCCATTAGCTTTTAAACTGACAAATAGGTATTTTAGGTTGATATGCTTTAAAGTCGTGTAGCTTGTAGCATTTGCCATCATAACAAAATATAAAGTTAAAAACCAACTTCACACTTTTTACTTAAAAACCACATAAGAAATGCAATACGGAACATACTGAAATGGAAATTTTTTCAACAAACAATATATAGTATTAACAATATGCAGAAGCACAAAGCAGCAATTTTTTTTCTTTGTGATACTGCTCCAGCAATTGTTTACTTCCCCTAGATTTAGGACTACAACTAACTGATACTGCATGAAGAGATCTGCAGCTGAAAAACTGACTTGAACAATACCCCACAGAAATTCTATTCCTTTAAGTAACAGAAATGGGATTCTTCTTGCACTCATTAAAAAATTATTGTAAATTAAATCCCAACTTCCATATGATTTACTTTCCTGCAGAGAGTCACATATATAACACTGCTATTTCTTAGGCTACCTAACAGAGCAGGTAACCTCTAAATTTCCACAGGCAAAAGGCTGACAGCAAATCTTAACATATTTTCTTATGAAAAACAACAACAAAAAAACCCCAAACCTTTTGAAAGTGTTGTTAAAGCACTGTATTATGATTTTAAACTCAAGTAATAAAGCATGCCCACAAGGCATTTCTTTCACCAATACCATGCTGCAATCAAGGGAACCAGCCCTATTTACTGTATTATAAAACTAGACTATTACAGAGGGCTCTCCATCTCTCTATGCATCTTGTAACTCTAAAGACAACTAACTCATATTTTAATTAAAAAAACCCCTCAATTCAAGCATATGAAAGTTTCTGGGCAACCCCTATCCCACATTGTGTCTTAAAGCAAACTTGGCTTTAGCTAGGACCTAGGTTCTTCCTTTTTCCTGGGAGTAAAGTTTGGCCTTTGAAAATTATGAATACTTGAGATCAGCACAATCTTTAGATACCTGCCCTAGCCAAATGCTTTTACAGGGCTCTTTGTGCCTCTTTCCAACCCAGCACAGACCTGCTCTCAAGGGAGCTCTCACACGAGCACCACCATCTTTGGGCTAAGCCTCATTTACAGAACATGGCCCATAGCACTGTCTAGCGAAAAGTGCCAAGTCTGAGTTCACAGAATCATTTCGCTTACAAGAAACCTCTTGGCATCATGAAGTCCAACACCCCTGCTCACACATGGTCAGCTGGAGCAGGCTGCCCTGCACAACGTCCAGTCAGGCTGAGTATCTAGGGACAGCAGCTCTTCAACCTCTCTAGGAAACCTGTTCCAGTGTTGACCATCCTCTCAGTAAAAAGGTGTTTCCTTGTGTTCAGATGGAATCCCTAACTAACTTGCATCTAATTTGTGTCCATTTAGTCCTGTCACTGAGAGCTACTGAGAAGAGCCTGGCTCCTCCATCTTCATTCCCTCCTATCAGGTGCAAAGATCTCCTCCAAGTCTTTTCTTCCCCAGGCTGGCAAGTTCCAACTCTCTCAGCCTCTCATTTATGGTCCTGTGTTGGAGCTGCTCCACTAAGTTTATATCCTTCAAGTACCAGGGAGTCCAGTACTCCAGATGTATCCTCATCAGTGCTTAGAGTAACAAGGAAGAATCATCTCCCCTCACCTGCTAGCAAAGCTTTGGCCTCTGTTGCCACAAGGCTGCATCGCCAGCTCACAGTTTATTGACAGTTTGCTGGTCAGTTACTCTCCAATGGAGCAAGACTTTGCATTCCCCCTCACTGAACATTTTGAGAATCCTCTGTCCAGTTCTTCAGCCTGTTGAGGTCCCTTTGAAAGGCAATACATCAGCTGGTGGCACCAGCTACTCCTCCCAGTTTATACGATTTGTAAACTCCATCCCATAATTCAGGTCATTAATGATGCTGACTTGTATTGGCCCCAGTATTAAGCCAGAGGGTACACCACTGTTGACTTGCCTCCAACTGGGCTCTGTGCCACTGATTAAACCCCCTGTGCTCCCCCCTTTAGCCAGCTTTTAATCCATCTCACTTTCTACTTATCTAACCTGCACTTCACCCGTCTGTGTACTGATGTAAAAGGTAAACAAGAGAGATTGTTCTCCCAACGTCCCCAAAGCTCACTGTAGATGGCAGTAAGATAGGCCAAACAAGATTTCTCTGTTGTACATCTATGTTGACTACCCCTGATCACCTTTTAGAAATGCTTTCCAGGAGGATTCTTTTTCATCACATTACCAAGGGCTTAGGTGAAGCTGATTAGCCTGTAGATTCCCAAATCTTCCTTCTTGGTTTTCTTGAAGAGTGGTATTTTCTCTTTTCCAGTCTACCAGAACATCTTTTACTCTCCCTGACCATTCAAAAATAAGTAAGAGTGGCCCTGCAGTGGCATTAGCCAGCTCCCTCAACACTTGGGTGCAATCCGTCAGGCTCACAGACTTCCAGTTAAAGTGCACCCTAACCCGGTCCTCCACCACCAAGGTTCCAGATTTCCCCTCTAGTCTCGGGGGCCTGGAATTCCTGCATGGATTTACTGGTAGTGTCTGGGGCAAAGGCAGCACAGAGTGCCTCAGCCTTCTCCATGTCATTGGTCACCAGCCTCCCTGCCCCATTCGACAGCAGGCTCACCCTTTGCTGTTCCTGTCCTTCAGGAATTCCTTCTTACTGCTCTGCCTGAAGGCTGAGGAACCATCCCACAGCAAATGGCTACTCTGGCTCCTCAGGCCATGTGCCCTTCACCAGACTCACAATGCAGTCCTGACACTTCCTGGGGCAATAAAGAGAAGGCTTTCATTGCACAGGGGGGTGGTTCAGGAGTCCAAGACGATTTTTCCAGCCTATGCTTTGTGCAGCAGAAGGCAACATACTGAAATGATCTCTCTCATGTTTTGCTCTTTAAAATATTTACACCTTTGTGTATTTCTACTACTATCTCAAATTTCTGCATAAATGTGTAATGTTATAGACAGGGTAAGGATGTAAGAAATAAAGTACTTGGAGGCTCAAGTACTGTATCAGAAATATGCACTGACTTTGTAAAAAAATTACTGCATTTTATATTAAGCAAAATAATGACTAAACTTTGCTGATTAGGAAGATGTAAAACAAAATGAGTGGTTTTCCCTGTAATTTTTACTGCAGAATTCACCTGTATGACTTCTACTTAAACCCTTTTCTTCTCATGCAGCATTACAGTATTTTCCCCCCACCCATCCCACAAAACAAAAAAAAAAAGATTCCACTAGGTGTTACAGATTGCACTTTTAAAGCACAGACTTGCCAGTCTTATGCATTTCCAGTGACCTATTTTAATCTGTTGACATACACAGTCTTCCATTTTATGAAACTGGAAGATTTCGCCTAAGTACTTCTTTTGATGCTGGAGAAATGTTATCTGGGAAAATTACTTCAAACTCTATAATTAAGTCTCCACGTTGGTCAGGATTTTTGGGAAATGGCAAACCATATCCTATAATTCTTCTTCTCATCCCAGGCTTTACCACTTCATTTACTGTCATGGGTATGGTTCTTCCTTCTATCGTTGGCACATTGAAAGAGCTGCCACACAAAGCCTAAAGAAAGAATACGAGAAAAAGAAATTGGTCAGAACTTTTTTGTACCTACAAATGGATCTGGATTATTTAAAAGTGACTAGAATTCTAAACAGTATTTCTCCTGTGCACTACTGAGATGTCAAAATTTAGATACAATGTTCCTCTCTTAAAAAGAGAAAGCTTCAATTTGTCATCAAGTATCACTGAACTTATGAATCTTACACAATGGCCACTGGAGGGTAATTCAGCTGATATGTCCTTCAAAGACTTTATCAAATAATGAGGGAGCTGAGCAGAGTGAACTTCTCACTCATACTTCTCTACAGATGTCAGTCTTCTAAGTTTCCACTGGAAATTTAGAATCCCATTTCACTTTTTGTTCATTTACATTGGACAGAAGCTTTATTCTAATACATTATCAACCTGTATTATATCAAATTTCAGAACAACATTTAAGTGTCTATAAGCAGAGGCATATCAAATTTCACAGCTGTCTTACATGAGTATTTGTGGTGCCTAAAGAAAAGCAAACAATAATTTTATTGCACCAAAATTAGAACATTACAGACCTTCTGCTTTATCCAACAGTTTCATTACTAGGATCTCTGATAATAAGATTTTGATTCCTGCAACTTCACCTGATTCAGCACACTTAGTCTACACTGATAATGTCCAATTTACATATCAATGCAAGAAGTCAAAATAAGCTTTTATCTGTGAAGGAACTGTATTACCCACATTAACATTAAATATTGTCTTTTCTCTCTCCCTCGCTACTTTAGGTGCTTCACCTCACTTCACACTTACTTTAGTTCAGAATCCTTTAAGGTGGCTTAATTTACACAAAGAGCTTATAATGAAAGCAAGAGTTTATTTCTCCACCTGATACTAGTTAAGAAGAAAAAATACATTACACACACTCAGATACGTTATCTTTTACATTATGATTATGTTGAGGCTTCAGACTCTCAAGAACTCTGGGAAGTTGTCTTTCTGACTTTTCCTTCAGAAAGCCAATATGTTTTGACTTGGAATGGAATTTTAAAAAGCTATACCATTTTTGTTGTTATATATAGCTCCTCTTACACCTGTTCACAATTATTTATCTTCATGAAATCAATCTCTGTGTAGCTTGAAATCACACTTCAGTAACTTATGAGCTAAAAAGGGAGACTTAGGACTTGCTGGTAGTGAAAATATTTAAGACATTTCTACCTTATTCTACAGAAGTAGCAATCATATCACAGCAGCAAGGAGCATACTATGTAGGATGTATTTGTTAGTTTGCATTTGTCACTTCAGCCTAATACATCATTAGCTAGAAAGGTTATGTATGAAGATTTAAGACTTCTCAACCCTTATTCTTACCCTTCCACCCTTATCCTCTTCCACCTCTATAGTAAACAGCTTGAAGTAATATTCCATTTTTATCAAAACAGCTATTGTTTCCACTATAAATGACTGTGTTCTTCAGCCACACACTGACAAAAGTGAAACTACTTAAACCCCCCCCCCAAACCCCAAATCCTGTATCTCCACAGCTGCCATACAGCTTTAGCCATTGTATCATAGTGTAATGTCAAACATTTAGAGCTCTACCACAAGAGAAACTTACCTCCCTTAAGCTGATCTTAACAGGATAGACAATATTTGATCCATCTCTCTTGAAATGAGAGTGAGGTTTATCTTTAATGATAAAAACAATATCAGCTGGAATTGTGTTGGGTGTTTCATCGCCTTCTTTCGGAAAAGTGATCTTGGTGCCTTCTTTCCATCCTCTTTTTATCTCGATAGTAAGAATTTTGTCCTCTGTTCGGACACTTCTGCCATCTGGGTTAAGCCTTTTACGTGAAATCCTCATTCTTTTTGTGCAGCCGTGATAGATCTCTTCCAGTGACACTTTAAGTTCATGGATCACAGGCGGATCTTGCTTACGACGTAATTGGCTGCCAACCGTATTCCTTTCCCTTGGAAAACCATTCATACTGAAACTAGTGAAGGATCCAAAGGGATCACCATCCACCTCCATGTCTTCAGTGTCTCTGCCACCAGGCATCCTCCTTCCAAAGAAGATCTCAAAAGGATTTGTGCCACCAAAGAAAGCTGCAAATGTAGCATGTGGGTCGCCATGGAAGGAGTACCGGAAGGTACCACCCTGGCCATCAGATCCTCCAGCTCCTCCTTTAAGACCTAAATAAGACAAATAAGCAAAGTTAAAAACAAATTGGGTATTAGTATAAGCTTCCCTACTGTAGAGTGTAATGATTTCAGGACTGATGAGTCAAAAAGATATTTGCAGTAGAGTGAAAGGTCTGCTTTTCAAGGAGGATTCACCATGAGAATACGCAGTACTGACTAGCAATTCAGTAGCTTGAACAGCAACAAAGTTTCTGAAGCTCTAGAATGACTTTTATTTCAAAAGAACAGATAGTCTGACAGTACCAACTTTATTTCATATTATTGAAACCAGTTATTTTAATGAATTAGCAGCTTAGAGCAGAAGACAGGTTTGTTTGACTTGATCTCTTCTTGTTCTACAAAGTCTTTTGGGAATTGCATCCTTCTACAAGGTCACTTCTGGGGAAAATTACTCACTATCATATGCAACATATTCTATAGTCTCTATAGCTCAGCTGTAACTCAGTGTTAGTTTTACCCCTGTTTTCCTGCAACTTGTTTTGAGTAAAAGGTAACATGCCAAGAGTCAAGCACATATATGCTTCCTTAATATTCAATTTAGAATCCCAAATTTATCACAGCTTGTGTTCCTATGATATAAACCAGGTACAAACCCTGGGAACTCTCTTCAATGCAGCCATAAATAAAAACATCTTGGAACTTACTCCATCTGGGTACAAAAACCTTGTATACACTATCACTGTCTCTGTGCAAAAAATCAGAAGGTTCTCAATAGCTTTGTTCTATCTTTCACAGGGAGAGATCTAAATCTCATTTCTTCCTGCTAAGATTTCCCTTACAATTCTCACTGAAAACTCCCTTGTACTTCCTGTGCTCTCATTCCAAACCAAGATAAAATCAATTTTCTTCAATGCCTCTTTCCCAATAGGTGATCAAGTATTTCCTCGTAATAGTGCTCTTCTGCACTGACCATTTCAGGACACTTTCTCAAACTATCAAAAGACCGAAAGTCTTCTTAAGAGACTTTTATCTCCGCACTTAGAGTGCTTGTTTTTTTAACTTTTTTTTTTCAGTCTTAGACCAATTCCGAACTACAGCTGCTATCATACTTTTATAACCATAAAAAAAATGAAGGCTTACATTATGAGGCAGGCATTCTGTAACTTTGAAAGAGGGGTTTGTTGGGGGCTTTTTTAGCTCAGTGTTCTCACGCATAAGCTCAATGTTGGGTACTGACACTAACTAAGACATGAGAATGCTTTCCCCATTTCAACACCAGACCAGATCAAAAGTACTTAGCAACCTGTAGTACATCCTTCTGTCACACTACTGTTAATGCCAAACAAGCAGATCAGGGGATTCAATCTGTGACAGCAGAAGGACACCTGGAATAGCTAGCCAGAAGTTACTGAAGGTACCTGGCTGTAAAAGTTCCTGGCTGTAAAAACACTGAAGTTTCCTCCTTCCTACAAACCCCAGCCCTGCGCATTTCCCTTACAACAACTAATTACACTCTTAGAAGAGCTTAGAGAGCAACTGAGATGTCAGGAGGTGTTCCGAGATTCAACATTCTAGAAGTTCATACTTTATATCTTTGTCCAAAATACTAAATACTGCTATTTAAGTGTCCTCCTTTATAACAGTAAAAAACATGGCCCCGAGCGAATAGCAATGAGCAGGCCTACTTGTCACAACGGAAGTAATTCTTTCATATGGAATTCCTGGTACCATACATTTATGGGAAGGGATGTTAATGACTTCCTCTGTTGCTCAATCATAAGACTGAAAGCCATGATGGTCAAAAATGAAAAAAAGAAAAAAGTCATCCTCTCCAGATAACCATTTTAGGATAAATGTGACATTTCTGAGGCCTCATTCTCTTGGCATGTTATCACTGTTTACAATTAAAGCTAAAAAATTGTTCTGGTATTTCATGACATCAGCCAAATTCTTTCCTCTCTAGGCATGAAGCCAAGGACAACTACAGGCTGGACACCTGGGCTTCTGCTCAGAAGGACTGCCTCGCCTAGATCAAGCAGATTGCCCTTAAGCAAAAATTAAAGAGAAGAATACATGCGTTTTGAACTGCATCTCAAAAACTGCTCTGGCAAGGGATGGCAGCAGTAAGAGATCACAGAAAGCTCCTCACGGGTGATAGAAACTTCTTCTGCTCAGTACCTTTTTGCCTGTCAAGTATTTGGGATTTATAAAAAAACCCATTAAAATAAGAAATTAAAACTTTACCAGGATTAAAGCCCAGCAATGCATTTTATACTTAAAATCTGAAGAGCCAAAAAAATGCATTGCCTAAAGATGAACACATACCATGTCTTCATATGTTTATTTTGCTGCATTCAACATAATGAAAGTGACCAATCAAAGTATAACAGAGACATACATACCTTCCTCCCCAAACTGATCATAAATGTCTCTCTTTTTGGGATCACTCAGCACTTCATAAGCTTCTGCAACCTCTTTGAATTTTTCTTCTGCATGGGGAGACTTGTTCTTATCTGGATGCCATTTCAGTGCTTGTTTTCTGTAAGCCTTTTTGATATCCTCGTCAGAAGCCCCTTTTTCAATTCCCAGGATAGAATAGTAATCTTTCCCCATCCTGAGTGTTGGAGAAATTCAGATTTTCCTCGCGGTAAAGAAAGCAGCGTCCAGTGTCTTAGCAAGGCGGAGATGCTAGAGAAGGAAAAATAAAAATCAAACTTTGAATTGAAACAAACAAAGCTGCTACAAAATAACAAACTCTACGATACATTAAAGAAAGACTAGACGGCTTCTCCGTATTTCATTCCTTCCCCGTTGCTCGTTTATAAGCGATTACACACCGGGCACAGCCCTCCGTAGAGCCCTCCCACCCGAAGGACGTGTCTGCGCTCTTTCTAGAACGCCGGGCAGCAGCGGACGTCACTTCCCCGCCGCCCCGGCCCGCGCAGCTTTCGCTCTCCCGCGCCTGCGCGCAGCCCGCGCTCAACTTCGCCGGGTCCCTGCCCGAGCAACTCCCGTTGAAAGGCGACAACCGAGCGGTAACAGCGCCTTTCACACGGCACAGGGCGGGATCCTGTCAGCTCCGAACGCCTGTCTGCCCCAAGAGACACGCAGAAGCCCATCTAGAGTAATTATAGCATTTTATTTCACTGTTTCTATAGAGACAGCTGTACGTAACTCTTTTCCAAATATATCAACATGGATCTGTACCCTTTCCAGGACAGCCTGTGAAGAATTTTACACCCAAATCAACGACAAAGCTTCAGAAAGCAAAACTTCATTTCTTTAAAAATAAATTTTTTATTATTACCACAGCTGACCGTAGCCATGTACTATTAAGCAGCAGGAATGAATCTGAGCAAAACATATCACTTTGTTTACCACAACTCCAGCCACTCAATTAAAGCGGACCAAAATGTAAATCCTGTCTCAGCCTTCTTTGGAATAGGAAATATCAAGATTATTATAGAAGTATAGCAATATACCAAGCAAACAGCTTTCATCTGATGAGATGCTAATAACAGAAAAATACTTGGTTCTCACACATTTGTTTAAAAATATATAAAACAAATTCCACTACTGAAGTATTTCTCACGCTCCACAGAGAAAACGCAATGAAGTTTTAGCCTGCAAGATTTCTTTTGTACCTCTGTTAAGAGCTACCGGTCAAGAAATTAGCTATGCTTATCAGTAGGGCAATGAACTACAAGACAGATTAACACAACTGAAAAATTACTCCTCCCTGGAACAAAATATTAAAATACACCACTTTTGGTCATATCTAGATGTTGTCTGTATGAAGACATTTCTAGGCTGAATTATGAAGTTACTATCATGGAGGTAATCAAGCTCAGCTGCCTTCCTTCTAACAATAAAACCCACTAATCCTCTGACTCAGGGAGCATTATATTTGAAGCTGCTTTCTAGAACCTGCTCAAACTTGCAAGAGACTGATCAGAAAACACTTCCTTAACCAGAAAGTACTAGAAGAAGATTTGGGACTTTATTTTCACTTTCTTAATTTGCGTCATCCTCCTAATCCTCATACCATTATCTTTTCCAATTTCTGCAACAGAATTTACTAGATTCCTTCCAGTGTATAACTGGATTTGCCTAATTATTTATCTGGGTTTTTTTACATTATCTACTTAGAATATGCGTGGAAAAGGTAAAGGGAGAATAAAATCAAAATTTCACCAGAGTATTTCAGAAAGCAAGAACTTTTAGCATATATGCAGTTATTATTTCAAATGTAATAGAGGCCAAAGGGTATCAAAAGAAGGAATTGGCTCCCCTTGCCACCAAATCTCTCAGGACTCACTTGCATTTTTGGCACAGTGGAAGTCACAGGGTTATAGAATCAATTACCTTTACAGGTGAAGGAAGAAGTTGTTGCTGAGCTGGAATAAAGCTAGTCTTTTACTAAATCACCCTTTTCTTTTTACCTTTCTTCTGAAAGTGCTCTTTTAGTTAACTTAAAATTAATATTTCAGATAAATTCTTTGAAACCCACATCCTAAATTCAACATTTTCTCCACTACAAATACTGTATTAAGCACGTCTCCTTTTAAGTATCACAAAAATATTCAAGCCATGCAATTAACAAGGCTTAGTGATAGATTTTCTGTACCATCTCCCCTCCCCTCCATTTTGTAACAACATAGTAATTAATTTCAAGGGTTTCATTAAAAGCCACAATAATCAGGATTTCTCCTTAAATAATAAGTTTCTTTGCCTTAATTGTTAAAACTTACAGAACAAATTCTGGTAACAACAAAGTTACACTCGGACTTTCTACCCAATATCACAGTGACTAAGCGTTCAGGCATCCTTTCTCTCCCTACAGAGGGGGACATGCTATTCTGGCCTAAGTGCCGAGTTAAACCCCAATTATGTACGTTATTCCCCAAAATTTAAACTACTTAAGATTCTGAGTGGGATGTACAGCATTGACTACATTACTTCTACTTCCTGCCCTATATGAGATCTTCATGTCAGAATGAATTTATAGTCTGGAATCTTGTATTTTGTAAGAGTCGATTGCAGAAAGCATGTCCCTTCTTCTCCATGTTGAGACTTTCCTTTCATCATACCATCAGAGATCTTTTGAAAATACACATAGGCTACAGTTCCTCTCACATGCCTATTGAGCTCTGTAAACGATTTCTAACAGACAGAGATACTCTCTTAAAAGCAGTGAGAACTTTTAATATTATTATTAAAAGACTAGTACGCATAAGATGGACATCTAATTATCATGCTAATAACAATTTGGGTACATCCAATCATCTCAGAACTACTTCAGACAGTGAAATCCATCTGCTAAGTGTGGTAAGCTTTTACATCTTCCAATTTTTTCATATTAGAGCTGCTAGATTTTTAGAACTCCAAATATCTGGTATTTGCAATTCTTTGCTGCTTTTTGTTATTTTATTCCATATTCCTCTCCAGAATTATCATCAAAGGAAAAGAAACTAAAATCCTTCATGTACTCTCCTCAAGGACTTCTGGCCCTGCAATCCCTTCAAACAAGCACAGATAAACAGAAAACAAAATAGCCTTAAAAAACCACAAGTAAATATTTAGTAAATTTTTCTGCTATAGTCCTATCTTCCCTGTTACCAAATACTCCTTGAAAAACACTCTTCTAGACTATGAAAAGATCTCGCGTCCTATATGCTTGAATATCTTTTGTTTAAACACCTGCGTAATTGTCCCCTAAAATTCCAGATGAGGTCATTACCTACACTGTGACACATGAACTCCTTTATGGGATTATTTTGTTCTTCACAAGTTTCTGCATTTCTACCTTGATGTCTTCCCCTTTTGTAGTAGAACCTGGAACACCACAGGGCGTTCTGTCAGTATGCCCATTTCCCAGAGCCCTTGCATTTCAGTCACCTCTTATCTCAGAGACTGACACTGTGTCCCAGTACCAGGGGCACCCGCAGTGTTTGCACACCTGCTCACGCCCAGTTCTGTGGCACACTGAGATGTGAGCTCACCTTTCACCTTTAGCTTGAAGGAGGGGTGGTTCTGGGATTTGATCGGGCTTGTTTAGGTAGCATTAAGAGCACACAGCCAAGGCTGACCTCAGCTGTGACAAGCCAGCAGTAGGGAGTCCTGCAACTCACTCAAGCCTTCCACAAGCAAGTCACTAAACTATGTATCTATAAAATTAGTAAGGCCATAATCTAAGACTTGATTAAGCATGCCCCTGAAAGAAAGCTAAGGAAATTCTCGGACATACAAATTCAGTAATGTACTTGGCTGGGAAGTCACCTGAAAAACATAACAGATAAAACCCCCTCACCATCAATAATCTTTCTTCTCTCTACCACGTTAATTCTCTGACTGATATATCACATTATGACTCAATTAACCATCTATATCATCAGTTTTTTGTTTATATAGTCTTCAAATACAACAGTTACATTCCATTTCAGGCATACACAGAAAATAGTTATCATCATTCCAGTACCAAGTGGTATTTATGAAGCTTTTGGTTATAGCGAATTCTGTAAAACAATTTTCTTCCAAACGAGGCAGTCTCAGATGTGTCTTTCTGTTCTTTTAAGCTACTTCAGGGTAATGTCATGGTACTCCTATTATGCACTGAGAAAGTTAACAGCCTGTATTTGTCCAGTGCTTCTTTACATCACTGTTTTTTGTTATAGTATAGATTAAAAAAGAAAAAAACAAAACAAAAAAAAAAACCAACAAAAAATCGGAATTTCAGTTCAAGCTTTTTAATGTTGACTGGGGAGAAAAAAAATGATACGTCTTCAAATGTAACAAATTACTAAAACGCCAAACAGACTATTAAAAAAATTTACTGTCAGGAAAACTGAATAAAAATTTGAAAACATACAAAACTTGCCTTATATAAGCAATCTCTCACCTAGAGCATTTTCCATGTTCTTTGATCAAAAACAATAAATCTTCACTTTTGTAATAGCAGACTCCCTTTTTTCATCTAAAAATGTGTATGAAATACACACTAGGAACCTGAGAATTGTTCCTTCAACAGCTCCACTTCGGAGACCGAGTCTGACTACTGTATTCCACTTGAGTTAGTATTCCAGTAAAAGAATTGTTGTTTAAAATATCTTTTCCATTATTCCTTCAGAACAACCATAACTTAACTCACATACATATGGCCAAGAGCTATACATCTTGTTTGGCAGAAAGTGGGGGCAAGGTCATACCACTTCCAGGTCTTAGAAGAGTTGCACTGAGAATATTAGCTTTGAATCAGTTGCTTTCTTTAAAGAAGCCTTCACAACAACAACTGAGATAATATATGGAAACATTCATAATAATAACATACTGAACTCAAATTATAGATTAATCATAAATTAGCACCAGTATGTTATTTTAAGGAAAAGCTTCTAGGCAGAACAGTGTCAATATTCTCTGAAGTTGAATATTAAAAATGCTCATTATTTCCATTAAATTAAGCCATTTCTTCTGTACTCCTCATTTATTAAACCATAGAAACAAAACTGAGAAAGACAGGACTAGATCACAGAACAAATTAAAGAGCAAACAAAACCACAAAGGCAAATTCCAGACAGATCACAACTATAAATATACGTGTGCACATAAATGTCAAGGCAGAGAAGCCAAATCCCTCCCCAGGAAAAGCTTTCACAATTAAGTACCATAATATTTGCAAACCCACATTAATGAATGGAATAAATTTATACTTATCTACAATGGTTTGAAGAAAGCACACCCATACACAATAAAAAAATTTCCTATAGTATCATCCATTGCTTTCCCAGAAAAAAAAAAATTGACAGCTCTTCTCCCCACCATCTTTAACTGGATGTAGTTGTTGACTGAGCTATGTTTGTACTTTATATACACTTTATACTGTGAATAAGACCTGGTACATGCAAACCCCATTCATGAATTCTATTATTAAAAAGAGTTTCACCACAGAACTATTCAGTAGCTGGTATCATACACAGAAATAAATTTTAGAGTTAACAACGGAAGCAAAAATTAGTTGATTCTTAAAAAATATATCTAACAGAAAATGTAAAGTGAAAACTGCAGAACGTAAGAGTTCTTTCTAATTGATGGCCCTAAAAGAAAAGCTTCATTCAGTCATGTGCTTCATACCCCAGTAACCACCAAAATTATCACATTTTTACTTCTGTTCTCTCTGGAAACTGCTACTGTGACAGAAGTAAAAAGTTAACTGTACATAAGGATTCTGGGACTGATTTTACATCTAAATGAATAATCATAAAAGCAAAGTGAAATGCCACGTAACTTACAATTAAATTCATTATATTTAAGTTATACCAGTCCTAGCATCAACAAATATATTTTCTATTTCTTATTGGCAATATGTGTTTTAAAATAATGTCTATAAGATTACTGGAACACACATGAAATTCTGCCAACAGGCCAAAGGACATATTTTTAAGGTCTTCTGTGGAAAAGCTTAGTTTAAATATACATTTCAGAATTTACAGCTCTAGTGTAAAATCTCAAACCAGAGATACACTGTTACCACTTCTGAATCTCAAAAATGAATTTTTAAGAGTGTGATGCACAGAGTCTTCAATTTTATTTGGAAACTACATGACAAGACGGCTGTTAGCAATTTTTTTTAAATCAGTTTTAATTTTCTTATTACTTTTTGTAACAGTAGACCAAAAGTTAGAAATGAAATGCACAACTGAAAATGTTCATCATACTTTAAAACTTACTATAGTTTATTATATGCCAAGCCATGGGTTGGGGTCTTCTCTTCAGGAAATTATTATTTCCATTACATATGCATTATAACCTATTCAGAACTACATAAAATACTAGAAAAAGGAAAAAGGAAAACTAATTACAAGTAGATTTCCTATTGAATAGAGTAACAACTATTTTCAAGACCGTGACTAGGACACTAATAACACATACACACTGATCGGAACATAGCAAACTTACATCTCATGCCTGATTCTTGTCTACTAAGTCATGATCCCTACTATAGCTCAAAAACAAAAATACTCTTGGAATAATCTTCCACATTTTAACTTTTCACCTCTAAGAGGGAATGAACACCTATTTGAAAGTGGGCAGAGTTCTTGGGATTCAGCAACGATGCACTGATTGATGAAAATGCAACTAACTCCCTCTTGGGAGTGCGATTAACCACTTCAGCCAAGTACCAGACAGCACTTGGAAACTCAAAAGGAAACATCCAAAGTATGGCCACACAAAGCAACACAAAGTATTTTCATCTACAGGTTAAGTCTTAACTTCTTCTGAAAGAATACAGATTCCACAGCTGCTTTTCAATTCCTTACTTAGATTCTGTGTCCATTTCAATTCCCACCCACATACTTCTGCCAAGGGATTCTCACTCAATTTCAGTGGTCGACCAGAAAAAATGCCATTCATGCAAAACATTTAACAGGTTCTCTCACATTACCAACTACGCCTATTTAACACACTACTACAAACTTCAAGTAGTTAAGAATGTTGTCATACATTCTTTTGTAAATATCTGCATTGAAAAGTGCACTGTCTTGGTAAGGAGGAATATCTCCTGTTATTACCAAAAAAAACCCCAAATTCACAACGAAGCTGAAGTTCTGTTTCCTCCAAGAAAATGTTCGATTTTAAGTAGTGAACTCTGCAGAACTTGTTATCAGTCGGGTCAAAGAAAGCAGAAAAGTACCATAGCCAAACTTCTTTTTTACAGTTTTACATATAAAAAGCCCGGATTTTTGTCCTAACTACCTGCTGCTCTGATGGTTATCACTCAGGAATTCACCCAAGCCTCAAGGAATTCTGTCCTGAAATAGCCCATATGCAAATGAAGAGTCAGACTTAATCACATATTTATCACACTGTACTAGTCAGGTTTCCGACTCACATGTCACCAACCTTCTTGTGTTGGTTATATAACAAGATATTTAATATGATGAACAGCTTAATGCTTTGTGTATGTTCAGTTTCCCTCCAATTCTTTTTATCTAATTGTACAAAGTTTTATGGCTCTTCTGGTAACTGTTTTAAGCAAACATACTTCTACAATCCAAGTCCTTTAGATTCTCAAGCGCCAACACACTCAGACCCTGAATGTTATCAATAAGGTCATGTAAGACTAATTTACTGGATGCACATATACCTATACTAATTTACTGGATGCATATATAGCCACGGGCTTCCATGTTACACTGTTTTCCCAGCATGAAGAGTACACCACATAATAAAATACATGTTGTTTATAAAAGGTTAAAAAAGTACTGATTTAATTCCGATCAGTGTCAAAAAGAATACAAGATTGCTTGGTAGTCAGAAAAAAAAAAGCAAATTAAGTATTAGGAGCTACTAGGACACAAAAAACCCAGAAAACATTACTCTAGTATCACGTGAACACCAATAGTACATCTACATGGTAACATTCGGCTATTCTGCCTCCTTCAGCTCCCCCCAACCATGTGTATTATTTAAAATCAAAAATGTTCAGAGAATCATAACAGATAATAAAAAAAATGCAAATGTTTCCACATGAGAAACAACTGAGGAGGATTGAATTCTTCAGTCTCCAAAAAAACACAGACATCACAAAGGTCTGCAAGGTCTACAAATGACAGAGAAAGGAGGAGATGAATCGTTCATAGTCTATGCCCATTCAAGCCAGAGCCAGAGTGTAATCAGCAGAAGCCAGTTTAAACAATAAAATGAAGAAGTTCTACAAGTGATAGAATTCCCTGCCAAAGGACACTGGAAATCTAATAATGGTGTCAGTGGGACACTGAAAAAATGCTATAGAAGACATGCACTGCAAGTTTCTTAACAAAGAAACCAGAGCAGAAATGTCAGGCAATTAAAAAAATATTGAAAAAATGTGTGGACCTCTACTTGTTTGTCCTGCAGATGTGTTTATTATACAAACCTTAGAAAATAAACAATGAATATTAAGTATATCTGTATCATTTTCCACCTAAGTGAAACAGAGGGGTGTTATTTACAACAAATACACGTTTTAAAAACAGGTATTTAGTAACACTTGTGAAGATGTTTCCAGTATTCCTGTTTTCAGTAAAAGCAAGGCTTAATTTGACATTCACAGTCAACGGATTCAGCCCCACTCCTGCAGCACAAAAGGGGCAGAAATCTCTCTAAAAATATAAGGACAGAATGGCCAGCTCATAGACTACCTCCTTCTGCAGTCCAGCATTCCCCACCCCAGAGACCAGGGCCAGCTGGCACAAACCAAAGTAACATTTGCTCTGGGCTGGCTGAGACCGGACACAAGGCCAGGCAGCTCAGACCCTGAGAACTGTGACTGGCTCCCTACCAGATCTTCCACCAATGAATCCTGCTGTAGGAGAACTTCTGTGACCTAATACCAGTGCTATGTACTGATTAACAGGAAAAGGACAATGGAAAACTCAGCACTAGTTTCCACAATAACCCTTGCTGACTTTCCTCCAAGAAACTGGAATTGAAGAAGGTGTTTCAAAAGCATTTTAAATGCATTTATTTCAACACCCTACATAAAGTCAGTTATCACAATTCTGACCACACAGGCAACAAGATGGGCAGTATGTTTTATTTCATATCTAATTACTGTAGTAGAGTGCAGCTCCTCTTTTAGCCTTTCATCTGTAGAAAAAGGAGGGTATCTACCACTTATAACAATTTACTGCTGTTTACCTTAACCACAGTAGCAATTCCTTCATCCATAACAAAGTAACCCTATGAGGTTTTTCCCACCAAACAACAGAATTAATAACTTGCTGTCTTAGCAAAGATGTAGCAACACAGAATCAGGGCACCCCTAGAACAAAGATATTCTTCATAGGTTAGCTCTTGCAAAAAAATCTCTGTGATGCTGGCACTGACACAACTCAGATGTGACCTGATCTGAACTTTAAGTCTGTCTTTCCAATGGTTCTCAGCCTATCATTAGGCATTTGGATTTGCTCTATTTAAAAAAAAACCACTGCCCCAACGCTGCCAGTTTGGAACATTCATTAGTGGAACATAACACATTATAGAAATATTTTCCTAACGATGAATATAATCTACAGGTTTACACTGAAGGCTGACAGACTCACCTAGGATTTTATCACTACTTTTGGTCATGTTCCGTAACTAAGGAACAGACAGAAGTCATGTCTGCAAGTCATTTTTTCTTCTTGCAAAAGTGTTAGATTTTCTTCTGACATAATTAAAAAGCTATCAACGAGAAACAACTGAATAAACATGACAGCGATCATCGTTACACCTCACACACAAGAGGGGGGAGGGTGAAGGATAGGTGTAAGATACTTGCACAATCCCTATCCAAACTCTGCTTGTGGTTTCTTGGGGTTTTTTCCCCCTGTAACAATGACAGAAGTTACTGGTTTCCAGCAGAAAAGAAACTATTTTTTCAGCCTTGATGAAGAGAAGAACTGCAAACACGATAAATCCACTTGGAAAAGCGACTCAACCGTACTGTATTGTTTTAATTGCTGTTACACTCATGCAAGATCAAGGTTATTAATGCACTACCAAATAAGGAACTGCCCACATTTTTGCTGTGGACATGTGATCCCACTGTTCTTACATAAGCAAAAGGAGGTGGTCACACGAGATGCTTTTTCCAGAGTGTGCTTGTCAAAATCCCACCCAGCTGCTCTGATTCATGCAGCCACTTTTACATGCAAGGCTGAAAACACACGCACGGAACTGTGGTACAAAGACAGGAATTTGAAAAGGAGATGTCAGCACAATGCTGCTCAACCTGAAAGGGGAACAGATGTCAATAAGAATGTACTTCACCTACAAGAGACAGAAAGACAGGCAGCTCTAGTTATATTTACTACAATCTGCTGTAGTAGAAGTCAAAATAGTTGCTCATTAGTCTTTCCAGTGTTTCAACCACATCCCAGAGCTAAATTATGTTTCATAGTTGGTTTCTCCCTTCTTAGTCAGCCTAGAAGAGTTTTGAGAAATGATCGAATGCAGGAGTTTAACAGATCTACGTTGCAATTAATATCTTAAACCACTTTATTCCTCTAGATTAAATAGTGCATACCTAGCTAAGAGGTAAAGAAAGTACAACATGAAAAGATAAACAACTCAGCAGAAAAATATCTAGGTGTTCTGATATATCCAGGTGTTCTGTTCTAGTGACAGCAAATCTCAGCATCTATTCTACTAAGAAACTATCAGAAATCTACAGTTCCATGAAAATTTTCCCTTATCCATAACAGAAGTTCAAACTTTGCATGGGAGCAAGTCCTACACAGACATGTCACTGTAAAAAGAGTGACATATTTTCTTCTTAGCTTTTCCCTGCCCCTTCTGAAAAAAAATCAGTACAAAAACCAGTAATGAATCAGAGCACAACTGCAAATAAATAGTCATGGAAATGATAAAGTTTAATGAAAATATTACACAGAACCAGTTCACTCACAGGGCATAATCCTAACACGTGACAACCTGTAAGAAGGAAGTAAAGGATCTCCTTTCTATATTCTCTGCGGAAAATACTAATCCATACTGAACAGATTTACAGGTACTTTTTGTTTGTTTGTTTCTTTGTTTCTTTAAGCTAAACTCACAAAATCTCCTGTTCTTTTGCACTTTACATCAAGTCAAATCATGACATCCACTGAGTTTTTTGAGTGGTATTTGAGATAAGGCATGCAACATTCATCCCTTTCTAAGCCTATGCAGCACTGCTCTTGATTTATTAAAGAAAAAATATCCTGATACATTCAAACTTCACTGCGAACATTTATTTTTCACGAAATATGCAAGTGTCCCTTACAATAAAGTTCAAGAGGATTTTCAGGTCAGATAAGATTGTTATAATCATGGTTTTATGGACTGAAGGGATTAGACATGTAAAGCTTCTAAAACATCTCTTCCATTTTTCTCTCCTCAGACTCAGAAAATATTTACCTTTCTATGTTTGGGTATATTTAAAATTTACACTACGATACATGCACAATTTATTTAAAAATAAGATGCTCTGACTCACAAATTAACAGATACAATTGTTAGCTTAATTAAACAATATCAGAAAGAATACTACTAGAAATCTGGCCCACGCAATAGGGAAGTAAACCAATTCCTTTAGAGCAATCAAGCTTTTCCTTCTTCAAGACAAGAATTCTGAATATTAATTCTGCCTTAAATAAAAAGTATTTACTCACTATTTAACAGGACTTGAATGCACATTCTTCAGTGCATTGCTGATAGAGGGATATATTAAGACACTTCCATCCTCTACAGCTACTACTGCATTAATCATTTGTTCTCCTTTCACAGTCTCTCAGTCCCCATCTCCGCCTTTCTTAATCCCCATTCATATGCAACTTCCACACCTAACGCCATTGCCCAACTTCTTTCAACTAACGCCCTTCAACTCTTCTCCCCCATCAAGAATTTTGCAGATGCTAACAGCAAATTCCCCGTGCTCTCAAAGCTTTCCCTCCCATGACATCGCCACAAAAACATCCAACCCCCTCGAACAAGTCAGTGGCTGAGCACTGATGACACGATCACGCTGACTAATATTATCCAGCTGCCTTTTGCACTACATTCTTTCTATACAGTGATCCAGTCTCTCTGCACACTGCAGCTGTATCTAAGGAAGAAGTGAGTGCTCTCTGACTTATCCTTCTATATCTGACACACCCAATGCAACGGTGGCTTAATACAATTTCACACCCTCCTATAAGCTAGTCAAAATTTTAAATCAAATACCTATGAAACGAGATTCACAAGAGTAAAACATGCAAGGGAAGAGCTCTAAAGATTCTACATTTATACAGCTTCTCTTCAAAGTTTTAATACACTAAAACATTTTTCTAAGAAAGGCAGCATGACTAAATGTAAGCCAAAACCACCAGATATGACCTTTTTTTTCAAATTCGCTGTATAAAAGTTATCCAAACACTATCCAAATTGTGGATCTTAAAATTGTAATTACTACTTCAGTGCACATGTAGTAAATACGAAAATTCACGACAGATCAACAGTTGTTTGGATAGAGCACACGCTCAATCTTCTCTCAGTAGTTATTTAAAGGAGTTTTCCACTGATAATGTTGCAGATCCTGGACACACTGCCAGTGCAGGAGTAGCAGCTGACAGGATCTGAATCAATTGATCTACATCTCCCAAAGTGACGAAATCATCAGAAACCAATTGCAGATTTCAGCACAGCAGCAATGACTTGCAGAAAGCATGGCAGGCACATGTACAGCTATCACAGTGGCTGTTGTTCTCTCACAGAGAACATAAGCACTTCTCCTATATAGGTGCTCAGGGTACTGAGGCAAAGCTAAACAGAACATGCTACTCAGAGGGTTGCAGAGCCGACTTCATAAGAAATGCAATCCTTTACTTATTGACCTTGTGAGAGGTCTCCTTACTTGCACCAGAGAACGACTTTCAGGACTGCCTTACCTTTTGGTCTGGTCACCACAGAGCAAAGTTGAAGTGAATTGTAAAAGGGAAAAAAACCCCACACAAACAACCCAGCAGAACTCAATGCAGGCATGCACTGAAGTGGCTTTGGTTATGCATAGGATTTGTGTCAGTTCCACACTTTTACACTGATGCTTTCAATACCTGAACTAACTAATATTGAAATACCCTGAGGACCTATTGATAAAAGGAAGGATTCTTCCATACACAGTATTTGATTTTTTTTCCCTCAGAACCATTCATTACTTAAGTCTGAGACAACCCAGACAAATAAAAAGTTTTCTGACTTGTCACATATTTACACTAGCTGTTTCTCAGTAAATACATCTAGTAGAATACTCTAGTCTGATGATTACTGCAAAAAACAACCATTATGGCCTGCAAACCACGGAAGATGTCATAATCTAATAAGTTCAGTTAAGGGAGACATCTTCCTCCAATCTCTAAAAGAATCAGTGAAGAGACCTTTTAAAATTCCATTCTCTGCTATTTCTTATATTGACTACTATGTAATAATTAAGATTCTGAAAGGTAAATGGTACATTTCTCTACTATTCATCCTTCTTTAGCAAGAATGGGTTACTGTATGAGGTGAACCTTATTTTACACAACAAAACCGAAGTTCTCATGCTCTAGCAGCCCAGTGCAAACAACTACTTACATCAAGCGCATTTAATTTCCTAGAAGGCAAACTTGATTGAGAAAACAGGCAGGGAAGGTAACTTTTTGCAAGTTAGAAAGCAGGACATCCTGGTGTATGCTGCTGTAAAATGCCAGCAAAGTACTTGAAGAAATACTGCAGTTAGCACTGTTCAGGGGTTAGATCCTCATCCCACTCTATTAACAGATTAAACAAAAGGAATTAATCCCATAGGGATAATTTTCTTAACAGAAATATAATTTAATAAAGGGAAATGAAGATAGAGTACTTAAGAGATGTGGTCTTCTAGCAGATAGGTTTTAAGTGCCATCATGGGAAATACAGACAGAAGCTAATGTTAATGAAAGTTATTAGATCAACTTAGGAATAGTGAAAGGCAAAATATTTATATAGTGTACAATACTGTGAGATCTTTCTCCCCTTCAATTTGCTAAATCTCATGTTTTGACTGTAAAGCCTACAGTGACTTCAAGAACTGCGAGGATTGAGGAATAATAGATGTACTAAATATCATTCTCAGCTTTCAAATAAAGCATCACCTCAAAGAGCAGTAAAAAGCCGATAAAAAAACCCTCAAAATTAACATTCACTTATCATCAGTTGTTTAAGAACTCGACTGGAACACTTACACAGTACCAGACAAGAGTGCTGTTACTAGCCCAAGGCATTATGACTGCTTAAAAATCATCAGCATTACATGGCTACCCGGCTTGTCTCACAGAACTTAGCGAAGAAACACCAGCACATTTTGTAACAATAAAAAGCAAAGCACACCGATGCTCACCTTCCTCCAGTAAGTGGAGAGCCGTAAAAAACATAGCCAGCGGCCAGGAGTGGTTTCAATGTGTCACAGTCAACTACTATTGCTCAACCAGTATTATACAAGTAAGTGTCTGCTATGTACTCAAACTCCTAATAACTAAGAGAATGAAAAAATATTGTTTAGCAATAGCAGCAAAGAGTCAAGCATAAAAATTAAATTCCCACCCTCCAAGCCTAATTTCGCTTTCTTTCTCCACCCCCTCCAGCTACATTAATGGAAAGTATAAGCTAATTGTTAGAAACAGGCTTTCTCAGCAAAAGTATCACAGCAGCAAGTTTCACCTGGCTGTAGTTATACACTGTCATCTGTCTAGAAGCATGTAGGAATTTTAACTTTGTGGAATATATTACTCTTATAACCTTTCTTAACTAAACTACATCAAAAGTGTTACAGGAGTTAAAAGTCTAGCATTTTCTCAGCTTCCTTTGGTGAAGTTACCTGCACTGGAGAATGCAGGATAATCTGAGCTCAGCAGCACTGTAACTTATGGTCTATTAAAATGATCCCAATTACCATCGTCTTAAGGCAGCATGGAACTACAAGGCAGCACTGAACTACATATTTGCTCACGTCGACAGGGAAAGGAAAACACTGAGAGGCATTTTCTTATGCGAATCCAAGAGTCCCTGTACACAGCCCCAAACCGGGCAAAGTCCAAAACAACAGTGTTTCAAGCAAAAGCACTGACAACAAAGAAACACACTCACTTAAGGCTGGAGCAGACTTGCCACGCTTCAGTTTAAAAGCATATGTTTAAAAAAAAAGCTATGACATTTATGTAAACCAGGAGCCCATGAAGAAGAAGCAGAAGCAGTTCAATGCATATAAATATTCTTTAAAAATTGCAAAGCATCTCCTCAGAATGGTACAGAATGCAGTCGTACAGCAGTTCCCCTCCAGTATTATCTAGTCGCTACTGCTATGATTCCTAAGCAATGTTCTACGATCTTATCCTGATGTGAAGCCTTTACAACACCGCCATCCATATTCAGCACGACAGTTCATCCCCACCAGGCCACAGGACCTTAAGAGGGGCCAGATTGAAGCATTACAGACTCCAATTATTCATTAAAGCTTGTGCTTGCACAGCCAAGAAAAAAAAATCCCCCAGCTGTAAAAATCGTACATTAGCAATGAGCATCTTCAGCTAGGAAATAAACAACCATGGACACTCCAGGAGGAAGCAAGCGAATCTCCGTTAGAGGAGAGAGAGCTGGTCTCGTTTCGCGGGGCTGCGGAACGACCTAAAAATCCGTTCGAAACGAGCGGCCGCGCCCGCAGGATCGCAGCGGGCAGAGGGCCACGAGCAGCGGCGGGACGGGACGGGACGGGACGGGACGGGACGGGACGGCTGCCGGCTCTGGCCTCGGCCCAACGGCTCTGCCGCTCCGCCGGCTCGGCACCGGCCGGCGAGCCGCCCCTCGACCCGCCCGCTGCTGCCCAGGCTGCCCCGCCAGGCGCCAAGGCGACTCCCCCGGAAAAGGCGCCCGCATTATTGTCTGTGACAACGCCCGGCGGCCGCGCATCGCGGGAGCCTCTCCCCAGAGCACCGTCGCGCTCAGGCGGGAAGAGAGGCCCCCCCTCCGCTCAGGGCTCAGCGTCGCTGCCACCGCCACCGCCCGCTCCTCAGCCCGCCCGGGCACCAGCCGGGAAGGCAGAGCATCCCTAGAGCGCAGTCCGGNCGTGACTCTCCCGGCCCTATCAGAAGCGTCTCCAATCGCTCGCGCCGCGCGTGGAAACATCGCGATCTCACCTCCCCCTGCCGGGCGGCCCCGGAGGCCCCGCGGGGCCGGCTGGGCGGGGCCGGGCGAAACGCCGCGAGGCTTCTCCGCCGTTCTCCGGAGCCCGCAATGAAATCCCGCCCCAGATCTCGCGAGCTTTCGGCGCGCTCCCCCCGAGCACGATGCCGCGCAGGAATGTGAAAGGCGCGCGCCCGCCGCCATTTTCTCTCTTTCTTGGCAGGCGGCGGCAGCGGCCGGAGCGGCGCTGGGGCGGCCATGGCGGACTATTCCACGGTGCCCCCTCCTGCCGCGGGCGCGCCCGGGGGAGGCGGCGGCGGGGCTGGAGGAGTGAACGATGCCTTTAAAGACGCGCTGCAGAGGGCTAGGCAGGTGTGTGTGTGTGTGGCTCCTTCGAATCAATGGGGTCCCGGGGCCTAGAGGCCGCGGTGTTGGAGCCGTGGGAACAGGGAGCGGGCTGTGCCCTCACCGCGCTCGCCTGTGAGGAGCGGCGGCCCCTCCGCCACTGCGTGTATATTGGGGGGAGCTTTGTCCTATCCCCACGCCCCCTTTGCGCCACCTGCCCGCACTGGGCCGCGAGGTATTTGTGGCCCCGCTCCGCCATCGCCCGTGAGCAGCGCCGGGCTCGGCCCGAGGGGATTCGGCGGTGAGAGGAGCGGCACCGCGGGCTCCCTTCCCGGCGGCGGGGAGGCGAAATCTCGGCGGGCGAGTAGCGGCGCGTTATCGGGCCCGGCCCGGCGGAGGGACAGGAGGGCGGCGGCTCCGCGGCGCGGGCCGTGTTGTGGCGCCCGCGGCGCCCGCAGCCTGCTCGGACCGGTTGGGCAGCGCCGCGGCCTGCGGAGCGAGGGCCCTTGCGGAAGCTCTTTATCCCGCAGTTTTATTTGTAGCTTCTGCACCACAGGCGATGTTTTCATCGCTTCTCGGGCGAAATGTTCGCCTCGTCCCTTAATGAGCGGTCGCGGTTTTGGCCAGTATTTTAAAAGCCGGTGTAGTCAGATTTTGAAATTGTTTTGCCGGTGAGGCGCTGCTATGAGACATCACGGTGTTTCGCGTAGAATGCGTAGAGAAAGAAAATCCTCGTTTAGGAAAAGGTGTTTGGAGTTTAAAGGCCAAATTCTCGTTGGTTTTTTTTTTTAATGGGTGAGGAAAATTTGGAAGGCTCTGCTGTTGAAGGATGAGCACAAGTCTTTAAAACATTAAAGAAAACCTTTATGAGCACAACTGCTTTTGGCTTTTAATTATTTGAGGTCATTTTAATGTGCACTGTTTAAATCCCTGAAATCTTCTAGACGACGTGGAATAAATAAGGGCCGAATTTTTTTTTTTTATTTGCTCACGTCTACCTTTTGTTTAGATTGCAGCGAAAATTGGAGGAGATGCTGGCACATCAATGAATTCAAACGACTACGGTTATGGAGGGCAGAAAAGACCTCTTGAGGATGGAGGTACGCACTCGTTCCTGCTGCATTTATTTTTGTGGAGTATGGCCACTGTGCCAGAAAGACTGCAGGTGGTGTTTTTGTTTGTGGATTCGTTTTTTTTTCCATAGCACAGCATTAAAACATTTTGTTCCCCTCATAGATCATTTCATACTTTTTCATTTTCAGTTTAGTGGGAAAGTTTGTTTTAAACCGTTGTGCTCTAACCTGAAGTGAATGTAAGCCTGTTTTACAGTATTTTAAATGTGGTTTAAATGCTGCAAATAGAAAAATGCATGCTGGGGAAAGGGACAGAAATATTCAGGCTGCAAAATGCCTATGCAGGTGTCCTTGAAGTCTTTGTGGTTGTGTGGGATTGGTTACAGCTTGTAAATTACAATTAGAGCCGGAAGTGCTTCTGAAGCTTGATTGTTTCATTAACTTTATTACTGCACTGTTTCAAATAAAAGTATTAATGCATTTCATTGTAAAAGCATAGGACTTTAAAAAAACACAGGAAAGTAAATTTTCTCCCTTGAAGACGCTTTTGCGTAGTCTAATATTTCAGCCTGCAGCGTGTGTGAACCCTGATAAGATCATACTTAAGTCTTCTGACTTGTTGGAGCTTTTTGGATTTGCCTTACACTGCAGTAAGGTTTCCTCCTGAAATGTGTGTGTGTCGTCTTCGGTCTCTTACAGAGCAGCCACATTGAACTTAACAGGGTTTGTTATGTTTAATATACACACAGAGTGCTAGCTAAATTACAGGAAGAAATCTCTGAGCTTGCTGAAATGTTCTCATAGGTCTCACAAGAGAGAAATGCCTTTTTTTTTTCCTTTAAGAGGATTGAAACTCAGTCTACAGAATGTAACTAAGGCTTTATATCAGGAGTTCTTGTGTCCTTCAGTAAAGTTTTTTTTTCTATGAAAGGTGAGGTTTTTAATATACAAAAATGAGCTAATGATGCTTCAGATGATATATGTAATGTATTCTTTTTATTTTATGTGTAGATGGCTCTTGGACAAGTCCGAGCAGTACAACACACTGGGAGGGAATGCCCTCTCCTTTTAAAGGCAGGAATTTTTATTTATTACCTGTGTTTAGTATGTAAACATGACATAAACTAGTGGATCTTTCTGGATTGACACAAATATTTCTTGGAATATGTGTCTGAGTTTTTGCTGCACATAAATTATGGTGGTTCATATAGCCTTTATTTTGGGGTGGGAAGAAAGCATCTGAAGTCTTATCTTTTCACATATAGGTTAATGATGCCTTTTATTTCTGTACTGTACAGAAAGGATTTGGACGGTAGTGATGTAGTTGCTTTGAATCTGCTTTTTTTTTTGAAGTTTTATGCTATGAAATGCTTGATATTTGGATAGGGATTTCATATCAACATTCAGATTGAGATTGCATTGCCATGTGACACTATTGTATTTTCAGATGTTTGGTCTAGATTCGTGGTCATTGTCAGAATTATTTTTTTTAAGTCATTGTTGATTTTTATGTGGATTTGATTTTTTTTTTCTTTTTTACTATAGAAGCATCATTAGCTTGAGCAGCCAACAAAGCTCAACTTTGTTCCTTGTCTTAGTTGGGTTTCAGTGACTGGGTATCTGTGAGCTATCTACATACAGTGCATTCTGAAAGCTGCCTTTTGTTTAACTGAATAGATACATGGAAAAACCTAACATCTTTTCAGCTATACTAACCAAGTGCTGAGTGTTCGTGAGATTCTTTCTTTTATTCAGATGATCAACTCCCTGAAATTGGAGGAGAAAAAAGAAAGAAAGGAAAAAAAAAGGGAGGGCTAAAATACACTGGAAATTTACAATTCACATTAAAAGGTTTAAACGCTTCTTGAATTTCTTGGCAAAAAAAATTTAAAAAATCTTAATTTTGCAGATCAACCAGATGCTAAGAAAGTTGCTCCCCAGAATGACTGTAAGTAATTTTTATTTTGTTGCCAAAAAAACCTAAACAAGTGTAACATTGTCAGAACAACAGTTTGAAAGTGTTCTGGTAGGTGACACTTGAATAAGTGAGATCCAAAAAATGGCTGGGGGTTTATATCTTAGTTTGTTGAAGCAGTGGGAGTCTGCTTTGTAAAACTGACAGTGGTGGTAGCAACAGTTGAGTCTTTATTGTTTTTAAACCTTTTGGTATCACTTCTTAAAAGTGAACTTGGACACAAGTTTGATACAATTGAGTTTTGTTATCAAAGGAGAAGCTTAGTTGTAAATTATACCACTTGCTTGAATTTAATTTTAACAATGTTTGTTTATAGCTTTTGGAAATCAGCTACCACCGATGCATCAGCAGCAAAGGTAAGAGTTACACTACATCTTACATAGGATTTTTATTGAAATAAAGCAGTTTCAAGCCATTTTTCTGAAAAAGTGGTATCAACATATGATGCATTTATTCTGTCTTTGTGTGATCTGTTGAAATTTACCTTCAGTAAGTCCCAAGTCAGACACTTAAAATGTACCTACATCGCTGTCTCTTCTGTTCTCCACAGCCTAGGCTGTGGATCAAGCTTAATAAAAGGAAAATGTGTTGGCTGGTTTTTACTACTTTGGCATAGGTAGCATAGCCAGAAGTTGGAAGCAGATCTGAAGAGAAAGGGGATGATGCCATCTTCTAAACAAAAAGCAGAGCTGAATGACCTAAAATCAAATAAAATAATTCAAACTTTATGTAGAGTATTACTCACCTACATTTGTTACAGCTTCATTGTTTTCTTCACTTGTTTCTTACCTGAACAACCAGATCCAACTATTACTATGCTTTGGACAGTTCTGAGATACCAAAACTTTCAGCATCCTTTGATGGATATACAGATGAAACTTAAAATGCTACAGTAGCCTCTTCTGTATTGCATATCTGTTAATAAAGAGGGTGAAGGAAAACTTCAGGCTGATTAGTATGACACGTGAACCTTTTGTGTTGTTTCTGTGTGTTGTCACCTTATGTAGAACTGTGCTTGCATAATCGCTTCCAAAGGTCATGGGAGGCAAGTAAGCCAGGGTGATGGTGGGGGCAGTGGCTTGCTTTAGTTTAATGGGAGGATATATATAAATGTAATGCTTGTTTGGTCTCTGGATGGTCACTGTCATTTGTTTAACATTGTCTGTAGGTCTGTGATGACAGAGGAGTACAAAGTTCCAGATGGGATGGTTGGATTCAGTAAGTAGTAGTATGGGTGTGGTCTTGTGTAGTGAGGGATGGTAGCAGATGCTGTTAATACAAATAATCTTTCTATATTTTCTTTCTCCAAGTAATTGGCAGAGGTGGAGAGCAGATCTCACGCATACAGCAAGAGTCTGGCTGTAAAATACAGATTGCACCTGGTAACTACTGGGAGGGGTTTAACTTGTTGGCTTGGGGGGAATGGAGGGGATGGTTGGTAGGACGTCTGGAAGATTGCTCATGGCTTCTAATTGCCTCAACCTTCATTTAAGGTGTAGTTTAATTTTTTTGTGCTAATCATGACTGTGATGGGCTAAAGAAATGCAAAATGGGCTACACTGATTATTCTACTTCATTGAATATGAAATTGCAGTAGTTTCCATATTATGATTAATTTCACAATCTCTTTCTGACTTTACACTACTGATAAGTTGGTTTAATTTTATGACTGCAGATAGTGGAGGCCTGCCTGAAAGATCATGTATGCTAACTGGAACACCAGAGTCTGTTCAGTAAGTATTTTTAACTGATGTCAGGACTGTAATCATGATTTTATTCTGATGGCAGCTAACCTAACACATGTGGTGAATATATACTTGCTTTTGTCCACTGTTATGGTAGTGGTTACAAGTACAAATGTCCTTATTTGCATGCTGAATCAAGCAGCAGCTTTTGTTCTGAGTCAAGCTTTGAATGTAACTATAGTCAAGGACTTTCAGGAGGTAACTTCGTTAAATGTGTTAGGTAAAGGTCCACCTTTTCTATTCCAGTATTGGGATGGTTTTATTATTTTGCAGTTAGTTTCTTAAGTTAGTTTTGCAGATTGATTGAGTTTGCTTCACATTTCTTGGTGATAGTAATAATAATACTTTTGCAGAAACTTTTCAAATTAAAAATACTTCCAAGCAGAATAGGTGTGGGCAAGTGATACTTGCAGGAATAAGTGTTTGTCAATGTGTGTTTTCTTTCACAGGTCAGCAAAAAGATTACTTGATCAGATAGTTGAAAAGGGAAGACCTGCACCTGGGTTTCATCATGGTGATGGACCTGGAAATGCAGTCCAAGAGATTATGATTCCAGCAAGTAAAGCAGGATTAGTTATTGGGAAAGGTGGAGAGACAATTAAACAATTACAGGTATATGTATCTTCTTTTAAATATGATAGTACTGAATCTGGATTTGAGTGGGTATTGACCTCCCTTTTGTCAAATAGGAGCGGGCAGGTGTCAAAATGGTCATGATCCAAGATGGTCCACAGAACACTGGTGCAGACAAGCCCCTTAGGATAACTGGAGACCCTTATAAAGTTCAGGTAAGGAGTGCTTCACAATTCAGAGCATTTTCAAATCCGTTCTGATGTTGCATTACCTAAACGTACTTACGTTCTTCTTTTAGCAAGCCAAGGAAATGGTGCTGGAGTTAATTCGTGATCAAGGTGGCTTTAGAGAGGTGCGCAACGAATATGGGTCAAGAATAGGAGGAAATGAAGGGATAGACGTAAGCATGGTTGAAACACTTGTTCACTGTATTTTGAGATGTTAACTTTAAAATGTTAAGCTGGTTAATACCACTGAAAGCTTTTAACCAGATTTCAAAAGTGATTGTGGCGTGTAAGTATTACTTGATCATTGCTGGATTTATGACACTAAATGATGTGCAGCATTCACTTTGCATTGCCAGCAGTTATGAACAATTTCAAATAACTGGAGTTTTTTATCAAATGAGCAAGTAGATTTTATGGCCAAGTATATAATACTACAACATTATTGAAATTGGACTTTGGCCTTTACAGAACGATGTTCAAGTCCACCTGTTAATGCAAGTCACAAGCTAGTAACTGTTCATCAGGGGAGAGGCTTAAAGTTTCATCTGCTAGAATCTGCATTTCAGACACTTTATAAATTCTTTTTTTCTTTTTTTTTATTCTGAGAAGCATAATATCCACTGTAATTGCTACCAGTATGACAGCTTTTAAACCATAGGATCACTTTCTGTTTAATATTTTAGTCCAGTATATGCTAGGCTTGTGACTTGGTATTAAAAAATTCATCCTTGAAAAAGCCTGAAGTGGCATTGATCTTGCCCTATTTTACAATTCTAACTAATTCTAACCCTTTTATTGTGTGGATTTTTTTGGGAATATCTGTGCCATCAACATCTTGGTGGTTTGTTTGGGTTTTTTTTCCAGGTTCCAATACCACGATTTGCTGTAGGTATTGTAATTGGAAGAAATGGAGAGATGATAAAAAAGATTCAGAATGATGCTGGTGTTAGGATCCAGTTTAAGCCAGGTTTGTAACGCATTCATAAGTTTCTGTGAATTAAGTGTAAATTTACTGAATTGCATATACTGGAATAGTTCATTTTTATTCCAGATGATGGAACAACTCCAGATAGAATAGCCCAGATCACAGGGCCTCCTGACAGATGTCAGCATGCTGCAGAAATTATTACAGATCTCCTTCGCAGTGTTCAGGTTGGGTAACGTTGTTCAGTGTTTAAAATCTCCTGCCCACCTTTTGGAAAGACCCAAAATTTTCAAAAAGTGTGTGTAACTAAAGAAAATAATTTAGTTATGCCATTTGAATCTACTTCAAAGTTTGGTCTGGAATATGAATGTTTACTTTTACAGTTACAGTTTTGCAAGTGACAGTACTGATTCAAAGTCATGGCATTTCTTGATGTGGCTGGTTTTAGAGCTGCTGCTTGTCTTTTGTGTAGAAAGCTGATATGCACTGACTTTTGACTGTAATCAGTGTTTAAAAGCTAATTGTTAGATGAGTGCACTGCTGCATTTACAGAAGGCAGACAATAATTACGTCTTTGTACACGTGAAACTTTTTTCTTCTGTATCCTTTCTTCCTTCATCTTTCATATGCAGAATTATACAGAACATTTTTTAAAATGTAACTTAGGTCTTCCGTAAAAGGTGCTGCTTTAACTACCAAAACCGTCTTGAGTAGTGAATCAGTTTTTTCTTAACAAGATGTCATGTAACCTGTTTGCATTATTTGTTTGCAGTAATTTTATAGCACGTGCTCATTTGTTGCTGCTTCTTTTTAGGCTGGTAACCCTGGTGGACCAGGACCTGGTGGTCGAGGAAGGGGTAGAGGCCAAGGCAACTGGAACATGGGGCCTCCTGGTGGATTACAGGAGTTCAATTTTATTGTCCCTACTGGCAAAACTGGATTAATCATTGGAAAAGGCAATATATCTTATATATGTACATTTATATGTTACTTTAAAAACAACTCAGCTTTTGTGTTTGGACAAATGCCGTGCTACGGAGGTGTGTGATTAGCATGATGCTAATAATGCAGAGGTTGTATGTTCAATCCCTGTATGGGCCTTTCATGTAAGAGCTGGACTCCATGATCCTCGTGGGTCCCTTCCAACTCAGAATATTTTGTGATTCTGTGATTTTTTTGAATTTTTAATTGCCAAATTACCCCTGTTTTGAAGACTTTGTGTACACTAATGGTACATATAACTTCTCTGGATCCTGTAACAGGAGGAGCCAGTTCAGGGAATTTAACTTTCTGGTTTTGGTGCACTGCAAGAAATTGTGGGCTTGAATACCTTGTCAGCCTCTGTGGGGCTTTTTTGTCATTTGGGCTTCCTTACCCCTTTATAGGGAGGTTGGGTTTTAAGTTTATATTTAACGATATATTTAATGACTATGTGTGTCAATTGTTACTCATGTCTAATATTAAATGTTTACATGAATGCAAAAAACCAGACAAGGTTGTAGGAATTCTTTGCTGTTGTTTCTGAGTGACATTTTTGTGGTCTTTAATTTTAAAAAATAATTTGTTGTACTAGTTTATTGCTGTTAAATCTCGATACTACACTGAAGAGGTTTTTTTTAAATTGTTATAATGTTCTTGAATGTCTCTTCAGAATAGGCGCCTTTTCATGTCTTTTCAGCTTCCGTGCAGTTGACTTTCTCTGATTTGAATCAGTATTTTTTGCTTTCATGCACATCATAAAAGCTCTATGTTGCGTTGTAGGTGGTGAAACCATTAAAAGTATAAGCCAACAGTCTGGTGCTAGAATAGAACTTCAGAGAAATCCTCCACCTAATGCAGATCCAAACATGAAGATGTTTACTATCCGTGGAACGCCCCAGCAAATAGATTATGCACGACAACTTATAGAAGAAAAGATTGGAGTGAGTGTATAACTGCTTTTTTGTTTACTTTTAGAGCTGAACAGAGGTGAAAGCAAGTCTCCTTTGTGGATACTTCTCTGTCATTTCACTTCCCAGATTTAATTTAATCAGATAATAAATTGATAGTAATGGTAATCTGGATTTAAAGTATTATAAGCATAACAAAATCTTGAAATGGAAACAGTTGATCTCTTCAACATCATATGGTGTGTTCTTGAAAATGCCGGTTTTGTGCATATGAAAAACTTGATAAGTTCACAGGATATTAGGTATCAGTGTTACTAAATTGTGTGTTTTGTTTTTCAGTCTGAATATGTTTAGGTAAAGTTCTAATCCAAGTTACGCATTCAGTTTCACTGCACTTTTGTTTTCATGTGTGTGCATGTAATCAAATTCACTAGTGGGTTTTTGTGGCTGATCTTACAAGCAGGTTTAGTTAGTTCTAGGTGTATTGATTTATTTTAAAACTGATAGTGTTGTTAGAGTGTGGGGTTTTTAGTGCAACTTGTGGAAAAATCCATGGGTTTTTTGTAAAATCCTTCACTTCCTCAAGAAGGGACTGAAATAAATTCAAATTTTTAGTTGCTATTACTGCCACAGCTGCCTTTAACTAGTCCTAAGCCTAATCAAACTTTAAAAAGCTTGTTTTCTGCGGGAAACTGTCTTTATTTAAAACCAGTCAAACCTGTTAGATAATGTTCTTAGAGTGTTCAGATAAAGGTTTTTAAATTGCTGAAAAATGGAGAACCTCAAGGTGTATTTTTATCTCTGTGTTACCCTTGTTACAGGGCCCGGTGAATCCGTTGGGTCCACCTGTTCCCCATGGTCCCCATGGTGTTGTTCCTGGCCCACATGGACCTCCTGGGCCACCAGGTCCTGGTGCTCCCATGGGACCTTATAATCCAGCTCCTTATAATCCAGGCCCTCCTGGTCCTGCACCTCAGTAAGTATTGCTTCAGCTGACTTCCTTCTGTGTTGGGTGATCCTGGGACAGGCTTTCACTGTGTGTGCATGACTTGGTCTCTTATAGTGGTCCTCCAGCTCCATATGCTCCACAGGGATGGGGAAATGCTTATCCACACTGGCAGCCACCAAACCCACCAGATCCAGGTAAGACATGCACAGCTGTACTGTAGTGTCGGTATATTTCAAGTACATCCATTCTGTCCTTACAAGTATATGCGTTGTACAGTTCACTTGTGTTACACTCATAAAGCTGAAAAGCTCCTGTTTTTCTGGCTTTTTCTTCACTGATTGTCAGTTTACTTATGTTTTGCACTTTCTATATGTGGCTTGTGAGATGTTGAAATTGAATTGTTACAGTTGGAATATGCTTTTTTACAAGTGTTATTAATATTGCATCACTATTCATGATACTTTCTGCACGTCTTGGTTCACTGATTTTGTGCAATTCAGTTTTCTTACAACTGATGTTTTTGCATAAAGTTCTTTATTGAGGATGTCTTTCTCGAGTAGTAAATGACTTTGCATTTTATTTTAAACAGTCTTCGCTGCTCTGTCTTTTTACAGTTAATGCTATAATGTTTCTAGATTTTGTTCTGTTAGAATTACTTTTAAGAGTCTAATACACAAATGTATTTTGTTGAGTCCCTTTTGAGGGCTAAAACCTTGGTGAATTGCTGTCAATACAGTAAAACTAGTTAGGGTTGTGTATTTTGAGCTTTTGCTTTTAATAGTTATGTATTTTTTTCTGGAACCCATCTTTGTAGAATCTGTTTCTTCTATTTCTGTTTATCTTTGTCAAGACTGGGAGTTCTTACTTAATTACAACTTCCAAAGTTGTAGTATCCTGCTTTTCTTTAAGTTTACATCCTTTGGTTGGACTAGAGGATATGGGGAAATGGAACATCAGCCACAGAAGGCATGGTAAGGCTAGATGCTTGAGTCTGTTGTACCTCATTTGTTTGAGGTAGAGTTTCTTCAGAACTTGAGCCAAAAGATCTCAATTTTATTTTTGTTATAAATGACAAATATTTTCTGATAGCCACTGTTCCTGACATAGGATCTATTAGTGGAGAAGGGAACTATGTGTATGTATCATGTTATGTTTGCAAAGAACCCTTGCTGGTTTTAGTTCCCACGCTTCCGTACAAGGTAGCTCTGCATGTATTCAGTTCAATATTTAAAAATGCCTGCTGACATTATTTAGAAGTAGAATGATTCAAAGTGACTTGGTCTCAGCATAGCAAAACTATTTAATGCAAAACCACTGCTAAAATGTTACAGCCTTTTTCGCACCACCTTCTTTATTTTTTAAAAAGTTATTTATCTACACAAAGGCTGTGTAAGAAAAAATGGCAAATACTCCCTTGATGTCATCTTGCTGATTCTGTAACTGTTTTTTTGATAAATACTTCTCTTAAAAATCTAATGAAGTTGTCATATGTGCAGTTGAAGTTGGTGTTTCTTTTGACTAGCATTTCTTTGGATGAATTTTCTACAGTTTTCACTTAGTTACTCATTCTGGTGTAACAAATGGGTTATTTTAGTATTTTTTTCAGAGGTGCTATCTCCAGAACCGTGCTTGCCCTTGTCACGTGAAAGTGGAGCTAGTTACTACAGTCAGATTTCTTTGGAAATTTAATGAATCCAGCTCTGTGTTCTTCTACTCTAGAGAAGTAGCTAAGGGGAAGGAGGGGTGGGAATTGAGCAATGGCTTGTTTGATACTTGCAGGTAACCTTAGAATGTAATACGTGTTATTTTAAATCCACTGTTATTGATGGAAGCAGTGTAACTTAAAACAGGAAGTAGTGTGTTAACATTTTTTTCTGTGTGCTGATACTGTGTGCATTTGAAGTGGTTACTTTTGTCGCAGGATTTCATTTAGCATTAATTTGTTGTTGTGGGCTTCTTCTTGAATGCCTTTTTCAGGGGATTTCTTCATCTTCCATTATTCACTGCCTTACCCGTTTCGTGTTCAGGGAGGATTATATTTCCATTCCCATGTGTAGTTATTCTAAAGTATCAGTTGTCTCCGTGTCCTTTTGTGAAATTCTCTCCTCGGTTGGCTGCATTTCTTTGCAGATACTTTTATTCTTTAAGACAGCAAATACTGTTTGCAAATACATGCTGGTCTCTAATAGAAGATTTTCGGGTATTGTGGATTGCCAGTCTGGTAATGTAATCAATCTGTGATTCAGCAAGAATAAGCCATTCCTAAAGGCTATATGTGAAAAATAGAGAAATAAAACTCTAGGAAACAGCATCATTGGCCTACCTAGATGTAGATAAAAATAAGGAACCATGGAGATAGATGCAGAAGATGCAACTTTTTCTATTATTTTTTACACTAAAAAGCTGTAAGTAAACAGTGATGCTTAATAGCCATGTATGGGGATTCAGGTTCTTAAAATGCTGTGTGTTTCTCTCTTTTACTGTTACCTTAAAGTTTAACTGACAAGCATTGCAAATACGTAGTAAGTCTTGTATTCTTCTGTTTCAGAAATATGTATTTGGCATGCCTCCTCCACCGGTGCCAGTGTCATTAGCGTGAGGTTCTAACAAAAGTAAAACCACTGAAATCGTTTGGTGCTAGAATGATTCATTGCTGCTACCATTTATTAACATGACTGTTTAAATAAACTTGAAAAATCTGATCCTGTTTATCACATGTAAGATTAATAAGTGGCATTGTATAGTAAGGGTTCTAAAATTATTTTATTTCACCAGCTGTATGAAAGTACACTTTGTACAGTACATTGGTCTGAAACCTGATCAAAAGTTGATGCTAGAAAGAAAAAATACTTGAAGGATGTACATGGATATTTTGTTTAGATGGATTTTTCCTTGGAGGAAAATAAGAATGCCTAGAACAGGATTAATTGAGGACAGCATTCTATTCATAGTAGTACTATTATAAATGCTTATGTTCTGTTTTTATAGGTAAGCCAGGAACAGATCCCAATTCAGCAGCGTGGGCAGCTTATTATGCTCACTATTACCAGCAGCAAGCACAGCCACCACCTGCAGCCCCTCCTGGTGGACCAGCTACAACCCAAACTAATGGACAAGGTAGCTATTGAGTGAAATGGACACATTTCTCATTGCTGGAGGTGCAAATACCCCATTATTTTTTATGTTGTCTTCATATATGGGGCAAATTTATTTTAAGTATCTGTTTTTCTTGGGAAACTATTGCTTATAGTCTTCAATATCGGTTTTCTTAATTTCAGCAGTAATGAGAGTAATGTATTTATCTTGGAATGTACTCCAAAGAGAATTTTGCTGTGATGTAGGCTGACTTAATGACTACATAGAGCAGTCATAAATAAAAATGTAGTGAGCTAAGCTGTTGATTGTCATTTGCTTAAACAGTTGCATCACTTCCAGTGTCTTTAGGATAATTACAGTTGTGGTATTTAGTTGTGTTATTTTAATTTTTGTGCCTGGGTGGGTGAGGCTTACCACTTGAATTTTGGTATTTTGTATTGCTAGTGGTATGCACTTCCTGAATCTTGAAAACACGTCTGTTTTACTAGTAGTTTATATTTGTAGTAGCTTATACCACAATGGTTTATCGTGTCAGATTTGAGTGATGTCATGTGGGACTGTTACTGAAAATTTCAGTTGATGATTTGGATTATGTGTGAAACAAACCCCAGTAGTTTTAGTTTGACTATTTTTAATGTAATTCAGGCGATCAGCCAAATCCAGCACCAGCAGGGCAGGTTGACTATACCAAGGCCTGGGAGGAGTACTACAAGAAAATGGGTAAGTGTGCAGGGTTTTTTTCTGTTGTTTTTTCTCTTCCATATTCATAGTGGAATGTTTTAGGAGACTTGCATGTTTTGCTGGATGAGATGGGGTTTTTACCCCAAAAAAATAAAAATGCACAGTCACATGTCTTCTGAACCAAATACTGCTGGGAAACAGACTTCATTTTGTGTTATTTTTAGGTATTTCATGGTACTCAGGCTAGTAATCAGCTTTACAAAAATGCTTCAAACTTAATGATATGTCTTTGATCATTGGGAAGCAACATCTTTTAAATACTTCAATCTGAGTATTTAAACATATATTTCCCAAGGTTTGAAGTTCAGCTTTGATCTACTTTATGTAGCTGTTGTTTTTCATGTTTGGTAGTTGTTTCCCAGTTCTCTTCAGATTATGTATAATTTTTTTTTTATTGTAACTTGTTTTCTGTGTTTCAGGTTACTAAAGCATCATAATTAGCTTTCATTTATACTGTGCCCTTTTTTAAATAGCATTTACTTTGGAGCACTCTAGAGCTGTGTTTAAACTGCAGGTTGTATATTATTGGTAGCTTTTTTTATAAAAGTGAAATGAATGTGCTGGTTAAGTTGGTTATTTCATTGTTTTCTGTATAAGGAAAGAGTGTGTGTGTGTTTTATGCACTGGCAGAAGGTGCCATTACCTTTTAAATCATGGTAATGTCCTGCAGGTCATGTTCTGTCCTGCCGTGGGTACTGTAGGTGGTGGAGGTCTGGATAGTGAGCAGCAGTGGGCTTAGGAATGCCAGTGCTTTGCCAGATATCTCCGACCAGAAATACAGCAGCATCCTGTTTGGGATGTATCTTTGTTTGCATGGGAGGGTTTGGTGGCTGTTTTGCCATCTTCCAACTACACTCAGTTTTCTCATGGACTATTAAAACCATTCAGATTTAAGGTTAATAACATGCTTAATTCCTCTTACGAACCTTCCACTGTACTGGTAATTATTTGCCAAGACATAACTACCTTTATTCTTTATTTTGGCACAGCATAAGTGATAAATTGAGAAGAAAAAATATAATTATTTAGTTCAAGAATTGTGTATCAGACTAAGAAAATTACAACTCCCAAACATATGATGTCTAAGATGATAGGCCTTTCCATTTTTCTTCTTCCTGCTTCATTTAGCTATTTCTTTTCAATTCACTGTCTCTGTTAGTTTGGCTCACATTTTAAAATGCAAAGTTGTGGGTGGCTTTCACTGGGTTTTTTTCAATAACGTAATTTGTTGGCAGGGGCTCTGCCATCTTTCTAATTTGCTATCTTGGAAAGGAAAGTCTGGGTTGCACTAGTCTTGCACTTGCTCAGATTAAATAATGGCTAGTTTTAAGGTGTTTGGAATTGCTCCCATAAACTCTATCCCAAGAGGAGTGTGAGCCAAAAAAATACATTGGGAGATAAAAATAGTTGCTCTTAAAATGCAAACTGTAAAAAGTGCCAAGACAATCAACTAAGAGGAAAAACACAAGGGCAGTTCTCATCTTAATTTCCTTTTCTAGTTTGGATTGAGTTCTTTGCTTGAAGCAGAGTTCTTGATGGCTGGACCTATATAACTTGACTGTGTAAATCATGAGAACTTTTTGCTGCAGAATCTTGATGTGGTAGATAACCATTTCTCTTAGAAAAGAGGAATTCAGTTGGAGTTGATGTAATGCTAAGTGGTAGTGATTTTCCCCACCTCATTAACAATGTTAAGAAGTAGTAGAAGATCTTATGAGCAGGAAGGTTGTCCAACAGCAAGTTCATGAGGTCTCCAGGCTTTCCAGTACCATTTGTGCTTCCTATAGTACAGTAATCTTCTGTCCCCATTAACTTGTGCCAAAGGATGGGAATTACAAGTCCCTTGCTCTTTGACAACACAGATAATTTCACCAAACATAGTTACAGAGAACTGAACTGAAACTCAGAATTGTTGAGCCTAATCAGTTCTGGTTTTGCTGTTGAAAACTTTTGATAATCTTTGGGGCAAGCTTCTGAAGGTAACAGTGAGCTGAACAAGTTGCCTGTGGTACTGCAATTGGTGTTTTGAATTTTCTCATACTTAGTCAAGTATGAGTGATCTGAAAATGCTAAAACACTCCTGAATATGCCCATCCAAACAACAATACTGTTTCCAAAGTGGCTTCCTACTGGTGTGATATGACTCTGCTAATCACAGAGAACGCTTCACTGTATTTTTCAGTGAACAGTGGCTTTAAAGTGAACCTGTTTTCTGATTCAGAAATACAGTGGCAAAGTCCATCTCCTTTTTCAGACCCTTGTTTCAGGGGCTACTGCTTTGAGTAGCAAATACTCCAAAAGTCTCTTATGGATAGCAATTCTCTTTAAACATGAAGACATATTTTAGTAAATGATCTATATGTCAGTATTGAAATTTGTACATTTATCATTTAAAGTCATTCCCATATACCGTGGGCTTGACATACAGTGAAAGGATTCAGTAATAAAATAGTGGAAGTGTTTTTAAAAGATTCCTCAGCATTGTAGTGGGAAAGAAGAAACAAAACAGTTTGCTCTTACTAGAATCACTCTTGATATGATGATGTTGAACTGTGAAATCTGCTGGTGTTTCCTTTCTCAGCCCTCCTTAAAAGGGGAGGTGTTCTGTGTTTCTCATATTTCCTTTGTATGGGATTTATCAGTCTTACCTGTAAGTGTTCCCATTGAATTTTGATATTAACGAGCAGGTGCTGCTTCAGTGCAGCTTCTACACTGAAGGGAAGCATTGACTAAGTTGCTGAATCCCATGTGTTGGTTCAGAAGTACTCACAGTTAGGGAAATGGTGCACCTAAAATACCCATTTCAGGACAGAAGTCCAGTTTGACATTATTAGATGTTAAATTTCCTGTATTTGCTTTATTGCTTGAATTTCAGTGCTGCCTTGACATAGTTGGCTGAATATCTAAGGGTTCTTGGGTCATAATGTGCAAAAAATCCCTTTTCTTTGACATTCAGTTGTGCTGACAATAATTTGTACGTACAGTTATTATCTCAGGGTAATGGTGAACTTGGGAAGAGCGTATCCTTTGATAATTTGTAACCACATTAAAGATAATTTTTGTTAAAATAATTGATCAGAAGTGTAAATTGTAAGTTTAAAAATGTGGTAAATTACAAGTTGTAAAATGTGATTACAGCTCTGAAGCTTTGAAGAAATTTAAATTTTTCTAGGAATTCCTTTACTGTATAAACCCAAATAAAGATGGATAGACTTTCAGAGCTTACCTGCAGTGTAAGTAAAAAAACTAAGTTGTAAAGGCAGTTGGAAAATGAAAGGTTGTATTTCAGTGGCTTTCAGGATAGTGCTTTGCCAAATACTCACATTCTCTGCTCACACCTCATGTTTTTGAGAGGATTAGAAAACTACACATGTGTAGGAATAGTGTGAACAGCTAGGATTCTTCATGTGAATTTTCTTTGTTCAAGTATTTTCAAAAAAACCCAACCAAACAAAATCAACCTTCTGTCTGACATCCTAGAAAACACTTCATTAGAATTTTTGATACTCATGTTCCTCAGAAGGTTGCTCAGTGGTCTCGTATTCAAATAAACGGTGAGGTGGTTTCAGGTAGGATTGAAAACTTCCAGCCCTCATGCTCTGGAAGCTGCCCCTTTTTTTTCATAGCAGAATAGACAGTGGGGTGCACATGGATTTGTTCAGGGTGCAGGTTTGCATTTTGCTTGGGTTTATTTCCTGTAGGGTGATGGGATGTGGTGGTTTGTTTTTGTTGTGTTTGGGTTTTTTTTTTCTGGTATCTTAAAAAAACTTGCAGAGGTGGTGGTTTTTGGTGGTATCCTAATTCTGACTGTAGAACTTTTGATTTGAAAAATAATGGGTTAAGAATGTAAATCAGAAGTGTCATAGCACAGTAATAAAAGTTTGGAAGTTCAGGAAACTTCAAATGAAGCATTTAAGTATAAAACCCTTCTGTCTGGGTGCCTGCAGGTGTGTGTGGACAGATGTTTAGTGCATGGAGAGTGTTACTTTGCTTAGAGTCTCGTACGTTTTGTAGTGGTAACTGCAAAAACACCTCTCAGAAATTGTAAGGATGGTAGTGGTACTAAGAGGGGCGTATTTGATGTTTCTGAAGCTGGGGGAAAAAGGAAGTAAAGATGTCTGTGACAGATCTCCTGTGGAAGAACAGCATGACGGAAAGGTTTGCGGTGATTTTCTTTGATTGTTTTCTTGCATTTTTTATATGCTGTAGAGTCCTTATGTATCAGCCTGCCACTGTTGCTGATTTTAGTCTGTCAGTTGATTCTGTTGAAAGGAGCAGTAATTCTGAGCTGTCAGGGAGAGTGTGTTTGTACATGCTCTTGTTTCTAGAGGACTGGAACTTCTGCAAAGTGTGCAAGCAAGTTTCAGGAGTGTATTATGTGGTAAAGGTTTACAAAAATTATTGCCTTTTTGAAAAGTATAACCTGCAATAACCTTGTAATTGCACAAAGGATGCCAGAATTGGGGNGAAGCAAGTTTCAGGAGTGTGTTCTGTGGTAGAGTAAAGGTTTACAAAAATTATTGCCTTTTTGAAAAGTATAACCTGCAATAACCTTGTAATTGCACAAAGGATGCCAGAATTGGGGAAGTTATGAATTGGCATCTGCTGAGCTAATGAATGCAGTCTGTAAAGTAAGATAAAATTAGTCTAAGTGGATTACAAAATGTTTTGCCTCTTGGTGTGTATTCAAATGCTACTGTTGTTTAGGTCAGCAGGCTTTAAACATGATTCATGATTATGGATCAAGAGGCAGAAAAAACTGTCCTTATGGTTCCTCAATTTTAATTTACATGGGAATCATTACATTAAAACAATAGAATGAGTGTTGAGGCTGAAAAAAGCAGCCACAAGTTTATTCAAAAGCCTTGCGGGAATATTGTTAGGTGATATTTGTCAGGTGCTGCGATCTTGAAGTTTTCTCATTTCTATTGCAACAACAAAGCTGTGTAATTCTAATTACTTGCAGGTCAAGCTGTTCCTGCCCCTGCTGGGGCTCCTCCGGGCGGTCAGCCAGATTACAGCGCAGCGTGGGCCGAGTACTACAGGCAGCAGGCAGCGTACTACGCTCAGACTAGTCCCCAGGGAATGCCGCAGCATCCTCCAGCGCCACAGGTACAGTCTTAAAGTGGTTTTTGGCTGGCTTCCGTCTCAGTGGTTGTAGATATTTTTTTGCATGTCTCCTGCTTTGTTCCTTTGGAGTATGCATCTTTTTTTCTAGCAAAATAGCTATCAGAATAATTCGTAGATGACTTTGTTTACCTGATAACTTGAGTTCTGTATCTATCCATATGTTTGGTGATTGTTTTTTTTTTTAAAAAAGAAGAAAAGCTTTCTCCTCCCAGGGTTTTGAAAACCATGCAAGAAGCCACCACCATTTACATTAACCAATTTTTCTTTCTTAAAGGCTTCACTCCTGAGTTAGCTCGATTTAAAGGATTTTCTTTAACTTTTTGTGTATCTCTTATGTATCTCTTCTGCACAGGGCCAATAATAAGAAGTGGACAATACAGTATTTGCTTCATTGTGTGGGGGAAAAAACCTTTGTTAAATGTATGGATGCAGACGCCTTGATGAAGATCTTAATTTTGGTTAAAAAAAATAGTGTTTTTGAAAATGTACAAAATATCTATCACTACTGATAGGAGGTAATATTTCTGTGTAGAAATGAAAAAATGGTTTGTTTTTAGTATTAGTGTAGATGTACACATTCCAGCAAATGTATTTGCAATTATGTGGTCAATGCTTTGTGATATAAATGTACTTTTTCAATGTATACTTTATCACTTTTAAAATGCCTGTTTTGTGCTTTACAATAAATAATATGAAACCTCCTGTGTCGGTAAGTTGGATATGTGGGTATATGCAGAATTATAGGATTGATTTGCAACGCTGAATCAAGGTACCTGTACACAAATGAGTTGGGTTTTTTTTTCCCCCCCATAAGCCTTGTTGAGTTTAAAATCTTGTCATTAGCATGTTTTTCCCCTCTTGCAGAATAGCTGTAGATGGAGGATCTCTTTCATTCATTGTATTTTGCTGCCTAGCACCAGTAATCTTGATACCTTAATTTTCTTTCTACTTGATTAAAACTGCATGTGTTTAAGAAGATGATCTTTTGGCATACTTCCATTGCATTAACAGTGAAATTTCCTTTTATACATGACCACTGTTTCAGACCTGTGCAGCTGCTATAACAGATAACTTTTGTTTTTAATTGAATACTTCAAAACTGTTCCTGCATAACTATTTCATGGATTTTTTCAGACTAGTTATAAAACTTATTTTTAAGTGTAATGTGCTTAAGCCTTCAGTTTAAAGTAGTCCACTTCAAAATTCAGTGTAGAAAAGTCAATGTGGTAATGCATAGTAGTTACAAAAATTGCGTCTGTCCTTAAAACGCTGTTTTGTTTGAGTGGTGGGAGTGGTTGAGAACTTCCTGCAGAGCAGATAACTTCTCTTTTTGTAAATATTCAAGTATTTGAATCAACTGATTATTTTTTTATATATACTTGAAACTTCTTATTGCTCTAATGCTCATACTAAAAAGCTGATTCTCTTGAAATCCTATGTTTGCTCTTTGCATATTTATTGGCTCTTTGCATATATTAGACTACATGCACTACAGTCTGTCTTGCCATTGTCTGTTGAAGTGCAGGTTTGATCCAGCCAGTATAGAACTAGCTCTATAGGGGTGAGGAGGACTGTGCTGTGTATCATCCTTGATTGTTCCTTCAAGGAGCATTGCACTGTAAGTACATCAGAATGACAAATTGATGAACTGCAACAGTATCTTTTTGTCAATGTTCCACATAATGCAAATGCTGAACTTGTGTGATATTATGTTGGAATACAGTGCTGGTATCTTAGGAAATCGTAATTGCTTCTTAATTCAGAAATGTAGGTTTGCTTATATATATACATACACATAATCTGAGTTTTGTGGGTAAGTATTCCTGAAATTTTTAGCAATAGCTAAAGAAAATCATGTCTCTGTTTATCTGAGTAAGAGTTTTTTTCATTAGTACTCCTGAGATAGCTGTCATTCAGTGTTTTAAAGTATGCATATCGTAACATTGAAGTCTTTGGAACCACTTGTTAGACAGAGTTGTCTTTGTCTTCAGATAGTTTGCGGATATGTAGTGATGTAGGTATGTTTTAAATAATTCTATAACTGTTAATTGCTTTAATTTTTGGAACACCATGTTGTTGCTTTGAGAATAAATTTTTTTAGGGTGGCTGCACAGAGAAGTAAAAGTTAAGGCTTGAAAACTGAAGTAGTTTTTTCAGGTAATCAGCAATGTATGTATTGTGCTGTAGAAATAGAAGGAATTATTTTTATCCCTTTTAAAATTAGGACTTATGCTGGTAGCTTGAAAAAGGCTAGGACAGTATTTGCTATCTTTAGTGTAGGGTATTAAGTTTAATAGTTCAGATATTTTGCATGGTATTTTGTAGATAACCTTACAGAATGGTGCATTTATGATGTACTAAACTGAGCAAAATTAAATTCACTGGATTCTTTATCATTCACAAAATGGAGGCTGTTGATTTTGATTCATTTTAAGGTATAAAATCTTTATTAATTGCAAACAGTGCAATTATTTATACTTCACAGTGCCTTCCCAGACCTTCCACCTTAGGTTCTGCTGCAAAAAAGCAACAGGTAAGCACAACCTAAGGAAGTATATAAATTAATATATTTCAGTACATTAATGTTGTCCCTGTGAGATCTTTGTGGTTGTGTATTGAAAAGCAATCTGCTGCTTCCCCAAATGCATTGTTACTCACGGTTCCATTTGAGTGGAAAATCTTAAGTTTTTAAACAACTGTTTATATTTCTAGGTAAATATGTATTTTTTCTTTCTTTTTTTTTTTTTTTTTAGGAAAGATTATTAGATTGCAGTAATTGAACTTGATCAGAATAAGTAATTTTTGTTATTTTACCTCAAGTAGATAATTGTTGCAATTAAAGAATCAAAACCTTTAAAATATGCAGGAGTTGCTTCGGTTAGAAATGTCAACAGCCTTCACGAATGTTTTTTTATAATAGGGCACTATTCCCACTTAAACCATAAGACCTAAATGTAAAGAATGACTTCTTGTTGTTATCACTGAACTTGATAACTTGTCTTACAGTTACAGTGTGTTAGTGGAATCTTTAGATAACTTAGTTTGCTTATTCATACTTGACATGGTAGGAAAAGAGATTTTGGAGTTTGAGATGAGTATGTTTTAACTGAAAAAGCATGAGCACCAGTTAAATCTTAACAGTACAGCAAATAATATTTTATCGCTATAGCAGTCAGTGTATCCTGTTTCTTGATACTTTTAACTGAATTGCTGAATATTTTGATAGTATAAAATGTTAAATGTCTTACAGATGGTCTGGTACAGGTTTTTGTTCTGAGCTTCTGTTGTTGGTTTTTTTTAGCTTAACATAAAGCAGCATCTATTTGGTTTTTTTGTTCATTATTCTGTTTCTAAAATGTGCTGCTCCTCTTTCGAAAGTCCTGCTTATCTGTACATCAAAGAAAAATATTCAAAAATACTGCCTTCATTTTCACACACAGTGCTGAAGATGCTGCAAGTACCAAATCATAGCTCATAGAATCAGGTCCTGAGATAGTTACTACCAGTAAAGAGGAATCCTTTGAGTGTATGCCATTGGTGAGCCGATGAGCATGGACCATAGAAGGGCTCCATGTAGAAGGTAAAATTGGCAAAAGCATAACAGATTTGAAATGTATCCCATACATAATGATGTAGGGTATAATTTTTGTTTTGATCACTTTTCATTCTTTAAAGTATTCTTTGTTTGACCATAAATGTTCCATAATCTGTTAAGTTTTTTAAACTGTGATTTAATAATATAAGCCATCTATTTTACTTTATATTCTTCTAAACAGCCAAGATAATTTTTGAACTGAATTAATAGTTGTGCTTCAGTTTCTCAAGCCACTTAGTATTTCATCTGTAGCTTAACATGTAACTTCATTTTTGATGTGAGAAGAGGGTAGGTGTGTACCATTTGGATTTTGATACTGTGAATTTAGTGTGGGGGGTGAGTCATTTGTTCACTTCCTTTTTACATGGTACTTTTTCCTTCAACTGTTACTCCTAAAATATCTTGAGCAGTCTTTCAATTGTTAATTTAGCCTGTGGGAGGAGATAGAGAAGAAAAAGCAGTGTATTGGGATGTTGCTAGTGTGTGGAAGGTGAGATGTTTTTGTGTGTAGCATTTGAGGTGTTACTGGCTTCACTGCGGGGCTTACAGGCATGCTGATTTGTGCAGAGCATAGTGTTTATTTTCCAGTTCTGTCTCCAAACTCATAGTTCCTGGGACAACAGTAGATTATTGGAGTTATCCCAGTAGCAAGAAGATAACAGGACTTCCGTAGAAATGCAGTGAACTTGTCCAAAAGGTGTCTTGAAATGTTTCCTGCTTACCCCACCCTCACCCCTTAGTGTCCCACAAGGAATGTGAAGAGTAAGAAAAGTTTTGAAGGGAAGCATAATGTTCCAAGTAGGAAAAGCATTTTCATATCACTTTCTGCAGCCTATACTTCACTAGGACATGGAATAAAATACCAGGTGGATATTCTTTAGTGTAGCTAAATTATAAGTCATCTGTTTCACTTGTCCAGGCAGACAGGATCACGATTCACTTGCACAGCCTATCTTGAAGTATTTCATCTTTTTACTAGTGGTGTTTTATTGGATGGTAGAAACTGTTTCTCCCCTGTTCTCTTCCAAAGTAATTCAAGTTTTCCATTGCATGCTAAGAGCTTTTCCATTTTGCTTTTTTTTCTGGAAGTGGGGGGAGGAAGGGAGGACTGGGCTTTTCAGAAAGCGTACAATTGACAGGATTCCCTCTTCCCTAGTAATAGCTTATGAAACTCTTGTGTATGCACAAATATTTCTCTTGCGTGCATGTGAAATGCCTTTTCGTCCTGAGAAAAGTGTTCTCTGCAGAAACTACCCGTGTGTAAACAGAAGATTGGCTTTAAAAGGCAACTGTGATGGGAACAGTGTCTTAGGGAGATGCAGCTTGGACTTGAGGTAAATTGAATGCTTTACAAAAATGTGGTTTTGAGCTTGCATTGACATTGTATGTAATATGGGTACACATTAACTGTATAATGGTTTTTGTATGGTTTTTCTCAATAAATGTAAACTGATGAATAATAATAGCAATGTTTTTGTCTTTTTTATGCTCCTATCCCTGCCTTTGTTATTTTGAAATAACAGCTTCAGAGGAAAAATACTGTAGCAACCTGTACTTCCGTGAATGAGTATCACCCACAGGAAATGAAGTAAAATATTTATGTGGTTATTAGGGTAAATACTAATTCAAAACATCATGCAGCTTGTTACCATTTTTTTATTGAGGCAGAAGAGTGACTTTCAGTAGGTACTGTACAAAGAAAGTCAGCAGATTCAACCGCAGGAAAATTTCTTTTTGAAAAGACTGCATAAATTTAACTTACTGCAGCTTATCTTGCCTTTATGTCAAGGCCTATACACATCTCCTTTAATTTTAAATGTTACTATTTTTTTGTAAAGTTACTCCTTCAGAAGCTTAATCTGAATGGTTCAGATGGTGTTAGCAGAGTGACATGAATATTGATGTCAGGAGGTGTTAAAGAAAAATAGTAGTAGCCTTAAGAAGACAGTGTTTAGGGATGTGGCAATAAATTTTCTTGCGTTAATATTGAGAAAATAGGCACTTCATGAAAATAGTTTTCTTAAAGCTTTTTTTTTACCAGCTTAAAATAGGAGCCAATCATAGATGTCACCACCTGTTCCCATGTCATTTAATCAATGAAAAAATCACAAGTTTTACAAGCAAGTGTTGGTACTTAGAAGACTACTACAAACCTAAGGGAGATTGTTTATATTTGAGATGATCAGCTGCATAGGTCGATCAGAGCAGAACAGTTTCAATGCAAGCCCGTTTTAAAACAAAAGAAGTAATGCTCCTTGAAGCAGTGGTGAGCAGTTACATCATCTTTTATTCTTCAGAAATAGTACACTTGGGTTTTTGAAAATCATCAATAAGTATTTTCTTTGCCAGTTCAGTGCCTCTGGGATAAAGTAAAACAGCTTAAATATTCAGTGCTCATGCAAGATACACCAATAGACTGACGCTACTACACAAGTTCCCAGATCGTGTATTCACCTTTATTCTGTTACGCAACCGTTGGTCTTCAAATGCTGGAGCACTATGATAATTCATCTTTTTTCTTTTAGTTGAGCTTTCATACATTGATTTCTTCTTTTTAGCCTTTGATACTAATTCTTGCATTGAGTAGGGAACTCTCACAATTTGAAGGGTATTTGATGCAGGAATGACAAATTAATGCACATCCTTGCTTTCTTTAGTTGGCCCCATCAGAGAAAGAGATAATGGAGTAAGAAAGTTGAGGGGAAGAAAGATTCCAGCTAAAGTAGAGCATTAGTAGTCATCAGCTAGAAGACAGAAAAAGGGTTAAGAGAGACAGGCAGTTAGATTTTCATAAAGGGAAAGATGCAAGAAGACTATTTGAGAATTAAGCAAATGAAAATGCTAGCTCTTACTTTCAATGGTGAGAATACAGGTGCTAGCAGCTGAGCCTCTGTTGTTCACTGCTTTACACATATATTCCCCTTCATCTTCTGGGAAAGTTTCTGGCAAGTAAAGGCAGTAGGTTTCTCCTCTTTCAATATATTGATAGTCCTCAGAGTCCTGCAACATTTCCCCTTCAAACCACCATGTAACTTCAGGTTTTGGTTCTCCAGTAATTTTAACTGTAAATCTCACTGGCTCGCCATCAACAACTGATGTGTTTTTCAGTGACTTCTTGAACCAGGGAGCTCCAGATCGAGCTTGATCCTCATCTTCACAAGTAGAACCATTAATAATGCTTCCCTCTTCTTCTTCTTCCTCTTCCCTTTTCTGTTTTAAAATAAGTGGATTTAGAACATTTAAAGTGGCAATAGCACTATGACTGCTAGTGATACATATTTGATTTCAAGTTACTGTGTTTCTGAGAAGCGGAAATTCCACATCTGTCCTCACTACATAACAATGCACCCAATCTGGATATGCCACAGGCAGTAAAATGCATTTTAATGAGGCTGGAATGTTGGTGTAGAATACAGGCATGAATGTCAATTCCATCTTCAGGTTATTCAAGGGATGTTATGACCTTCCTTCGCAGTGCCTCGTACTCTTCTGCAAGTGTTCAGGCCAGGTTGGATGGAGCTTTGAGCAACCTGATCTAATGGGAGGTGTCCCTGCCTACATCAGGGGATGTAGATGGTCTTTAAGGTCCCTTCAACCCAAACCATTCTTTGATTTCATGGGAAGTATGTGAAAACACCAAAAGCAGTTTTATATTATTGCAACAATTCCTAGCACCTGCTAGAAGGAGTAAAACATTCCTTTTGTATCTCTGGTAGTGTTGCTGACTGTGGTAATTAACAGTGGTAAGCTAAGTTAAATAACACTCATGACTGGAGAATATTATTTTGCAATTTATACCTTCTGTAATGCTGCATCAATTTCTTTTTGTTCAAACTGCATGCGTAGTAATTTCTGTTCCTCAATCCTCCTCTGCTCCTCTTCTTCTCTGGCTCTTGCCATTTGCTCAAAACGAGCCTTCATGTTTACTTTGTGGGTAAATGGAGCCTCAGATTTCTTGGCTGGTGTCACATCCACATTTTCATCCTTGGGGAAAAAATAATTAAAAACAGGACTTAACTATTATTTATTACCTTTGACATATATATGATAGTAAAACTAATTTTGTATTCCCAGAGGTTTTTTTAACTGAGCAAAGCCACAGAGAAACCTGGTTTTTTTCAGAGGTTTGTTTAATATTGATTGTAGGGTAAGTCTCGTAATAGTTCATCCCAGGGATAGGACAGGATTTCTTCGAACGTAATTTCAAAAATGATGGTTAAAAAAATACTCCTAAAGTTTTATTCATAGCGAAATTGAGCACTTCTTGGCCATTCTAAATCCTCAGTGACTGGAGTTTTATGCCATTGATATTAGCATAGGTTCAACACCTAACATGGTTGACCTTATGAAAATAATTAGTGTCAGTCATTAAATTAAACGCTCAAAAACAGGACAGGCTTTGAGCTGATGCTGAACTGAGTGATGTGGAGAAGAGCCAGAATGGGGCTCAGATCAGGCTTGGTACCATTAAAATTTTATGTCCTGTCACAAAAGTTCACACTGGGCTTCTGGATCACAGACTACTTTGTTGATGGGCTACACTGATAGCTCCATATCCTGGGGTTTCCCCTCTGAAAAACTGAAGGTTCTGGTCTGAAGTATAGATAAGTAGGCATCCTCTTCTGCTCTACGCAATGAGTATATGTAACAGAGACTTGATCTTCAGATGGTATTGTTTGGGTTTGGTAATTGAGAGTGATGAAAATGAATTAAGAGCTCAGAAGGAGAAGAAATTCAAGTGATGATTAATAGATAATTCTCAGACATAGATGTTTTAAACCCTCAGACTGGCAGGTTTCAGATTAAGATGCTGAACTGAGGGCTTTGAGCAGAAAAGCAGATCTCTGCTTGACCAACGACTGATAATAAACTGGTGCTGTTTCTTTTAGGGATGCTGAGGTGTGATATCCTTAAGCATCCAAAGGAGGGAAGAGGAAAGAAGGGAAAACATAATTTTGGAAACAGAGCAAAATTTGATGAAAGCAGCAGCATTGTCCACTCCTGGATCATTAGTGTGCTGGTTAAGTATATCATTAACATACACAGAATGCAACTTACCTCTTGAAATTTTTCAGCTTCCCTTTCTCTTATTTCTTCATCCATTGCTCTTCTCTTTGCTCTCTCTTCTTCAATCTTCTTCTGTATTTCTTCTTGAGACAATTGTCCTATTTTTTCAAACTTGCTTTTTAAGTTCTTTGCCTGAATAGAACCACTTCTTTTTAGCTTCATTAATTCTTCATATTCTTTGCTTAGCTCAAAAGTTTCAGACTCTTCTTCCAGCTGTTCAGAAATTACAGAATGTGTAAGATGGAAAATGCCCTCATTATTTTTACTACCTGTTCTGCCCACAGATGGTATAATTCAATACATTACAGTTCTCTTAGTTATTTGAAATCAGTACAGAGACCTTTCCTCTGTAAATTATTTTTTTCCTTGCTGTCTCATGATGAATGTATTTGTATCATAACTAGATACAGAGTTTAAAATACCTTGCTTGAATATGCCCTTTGTTCAAGGGTTGCTGTCAATAAACTGCCCTTCATGGACTCAGAAAACCAGACACAGACCAATACAAAAAACTTACTTATCCAGAATCCAAAATTCACCTCTACTTACTTGCAATATGAAGTAATCCTCTAAAATACAGCTATTTTGTTAAACAAAAAAATACTGCCTTTTTTATCTTTTTTTAATTCAATAAAAAGTAAATGACATTTCAGGATGTGGCTGGAAAAGGGCAGCTGTGGATTCTGTAGTCAAACCACATCTGAAGCTGTAATTATTGGTATTTTTTTCCCTCCTTTTATGACCCCTGGCTGATAGTAAAGATGTCCATGCATTTTAGCTGCATGTCCCTGTCTCTCCCTGCTTCCCCAGGATTAGTTGAGAACATCACAAGCTAGAGCCTTTATTACTTGCTCGAGCTTTGCCACAAATTGATGTAGTTCTCTAACACTCAGAAGGGAATAATGAAGAATTGCCACCCACAGCCAAACTGAAGTGTAAAGTTCATGAATGTGATGTTTTGAACATTTGGGATTTAAAGCAGATTTTGTGTGTAATTTTTAAAATCGACTCTGACAGTCTTCAAACTCTTGATACACCAATTAGGAAAAAGTTGAGCCCACTGTATTTCTTTTCTCATTAGGTAGCGCAGTATTTCCCTTAGGAAAAGCAAGAATTTTGCCCTTTCCTACTTTTATTTTTCTATTGTCTTTTGGAAACTAGATATTTCTGTTTTCCCAGTATCATAAATACTACCTAATCATTTTAGTAATACTCCAGAATTCTCAGAAATTACTGCAAAACCAAGTTACAAATTTGTAACTGTACTTACTTCTAAGGTGGCGAGAGATAAACACATTTTCCTGGTATATTAGTGATAAAAATATCATTATATTCAATGCTTTAAAAACAAGCTTTTCTATTTTTCTTTCCTTTCTCCTAATGTTGAATGTATTAACTTAAAATTTCTTTCAAAGGAATTTTTATTTACAGTCCTAAACTTTGAGATTTTAGTAGTTAGCTGATCTATTTAATTTTTTTCAGAGCATGCTTAAGGTACAGTTTTATGTACAAACCTGGCCCATTTCTTGTCTCAGCTGTTGAAATTCTTGCCTTTCCATTTCCAACTTTTGCCTACGCTCTTCTTCTGTGCGCCTCTTTTCTTCTTCCATTTTTTGTCTCAGCAACTCCTCAAAATTAATTTCCAGTTTACCAGGTATGAGAGATTCTTGAGAAAAGGTTTTAAACATTTCTGGTGATTCATCATCCAGCACCTGCTGGAAATTCAGAGCATTAATTATATCTGTGATGAAATCACAGCAGTATTCAGACACTTCTGGTACATAAAGATAAGCGACTACTTTGTCACGTCTGCCCCAGTACAGAAAGGTGCACTGTGCCAATGTGGGTATTCCTCTAATGTTGTGAGAGGGAGTGGTTTGGGGGGGTTGTGTTTGACTTTAACTACAATGCTGAACTTCTATAATGAAGATGAAGGTGTTTTTCTAAAAAGCAGTATATCCCTCTGCGGGGGAGGATGCCCTCTAAATGCACCTTTAGGACGTGAAGCAATTCATTTGTGTTTACTTCAGACCATCATTAGACAAAATGTTTGTGTTTAAATGTCATTGCTCTTAATGCTGAAGTACATTTATCTGTAATCTTTTCTTAAGCAATCTGAATTTTATTCCTGTTCTAAAGCACTATTAGTATTCCCAGTAAGGATAACTGAACAGAACATTCAGAAGCTCTTCTTTGTGCACAAACTGTTATGCAAAGTTACGTGGCCAGTTTATTGGTTTATACACCCACCAGCAAGGGTTTACTGCTTTCCCTATCCTTTTCTGGCTTCAGAGCAGGGTTAGGCTTGGTTTGCATTAGGAGCAGCTGGCCTGTCTTTTAGACTAATTCGTAAGACTGTAGGGTCTAGGAAAGGCAGTTTTCATTACTTCCAAAGCAGGAAGTGTAGGAACTAATATTTTATCAGACTGAATGTGTTGAAGTACTAAAATACGAAGCTGAACACTGCAAAAGCAGCCAGTAGTGACAATGAGTTATGCAGGAATTTTTAAAGTGAGTTTGTGATAAAACTTACATGAATGTATGTTTGTGCATGTAACTATATAAACTTACTAACAGAGATTGTCTCAACAGGAATGTTCTGTAGGTAAAGGTGAGGTGAGGTACTGATCAGGTACTGAACTGGAGGGTGATGTGGCTTACGGCACTATTTAATCATGTTTGAAAGGCCTTGTGGCAAACCTGGAAGAGCTCAGTGTGCTCTAAATTGTAGCCATTTCCACCAACAGTAATCAGTCAAATGCTAGAAGTAATTAAAGGGGCAACATTTCCATTTGAGAAAGTGTTCTGACTACAAAGGCACAGAAGACAGACATCTCTAAAAGAGCCTTTGGCGCTACTTTTCTATTTATTGCTACTTACTGCCATTGTAACCCACACGTTTCAGTGCTGTTGGTGTCATCTTGGTTCATACCACCCTCTTGACTTACTTTGTCCATATCCTCTTTATTTGCCCCAGCTCTTTCAGTAGTTTTGTAGCCCAATCTCACTCTAAATTCTGTTCTCTACGGATGTTACTCAGATTCTCCTTCTGAGTAAGCTTACAGCTGGACTTCAGCACCACCATTCCTTCCATTCTTCATTTGTTTTGTGTAATATGAGCATATTTGTTGAAATTGTGTTACAGAGAAGTGAAGTCAAAAAACAAAGCTGTGAACTCCTTCCTATAACAAAAACAATACTGCATCGTTTTCAGAGGCTACCCATGACTAAGTTAGTAAAGAAACATGAAAGTCTCTTGCTGGTGATGCATTGTTTCATTAGCATCAATTCAGAATTTGCCCACAAGTGTTCGAAAGCTGTGCATGTGAGCAAGCACTGGTAGCTGTCTTTGTATTTCTGACCGAGTTATGAAAAAACAGCAAGCTGCCTTCTCCCTGGTTAAAAAGCACAAAGATTCAGCTGAGTTGTGTGATGTACAAAACCCCTGTGGTTAGTTCAGTAAATATTTTAGCCATATTTTGTGAAATCAGGCTATACTTTTTTTTTCTGCAAAGTGGAAACAGTTGGTTGTGAGGAACATTCAACAACCATGGTTTGCAACACAGTCAACAAATATTCAGAGGGCAAACAGGGAAAGAATTTTTATTTGTGCTAAGACAGGTTGTTTTTGCAGTCTCTACTAGAAAAAGACTGATGGGGATGAGAGACAATTGCGTCAGTGTAAAAGTGATCACACTGACACTGAGGAGCGTGGAAACAGCACAAGAAAATGTGAAATAGGGAGACCCAAAAGGAGGTGGCATCTGTGTTTTCCAGCCACAATACTACCATTTCTCTGTGTGTATACTTCCAAAACTAAATTACAATGAATGAACATTAAAAAGTTCCTAGAATAACAGCTTCACGTACATTTTTACTGCCTTTGAAAGAGAGGACTTTTACATTTTTAAACATTTTAGGACATATCTGCATTGCTGCTACATTTTGTAGCCATGGAAAATAAGGAAGACAGAGGGTTGTATTCTGTTACAAGTAGTAGAAAATTTGTATTCAGAATGCTACTTAACAGAAAACTTTAAAGTACATAAATGCTGAAAATATATTTCAGTAATTTTTTAAATTACAGGCCACTTTCACTGTCTGAAGGTAGAGCAGTCACAGTCTGTGCTGCATCTGGTGGATTAAACTCTGTTTATCAGTGAGATTTTTCTTGCCTGGACACTTGAATTTAGTTTCTTACTACACTGAGGCCAAAAGAAGAGTTTCTCAAGAAAGCAGGAAAAAACAGAAGCAGCTCATACTTTCTGTGCTTCCTTTAGTTCTCTACTGCCTTTTCATAAGAAATGTAGTGGCAGAAGTCTCCAGTAGCGGTTTTTTGTTGGTTTGGGGGTATTTTTAAGTGTTTTTAGATTTTATTTTCTTTATTTGGAGATACAGACAGCCACTATTTTTCTGTACAGTATCAAATTAAATTTACATTGTAGCTTCTCTAGGTAGTCTTTCAGCACACAGGTCTTGTCTTTGGCCCAATTTCCAGGCAGAGGGAGCGCCACCAGCAATATCAGTACTCATACAAAGTTTTCATTTCTCTCCCAAGTATTGCTTTGAGTGATTACAAAAATGTTATTGGGCATGCACTTTGTCTTTCCCTTATTCAACCACAGAGGACAATAGAGGAAGATGCTACCAGATGACTGGGTTATTCCACAGTTCTGGATTGGCATGTCCTGCCCTCCCTTTTCAAACAAACACTACTTAGTTCTAGTTTATATCTGTGTCATTTAATACTGTATTTCCTGATATCCACCAATAAGTAACTGGCTTATACCCAAAAGCCTGCTGAATCTTGAGGTGGTTGGAATGAGTATGAAGACCACAGTTAAACGCACTGTGGCTATTTTTTTTTTAATATAAATAATAGTTGCCACCCTCTGAAACTGAGCATCTTTCTCTGCTTTCAGGTAGTGTATGTGAGTCCTAAGCCTCTGAAAATTTGTCTCCCGTACAATCCTAACTCAAACTTTAGGAGTCCTTGCATATGAGAGAAATCTGTATTTGTCAAGGGAAGATAGTGTTGCAAAGTTTTCTAATGGTAAACGCCACAAGTTATTTTTTGTTTTTCTCTGAACAAGCATTAAAAACATCAAGTAGCTGGGTTCAGCCTTCTTAATTTTTCCTCCCTAAAGAGCCACAGATAACTGGAAGATTTGTACCTGTAGTGAGCATTTTTCTACTGTGCCATTAATTGTGATTTAGCAGTAAGAGATGATTGGTGGACACACTGTAAAGGTAGGGAGATAAACTTGGAGCTATAAAAGAATTTGCTCTCCCAAAAAAGCCCAGAACAAGAAACCCTTCTTGTGAAAATGTTTCGCTTCCCATGTTTGTTGCATCTAGCATAATAATACCCACTGGATATAATACCTGGTTTTGACTAAATTACCTGAAATCCTCTCTAGGCTTGCTGTGAGGAGGGATTGTTCTCTGATGATTTTGATAAATTGACTAGTTTACCCCATTACCTTCTAATAAATAGTAAGGTGAACTAATTAATGAAGGAGTAGAAGCATGTATTCCTAACTTTATTTAAAGCTTTTTCCCAGCTTCTTTCCAGTTTGAGATTTAGATTTAAATTCTATGCTAAACCAAAATACCATACCATGTTCTTCCTTGCTTCAGCAAATGCTCTTTTCTCCTCTTCTATGCGTCGTCGTGCATCCTCTTCTGCTTTCCTCTTTTCCTCTTCTCTCCTCTGTCTTTCTATCTCCTCAAAACTGAGTCTGAGTTTACCAGGGCGGAATTCTTTAACAGCATTTTCAGATTCTTCATCGCCATCTTCATTTATCTTAAAGAGAATAGGGAGAGGAAAATGTAAAAAGCATTTACCCAAACAAAAAAATATCCTTTGTAGTAAATAAATACTCTATGCTTTCTGATCTTTTATAAATATTATTTTCTCCTTGGGGAAAAAAATGTATCAAGAGTTAGGTTCCTATGAGAAACATTTTAATCTTTGTTTCAGCCAGGGGAGGGAGAAATTTTCAGTATCCTACATGTAGCTTTTATAATTTTTAAAAATCTGTTGAGTGTGTAATTCAAAGAACAATGTGTTATCAGGAAGAGGCTGAACAGTTAAGTACATACTTTATGGTCTCAGTTTTGGATCATTTACTGTAAATCACTCTCTAGTCACTTTATTTATATCGCTTTCATAGACATTTATACCATCAAGTCTTTTTGTTTGTAGAGAAATTGCTTCCATCAGTGCACCAGTTAAAGAAATGCTGTAGAGTCTTATAGCAAAACTGAATCAATTAGTATTTTGCTATTGTTCCAGACTGAGATTTTTGTTTCTTTTCTTTTTAGACATTTAATCATCACTGAAGAAAAGGAATTGAGATACTCTGATCTCTTTACTATAGCTTCTCTCCAGTGAACACTCACCTGCTAAGAGAAGCCTGTGGTTTGCAAACTGCAATCAAGAACTGCTTTCAGAGGACATCCGAGAGTACTTTATCTGTTAGTGGAGGAAGTGGACTGGGAACTGTCAGAGTACTGATAATCCAGATCTCTATACTGTGCCCAGCCCTGGGACTGGTATGTGGGGTAGCCCATTAGGGAATTAGAGAAATCTTTTATTTGAAATTCATAAGGGAAAAAAAATTAAAGAATCTAAGGAAATTAACTGCTGAATTCTTAAGAAAAATGTTTACTTCAAATTTTGACAACCACTGGTCAGCAGGTACAGCTGCACGTTAGAAAATTTCTTTTGATGTGGAGAATTTGTAAATTATTTCATATTACTTGATAAATAAATGCATTAACATAAGGAAGAGAGATGCGGACTAATCTTCAGTTAGAACACATAAGTGACTTTTTGAAGTTCACTCTCCTTCAGTTTCTTCCCTCTTCTCCTTCACTAGAATCCCTTGCCCAAACAAAATCCCAAACAGAAACAAAAAAGAAAAAAGTGCATTATTGACAAGGCAATGTTATAAAAGTGCATTAATGGCAAGGTTATTGGTGTGAAACAACAGTGATTTATTGGAGGTGGAGATGAAGTAAACTACAATTTGGGTATCTGCCTAAACCTAGAACTCTCTCAATATGGACCAGTTGGGAATTTGTTTGTTTCAGATTTCTAGAAGTTCTGTGTTGTTGGTTTTGTTTCTTTCTGTAGAATATAAATGTCTTGAATGTTTTTGAAATATAATCAAAATAGTGATCTAGAACTGTTTTTCCAAGACTGTTCATGCATAATTGTACTCTGTTAAAGCTAGAAAATTCCTATAAATAATATTTTCCAAGTTTTTATGTAAGATTAAAATCTCATTTCTTGTTAATCTTGTTTGTATGTGGATTTTGTATGTGAATTGACAAAGTCATAGTGATCATGACTGAACAGAGGAAATGTGTTCAAATACTTTAAAAATGCTATTGGAACTGGAGTATGGTAAAGTGAGGAAATACAGAACTAAGCTATCTGGTTGTCTTTGGTTAATGCTAAGTGTATGATTCCTTCAGTATGATCAAAGAACAAGCTCTAGTGAGGTCTGTTTATATCTAATACAGCTCTGATTTGTGATAAAGAACACATATGGACGCACTTTTCCAAGTAATATAAAACAGGATCTGTGAGCTGCATTTCTGACTGTTTGGGGGACTTTATCTCGTAATTTATAGTATCTTGTTGTCAATGTCAGTACGTACAAGAGAGCTGATCTTTTTTTTGCCTTTCTTCATAAGAGAAGAGTTGTAATTGATCTATATTTCTATCACATTTACAAATAAATACGGGGATAAGAAATAGCATTCTGTTACTACGGAATGTTTGCATCAAAAACTGGTTACTGAACCATCTGCAGCACTACTTCAGAACAGAACAGCCAGCTACTCATCTCCTTGAAGGCTTACAGCTTTAGATACTACAGAGTGTAGACAGAAAATCTACTAAGTTGCTGGCAAAATCAAAACACCTGTATTTCTTGGGTTTACTGAAAGAATATCTAAAGTATTATGCCAGTGTGATTACTGAGTGAGAGCAAAGGTCAAAAATGTCTTTCAAAAATTCATTTTCGGACTCTTAACAGCTTGAAATAAAGCTGAGGAATAAGAAAAAAGAAGAATCACATAGAGGAAAGAATGCAAAAGCATATCCTATGTGCAAATTCTGTACCAACATGAACATAATGTGTACTCACCATTCGCTGTCTGGCTTCTTCAAAGGCACGCTTCTCCTCTTCCAGACGCTGCCTTGCTTCTTCCTCTGCTTGCCGCCTTTGATTCTCCTGTCTTTGTCTTTCCAGTTCTTCAAATGTGACTTTCAGCTTACCAGGAGACAGAGGCTCTTGAGTTTCACTGTGTTCATTTTCACCCTGTGTAAGAAAAATGAAACGGTCATATCTTAAGGCAGTAAATATCTATTATATAGGTATTTCTGGATGACTGGTTTACCTTGACAAATGAAAGGCACTTGGGTTCCTTAAGGAGTTGCTTTTGTTCCTCATATTTTAGCTTCATTTCTTCGTCCTGTGTCTTTCTTTGTTCTGCTCTCTCCTTTCCTGTGTTCTCAGAGTTTATTTTCATCTTCCCAGGTGTCCTGGTGCTTTTTACAGGCACTACTGTAACTAGCAGTGAATCATCCCCTTCCTGTCCAAAAAGATATTTATTATATTTTCATGAAACTTGACTTCTAGATAGACTCATTTCTTAATGAAACTGATGTTTTAACCTGTGTGCACCAAAGCTTCCAAAAGATTTACTTGTATTGAGTATTAACCACAAGAATAAATCCATCTGCCTGTGGCAGTCCCTAGTTTTCTTCTAATATCTGAAGAGTATCAAGACTGAACTATATTTTAAACATAACTGCTGGCAAATTCCTTAACTTCTTTATAGATTTCCATTAACTGTTAGCTGTAAAAACTCAAGGTTTGGAAAAGAACTTTGAATAGACAGCAATTGTAACCACACTCTACTTCCAGTCTTTACATTAGTTATGTAAATGATAATAAACTGTGGCTGGAATAAGCCAATAGCTCAATAGAGAAATGTGTAATTTGTAATTTCTAATATGTAATTTGTCAGGTATAGTAATTGTTTTTTGAAGGATGTTGCTGCTTCACATCTATTTTTACAACTTATTTGCCAAAATATATTTTACCTATGCTTTTTTCAAACTGTCAAATAAGTTAAAACTGGTGAATTTGGGGGTTTAGTTTTTTCTTTCCAAACTGTAGTAGGAGTGTGATTTTCTTGTGTTAGTGAAAGACAGTAGGACCCTTGGACCCAGCTTTTTGAAATTGAACATTTATTTGCAAGACTTAAAATCAAAACCCATATGGTAAATTAGTAAAAAAAAATTAAAAAGTTAACTGAGTGAGGTGTTCAAACATCTGTATATGGTCAGAATCCCCCTTTAATTTCAAGTTTAAGGCAAAGAGCTTTTAAGATAATTCTTTGCAAAGCCAGAGGACTTAAAAAGTACCATTCCCAATATATTTCAAATAATTCAGGTGGCTTTGAATATTTGCATTTTAGATGTTTTTAACTAACCACAAAGTATTCATGGTCCAGGTTCTGTTTCAGACTTCAGTATATTGATTTCAAGTACAGATATAGTTCCATATGCATTAAAAAATTGTTAGCTCCTTGGTTGAACTTTAATTAGGTATTTATGTGCTGTTTTCTAAGTTTTCCCAACCCAAATTACAATAATAAAACAAAGTGAATAAAAATGTAGGTGAACATTTCTTTAAAAAAATCTGATTACCTCAGCTGCTGATTCAGTTCCCGTATTGTTAAAGTCATCAATCTATTAAATGAGAATTTCATATGATTACATTAATTTGGCTCTTTGCCTTAGAGTTGCAAACATAGAACTGGAAATTCTTTTTGTATCAGTGATATGTATGTAGCACATAAATTCACAGAGACGGTAACGGCTGAACCTCTGCTGGAATACTTCAGTTAGGTCAGCTTGTCGAGGAAGAGGCAACAAGACGTAAAACATTCCACACAGAGTCTGCTAAAGCATTCTCAACACAGTGCTGAACCAACAACAGTACTTGAGATGTCCATTCTTCATTTAAACATTCCAGAATTGTGTAAAAAAAAATTTAAACAAAAAATCCAAAGCAAAGTCATTCATTATTTCTGATTCAAGTGGCATTGTCTTCCCCTCGACTTCTGAAAAAAGCCTAATGCTGTGCTTACTTCCTACAGTGTGTCCATGTTATGGTCTAAAACCAACATAGTTTTAAAAATTCTACATGTATGTACTTCTGCCTTGCAGGGTAGATTAAATATATGCTAGATGCAATGCCAATTACAGTTTTAACAATGTGAGAAGTTCTAGTAGAAAACACTACCCAAGAACTGACTTCTCCTATAGCACTGTTTTTCGTTTCTTACAACAAATTCAAACCTAAATGAAGCACTACTACCATTTGGTTAAATAGAAATTTGCCTGTGTATTTAGTCTGTCATTTAAATGTTTACTCTCACTGCAGTATTTGCAGCGCTGAAGAAAACTTGCAAAAGTAATTAAATTTGATATCCCTTCACAAAATTCTACAGAAGACAGACTTTGCTTTATTGGCATCAACAAAAGTTGGAGTCTGTTCATATATATATACATATATATGTGCAATGATGATTCACAAAATGGCAAAGGAATAAAACATGATCTGGCTCTTCATGATTTATGATTTTTACTGCATTAGTGTCTTCTCACTTTTGCCTGCCAGTGGTATTTTCTTACTACTTCTTGCTTGCCTTAGTTCATGTATCACTGAACTATATTCACTAACTTATAAGCAAAGGTTGTCTAAAGTAAGATTTGATAAAATACAAGAAACATTTTCAAATTAGTTTAGTAAACTCACATGCATATGACACCAGAATTTGTGCCTGGTTCCTACCAGGTTTATGCCTGCCCAGTTTCATCTGTAACTCAATTTTAGAGCTTAAAAGAAAATTGTTACTGTAAAGAAATGAAGACTCTCTGAACATTATCTCTCCCTTCCACCCCACTGAGCATCTCCCATGTAAATCACTACTATCGGAAATCTTAAGAGCAAATCTTTCTGATCAATACAAAATGTTTTTCATGTTGCTTACAATTACATCCTGCCTGTTGTGATCAGATGGACGTACCTCCTGTGCCTTTTTTGCTAATTCTCTTTGAATTTTTCTTTTCTCAATCATATCTTGTTCAATTCTACGCTTTCTTTCTTCTTCCGTTCTTTTTCTTTCTTCTTCTTGCCTTTGCTTCTCCATTTCTTCAAACTTGCCTTTAACGGTTCCTGTGGACATGAAATGCACAGCTCAGCAGTTCCATCTCATACTCACCCAGTGAATTCTGTGGCCTTGAAAGTCAGGTCTCTCTTACCTATCAGCTTTGGAACATAACCCTTTTCTATTTTAGATAGTTTGGTGTCATCGTCTTCATCAGATCCAAGCAGTTCCTTCATCTAGTTGATGAAACACAGAAAACAAACTGTCTTTATAACTTAAATGAAATCCCAATATTACTGTCTTAAAATAATGTGAATAGATTTTCAGATATAATATTAAATATTAAAATAACACAAAGTATTAGCAAAGAAAATAACCTCCTGCTTTCTCCTGTTCCATTCTCTCTCTCTAACATATTGTTCTTTTCTTCTTTGCTTTTCATCTCTAGATCTCCTTTGATTTCTTTCTTCCCTTGCTTTCTGCATAGCTTCAAATTTATCCTTTACATCACCCTTGTGAAGCTTGGGCACATAGGACTTTTGGACGGGTTTAGATGAAGAAAGCAGAATCTTGGTGAAGATATAGAAGAAATGAAGATAAGAAAAAGAAAGTTGAAACAGATGGACAGAAATAATCTGATAGGTTGGATTAGAAAGAATGTAAGAACATAAAACAGAAGTGCAGTTGATATTTTGAACTTTGTGCCATGAGCCATCATCAGTTAAGCATCATTGTATTTGTTCATAAACAGTCATAAATACTAAAATACCCAAAACAAAATTCAGCATTATATTAAACTATTAAATTAGATACAGATTTATATTGTTGCTTTCGATCTTAAGCAGTCACCAAAGAGACTCTCCGCCCCTAACATTTAGAAGAGCTATAAAGACATAGATCTATGATACAATACGTATGGGGGGGAGGGTTTCTGCAACACTTCAACAGCCATCTATAGTTTTTAAATAAACAATAGTATTTCTTAATTTAAAACTTCCAATACATTATATGCTTACTTTTTTTAATACTTAGAGAAAACCAGAAGTCCAGTGATTTTATGTTATGAAGTGCAAAGATCGCTGCACTATCAGGGCTCTGATGCTGATACAGCAAATGGACAGTTCTTTGCCAGTGATTACTCTGTGGGTGTCCAAACACCAAAGGTTCCCACTTTCAGAACTACTGTGAAGTTTTCTCTTTTTACAGTGATGGCAACAGGAATGTTCTCTATAAAGTAATACTGAGAAAACTGGCTAAAAATACTCCATGTTTCATATTTTTCCACCTTCCAGAAGTTTTTGTTCCTGCTGCTCAGTAAGTCTATGTAGAAGAAATATTTGAAGTAGCCTAGTATATTTACAGTTTAGAATCAGATGTAAATGTTGCCCAGAATTTCACCACCAGCATTTAAAGCTTCTTCATATTTTGTTGCCTTTATTTTGCCCTCCTCCTTCATGTTTTTCTAATAAGAACGTAATTCACAGATTCCATCAAATCTTAAGCTACTTACAAATCCCCTTTCATTGTCTAAAAATAATGGCAATACCAGCAGACTTCCAGTATAATTGTCTTTTACAATTATTTGTAACTATTATTTTTGCAAGTATCAGTTGTAAATTCTTACATAGCCTTGATTACTTTGAAATTGGTACATACCTCAGTTTTCTGTGCAATGTCATTCATGGTTACTGGATTGTGCTCTGCACCTGCTATGTTTAAGATGGCTTTCAGTTTCTACCTGAAAGAAACAGTTGTAGTTATATTCCTTTCTTTTCCTTTTAAATGATGCTTTAACCATCTTCCTGTAAATAAGTTTGCATAGGCTGAAATTGATGTATCACAATTTCACTTGGTCCTCTGAGGTTTCTGAAGACATGAATAGGTTCCAAGTATGCCACAGTAATTAAAAGAACAAGCTTATGATTCACTATTCATGCTCATAACTCCTCTATATAGTCCTACACACTGGGTTTTAATTTCCATTTAAAAAAAACCAAACAACTTGGAGCCGAACTCTGGCTGCCCCGGCTGGCTGTTGCGAAGCCGCTGTTCCGCTGCCCGCGGCAGCCGAGGGAGCGCCCCGCAGCTCCGGGCCGAGCCGGGAGCCGGGGCTGCGGCCGCGGGAGCTTTGCCAGAGCCGGGGCCGGGAGCCCGCGGCCTCCCCGCGCTGCTGCTCGGCCTCTGCGCGGCTGCGGGAGCCGGGATGGGCTGGGGGATGGGCTGGGGGAGATGGGCTGGGGGAGCCCCCGCGTGCCACAGGGGCAGGGAAGGCTCTGCCCTTCAGCCAACGCACGACAGCAAAGTAATGCTCTCCCTTCTCCGAGGGCTGTTCTCCAGGGAAAAGTAGTGCTGAAACCTATGAAATGGGGTAGGTAAGCCACATACAGATACAGTATTTATATAATTTGTGATCTGCAAGTTGCATAGCATTTTTTTGAAGGAAAATTGTTAGAAATTTTAAAGTACGCTGTTTATTAGGAAGCTAACAGAAAGGCACTTTTTCTTCTTTTTTATTTTCTTCTAAACTTCAGGTCTATCAGAGCTTGTGGGAGGAAGGAAATCATGATGTGACTCCAGTGCTACCACTGTCTGTATTGTATCGATCCTCTGAGTCCTAGGAAAGCCTAAAAACTCAGTGTGCCAAACACGGTGCAAATAAGGGCTCAAAGATTTGAAGTAAAAATGCTGGAAAAGTAGCTTACCACTGGAAGGGACTTCTCACTTGTGGTTTAGAGGAACTGAAGTCAGGGTTTTTCATGATAGGAAAGTTAAGCTCTTATTCTTAAACTTCTCTAATTCTTAATTGCAAACAGATTATAAACACAGAAGCATTTATGTGGTTTTAAAAATAATTGATACTAAGAGCTGTTTTCATGTAAACTCTTCAAAAATACACCAACATCACCAACGCTCACCAGTACTGCTGTAGGTTCACAGATGGAATGGGATTCTAAGGTATCTTGGGATGTTTTTCCCAATGAAAGCAGTCACAACATATGAAACAAGAGCACTTAGCTACAAACACTTGCCCTGATTTACAAATTCTAAACTCTTCAAATCTGGCTTCAACAGAGATGTTCTGGAGAGTACTTTGGTTTTCCCTTTCAACAAGTTAGTATGGAAAGTCACACCACCCCCACCCCACTCCCTCATTTGTAGACTGATAGGAATCCAAGGCATTTCAGTTTCTCACTTGTGAACACATGAACATATAATCAGTAAGTGGCAGTTCCTATTGAGATTGTTTCAGGTCAGCAATAACATGTTAGAGTTGTGTGGAGTCTAGAAAGGCAGATAATTGCATCAGCATTCTGTAGCCTCAAGGTCCCTATAGGCTTTACCATACACTTGTCCACTGGGCAGGATTTGCAGGTCTCTGTAAGCTTTAGCTGACTTCTGTGCATGTAAGTAAAATCCCCACTGTGATCAGTATAACCTTAAAACTACTTAAAATCTTTTGACTTCCTTATTTTTATAAGCAGGTCTTAGAGAAAGTTCTCTCCTCTTCTTTTGCTACCCTGCTCTTTTAATGGCTCCTTCCCCACTTGGGGCTGGCAACCTTTAGCCTTGAACTTAACAAACAGCAGCTGACTCAAAGGTTTACTGCAGGAACCCATCAGAAAACAAAGGATTGTCATGAATTGGTGCAATCCTTAGACTGAGGTGGCCTGGGACATAGAGACCTTTTACCCTTGACATGGGGCTGGAGCAGAGAAGGAAGATTCACAGATAATCTGACACAAGAAATTCTGTTTCACCTCAACACCTCAAGGTAAGGCTACCACTAATCTTGACCGCAGCAATGTACCACATGCATAGGGCTTCATTCTAAAGTAATTTGAAAACTGACTATTCCAAAGTCTGGTTTTTTATGTGCAATTAATTGTAAGAGGAAGATGATGTTCATGAGTCAGGACTTTGTCTTGAACCTGTCTGATATCTCCAATTACCTGAACCTCTTGACAGTGGGATAACAAATCCCAAACTTTCCCTAAAAGTGCGAATGTTGGAAGAAATTTTCTTTGCAAATTCCTGCTGTCTGAACTTCCAAAAATAGTGCCAATCCAACAGGTTGTGGGCTTTCAAGATGGCAGATATATTTCTGCCATTTGGAATACTGCCATATCTGCTATTACTTTAGGCTACTTTCCAGTTCATTGGCATCACTAACTCTTAATACGTTTGAAGGTTAGCCAGCTGGCTCTAAGGCATTTTGCCTCTGCAGGTCATCCTACCTCCACCTCTGATGCTAAAAGATACAGGTACAAAGCACCAGCGCATTGCTAAACACGATACCACCCCTGTTTGCACTTCCATCCCTCTCCATGGCCATTAAACCTTGAGCAGGACCGGCAGCTGGACCCTGCCTCGGGCACCCCTCAGGGCAGAGGAGTCATTTCCGATCAAGACAATACAAAATCTTTGGGAAAATAAGAAGCACTCCTTGAGCTTTGGGCTGGGTCTGTGAGGCAGTGACGGCAGCTTCAGGAACAACCACTGTGGACTGAAGCTCCTTTGAACCTGCCTCACCATTAGGAGAGGCTCACAGTCAATGAATTGTTGCTGAGAAAGCCCAAGTGGCTACATCAGAAGTCCTGGCACCTACAAATCATGGAAGAACAGTGCCTTCCTATTCTGCAAAAGTATGCAGTAATAGATTTTCCAACCCAAGAAACCTTGACCTATTAATTCCCTTTTAGATGAACTAGTTATATTTTTAAGTTGTGCATTTATACGTATGTATTCTTGTTTTGTATTTTCCCAGAGTTCATCTAATAAAAGCAATTCTTACTTTTTGAGACAACACGAGTCTTCCTGCTCAGTTGCTTACTTCAGAAACTATTTCTCCTATTACGAAGCTGTCCAATCTTAATATTCAGCCTCATCTTTTATTTCTGAAGATCAACATACCTCAGCAGAAGCTGTAAGAGCTCCTCACTGAAGCTTCCTGCTCAAAAAAAATCCCAGATTATAATTTTGAACATAACCATGATCAAAAAATTAGTTCAGCTTGTTACCCTTTGCACACCCAGTCTCATCATTCCAGCATTCACCTGACGATAGTGTAATTTCTTTTCTCTCCACATTGTACCTTTCCTACAATGAAATGACATATCTTTGATATGTTGATAATGTTCATCTGGTGTTATAATGTTTATACTGAAAGTACCAGACTACAGGGCCCCTTTGAAAGGTCCACTCCTCAAGAAAAATTTATCCTGCATCCAGTGTTCAGTGGTTGTACCTCTGGAACTGGAAGGAAGAGAAAATGCCATTAGACTTGACTGGCTGTCATGCAGAGAGGGATCTCTAAGTTCAAGTGGAAATTTAATACAAACCAATGATACATAGGAAACTAGGCAGCAGATTAGAAATATTCTGTAAAAAAATAAATTACTGTTTTCAAACATCTTACTCATTTACTGTAAATGGACAAGCAATCACCTCTGAGATGCCTTGACCTGTTATGATCATAGCACTTTTTCAACTCCTCATGCAGCCTTCCTAAAATCTTACTTCAGGCAAAAAAAGTCAAAAAAGAAAACCATTCAGGGGACACAGAAAGTTTGATGGCTCTGAAGTCCCAAAATCCATCTCCTTAAATTTAATTAATTTCCATTTCTGAAAGCAGGTCAGAGTCCTCAATTGATCAAAAAAAGTTGTGCAGCTTTAACCAGATTAAAAAAAAAAAACAAAAACCTTCCCATAAACAATAAAATTCCCTTTCTTTAAAAATATTCTTGTTTGTCAGGGGCATGATAAACATCCTCACATGAGACACAGAAAATACCAGCACTTCCCTGAACAGAACACCACTCGTTACAATAGGAGTATGAAGTCAAGACTTTAAAAAAAGGTCCTGTTCCTCTGTGATTTCTCCTTTCGGGAGGCCCCCTGCTCTCCTACTGGGTCCTGAGAGTTATAAATAAGCCCTTCATGGCACAGTCTAAGTTACATTTACCATCTGTCTCCTCTTTGTGATCTACTTGCAGGGAAGACTCCATTATATAAGGAAACCATACTGTGAGAGCTGGAAACTCACTGCTTGCAGCCAAAGCACCAGGCAGAGGCAAGCACCGTCCACAGCACTGAAATGTTTAACAAAATATTGAACAGAACTGGAAAGAGGAGGGGAAATGGTCATCACTTATGTCCTCCCTGTAACTGGTCTGGAATGACACTACCAGTTGTTGGACCAAATTACAGATACTGAAGTAGATACTAAAATTATCGTGCACAGGGGAAGATCCTGAGCTGGCATCAACCATCAGCTCCACTGAAGCCAGTGAGTTATGACAATTGATACCAGCTGTCTAAATGTCACGATTTGTATAAATACAAAATGCAAAACTACTTCCACTCACTTGTATTTCCTTCATTAAGTCTTTGTAATTAAAGACCAGAATGCTTACCCAGCAAGTGACCCAGATAATTTCATTTCAAACACAATCTTTTCCTCAATCCTTGAATTTATCACACTTCAATATTTATTCAGAGTCCCATTTTGTTGTAGAATAGTCCTTGCAGGTAGGGTGTCATTTATAAAAACATTATAAAGGATGCCTAAGTTTTATATAGCTATAAACCCTCCTAATGCAACAGTGCCATTCAGCCCAGCTGTTAAAAAAATGTAATCACCCTTCTCTGTACAAAAGATCTGTTGATTCCTTACTCTCTTCACATGCTGTTGTGGGGTACCCAAGCTCCAGAGCAAATGTGGTGGGGGTTCAGAGACTGCTCTGGTAATGGGGAAGTCCTGCTGGGATCTTCCAGCCCATGATTTCACGTTCCATGGTATCTGCTGATCCTAATTGCAAGTGGCAGTAAATTGTGAACTGAGGTCCCCAAGAGAAAAATCGGTATATTTTGCCCCATGCCACAGTTCCTCCATTCCCTGCTGTGTCGTGGCAGCTGAAGATGAACCATATGCTTTGTTGACTTCAAAGATCAGGGTAATCCAAATACTGGACATGAGGCATTATTGCAATTTGTATCTTCCCTGCTGACAGGACACAGCCTTTCTGCCTCTTCTCAGAAATGCTCTTGGCCAACTCAGATTGAAGCAGGGATGGTCACCCACAGTGGTCATGGCCCGAGCTCTGCCTCCACCACAAAGGAGAGGTCTCCAGGGCTTCCTAGAGATACGCTGCTGCTTCCCCTTGAGCAGCCCTACCCTGCTGGTGGTGCTGATGCCTGTAAAAGCTGGATCACGTGTAGCCCCTTCACCTGAGCAGGTATGGGTGCCTTCAGTGCAGGGGTCGCTTCCACTGCCTCCTGCACTGCTCTCCCAATGCCAGGAGCTTTCCCTGCTGCCTCCCCACAGCCAGTCTGACCACTGCACTTGTCCTCCTTAAAAGAGATTTCAAAGCTGGATAACCACGTAAATGCTTGCCTGACTTCTTTCACTGAGAAAACTACTCATCTAATATATTCAAAACGCAGTTAGAGAAAGTATTCCTTACTAATGTCTCAAACCATCTCCCCAGCTTTTGTAGTTCACCAGACTCTGCTTTCTACATATACCAGTCATATTCTCATACTTCTGCATGCTCCTTAATTGATACAGTTGGCCCTCCTATAAGGCTAATTATAATTCATCATTTCATTTCATTGCACAATTTCCTAGATCTGATGCCTCTTAAGACATGAGAGCTAAGGTTAAGAGTATAATGTTTTCTACCATACAGCTATTTGCTGATTAATTTTTGAAATTCTGACATGCTTCATTAAACATGCTTTTTGGACATTTGTTGGTTTAAAAGAAGCCCTTATTTACCGAAAACAAACGTGATAATAAATAGTTTGCAGGCTGTCACAGAAGCCAAATATTTTCTTCCAAGCCACTCTGTTTTACCGCCATCACTTCAGAGTGAAGCAGAACCAATGGACGCACTCAGTGTGCCCTCGCTGCTGGAGACCACACCAACAAAACTGAACTCCTCCGCATGTAGACACGCGGTTTATGAAAATCGGGGATTTACGGGATTTTAAACTAACTTTTATGAGCCGCACATCACCCACCGCGGGTCCCTCACGGCAGGGCGGGACGGCCCTCCCGGGCTCCGCGTCCCCCGGGCCGCCTCAGCGGGGCGGCGGCGGGCAGAGCCCCGCGCGCGGCTGCGCCTTCGCTTAAACCGCTGCGGTCGCGCCCGGCCCCGGCCCCG
>VWZW01006278.1:351750-390491 GCA_013397115.1 Edolisoma coerulescens
GCAGCCCCGGCGCGCCGCTGCCCCCGGCCCCGCACGCAGGGAGCGCTCCGCTGCGCTGGCTCTGCCGGCCCGCGGGGTTTTATACCTACGGCGGTCCGGTCCCGGGTCGGTTAATGGCACATGGAGAGCGATCAACTAATAATAGTAATGTGACAGTTCGCTGATGGAGCGGGGAGGAATCTCCCTAGTGCCAGACGGCGAGAGGCAGAGCGCGGTGGCTCAAAGCAGCGCCTGTCGCTGGGAACTTTACAAAGCAGAGGCAGAAACGTGATTTTATTACATCTGAATACACTCCTTTTCCTGCTTAAAGATGACTTGTTTCCTACACGTTCGGTTGCGTTTTCCAGTGCAGAACTTTCTTCTTCCTATCTCTCTTGTATTGTGTCTGCCAGACTGGAGCCTAACTTCCAGCTGGGTTATCACCATTAGGACAATAACCACATGACCTTAGACTGTGCAGATCTGAACAACGGCCATCCAAGCTAAAACACAAAACGTGTTTGCCTTTTGAAGGACAGAGCAGGCATCTTCCCCCGGTGCCACCCTCGGGGCAGCCGTACTGAAGCACAGGAGCAGCGTCGGAGCTTCCGAGCGCCAGGGACCCACCCGCTTTCAGCAGATGAACACACGCAACACATAAAACAAATCTGAGCAGATAAAACACGGATGCATTGCCCTTCTACAGCAGTAGGAGTTAGACTCTTTATGTCCCCTATTTCATTTTTTATATTATTCCATAAAGGAGGTCTTAATCCACAACTGGAGCTCAGTACAGCAGTTTGGCTTGGAAATAATCCTGAAAAAACTTGTCTCCTAAAACCACGTAGAGAGACAACAGCTTGGCATAGAGCAGTACGCAATGAAACTGGACAGCCCAAAAGCTGTTCCCGTTCAATATTTTTTTCATTTATATAGTAAATTTTGCAATAGTTGTTCTTTTTTGATTTCAAATTTCAGGATGACTAACTGGTATCGAAATTCCTGCCATATTAAATAATTTTGCATTAGATTTCAAGAACTGTGCAAATTCAAGTTTCAGATACAGTTATATGAGCAACAGTTGTTTCACTGAAATAATTTATTTTATATACACAGCTGCAGTTCATTTAGGCAATAGAAAGGTCACAAATACTCTTACTGACACTTGATTTGACACATTTACTTTGATAGAAACCAAACACTACAAAAAGGAAGAATAATAATCATTAAGAACACATTTAAAGTAAGATTATTATTACAACTAAATTACAAATGATATAAATATTTGATTCTTGTATAATCCCTATGCATTCAACATTTCTAATCTTAGGAGTCCCGTTATGGCAGAAGAGGATGGCTTTTAAATTTAGTTTGTTCTTATTAGCATGGAAAGTGCCATTCAAAACTATCGAAGTTTAGAGACTATAAACTAAATTCTGATCTGATTATGAATTAACTAGAGTAGAACTGCATCATACTATCACTGCTATGGTGCAGCTCTGGCACTTGAGTTTGCAGAGATGGTGCACTTCTGAAATTCTTAAGCCACACGGGCGGTTATCAACAGATATTCTGTACACACCTCCAGTTAAAGGTGCAGGTTGTAAGAGAACTGACTGCACTTCTGTGCTGCAAGGAGAGAGCCATCTCCCATCTAAACTCCCATCCCTGTCTCTGGAGTTAGTGACACATTCAGAACAGATGAATGCGTTTTAGATAAAGATCGAAAAAGACCCAGAGGAGATCAAAAGCCAACTCAGCTGTACCTGCACATTTCCCTGTCTCTCTCCTCCCTTCTCCACTGTTTCTCAACCAAGTGTTTGTTGGTGGCATCTTAGAACAACCAGATCCTGTATTTCTTATTTTGGACGGGAAATATATCAGTTCCATTTCCAATCCAATTCTGTGGACTTTTGAGAGTTCTATGAGTGTAAGGAAGTGCTTCTGTTTTAAAGTGACACACACATTTGAGTCAGGTATTATGAAGTTCTTCCCCATTTTCTAAATATTTTGATGTTTGATTAGACCTTGCTTATTCTTCCGTTTAAAACAATCCTTTCATTTTTGAGAGAGGACCCAGTTTCAGGTTTTACTTTTTTCCAAGTGTCTGGAAACATTTGTAATCTCATGTGCAATTCTGTTTCTTCAAGAGCTTTTTGTAAATAATATGAAAATCTCAATATACCTTTAATTCTGCGAAAAAGTTCACTTCTGTTGCTCTGTGATGTATGTTAAAGTATAATTTTCTTCATACCATTTCATTAGACCAGACAAATCACAGCAGACACTTTCCTTTGTTACTTACAGGTCACACATTTGCTGTAGAATATGACACTTAATCTGTTCCTTCTATTTCCAGCTATTCCTATCAATTCTGAACCCAACAAGACACTTTATTGTTCCATATAATTTCTTTCATAACTTGCAAAAAGCTGCCAAAATACAGATAGCTTAAACATACTTATCTGCTCAAACGTTAAGTGAGATGGGTGAAAAAATCTTCACATGCCTGTATTGAAGACACATTGCAGAGAAAAAAAAATGTCCAGCATGGAGGATGGTGCCAAGCTCAGCAAGTTAAACGGTGGAAATAGGCCAAGAATAGCATTTGGAATTTCTGTTTTATTACATATAGAGTATACTCTTTTCTGTTAAATAAACTATAATCAGTTGGAATTTCACACAAGTAATATGACACATTTTCATCATTTTTGTATTTATCGAACGAGTACAGCAAAGGAGCAAAATGTTGGCTTCAGTAAAATCTATGAATTACACAGGCCCTCCTTTTGAATAGCATCCTTTTGGGTTGTGTTTTCAACAGAAATGTTTCTAGTCAAAGTTTGTTTTGATATCCTAGATTTTAACAACAGGCTTCTCAAGTATCTGAATATTTGGAATTGCTCTGTAATTACTCTGTATTTATTGACACAGGATAGATTCTTGTGGGCTGGCTTTGTGTGGCTGCATATGAAAGTGCAGCTTTAGCGCCTAAATTAACTGTGAAGCATTGCTTCAGTTTACAGAAATCCAAAGATTACAGCTCATCATTATTTATTTACCTCTGGAACAGGAAAAGCCATTACTGCAAGGTCCCTCACGCCTTCTGAAGGTGCTGTGCTCCTATCTGAAGTTCAGGGTTCCATGGCCTGAGCCACAGTTTTACACAGCACAGAGATGGCCACGAGTGCTTAAATCTCCTCTTAAACAGACACCTGACGTCCCACAAGGAAGGGAGGAAGACACAAATTATTTAATTATAAAACACTGCCTTCAATTCTGTTTCATGATTAATAAATCTTATCATACATACTTATTTAAAAATATATTTTGAAATGCTACATATGAACTGAGAATAACATTGGTTCATTTACCACCATATTGAGTAGTAATGGTTTTAGAACAAGGAAGTTTTAAATTAATTGGTGAAGCTAGCATAGCTTTTCAAATATAAATAAGTATTTTAAAACACCTTAGTGATGTTCAGATATTTTAAACCAAAATAAAGTAAAAATTGCATACTGGCAGTCATAGCTGCCCCAATGGTGCTTGCATTTCCTGCACTGCTCCATGACTGTAGTACAAAATGGCTGCTTACACCCACACAAATGGAATTCTGGGGCAGGGGCAACACGTTCAGTTCTGTGAGCGTGATTACTTTATTGCACATGTCACATGAATCAGAGACTGCAGATATCCCAGTCAAAACACCTTCTAGATCTAGACACCTAATGATTTGGAGACTCTGCAATGAACATTTTGTACTATAAGCTTTTAAAGGAAACCACTCCATCAGCTTCACTTATGAATTATTTGTGCAAAAGTACAGTATTTCATAAATAAACTTTACCCAAATATTACAGAAAAAAGCTTTGAGACACATGAAATATAAATACAGCGACAGCTGAGCTGTAAAATTAATTTAGGTATATACAGTATTACACTCCCCAGTTCTTCTCCCAGATGTACATTTAACCTCCCTGAGTCCTTTTCCATACTTAGCGACACGACGCATTCCCAGATGCTTACTCAGTAACAGCCACGGTAGCTTCAGCATTAGAGAAAAGGGTGGAAAAGAGCACATCCACGTGCACTCCCTGTCACCTGCCAGGGGTTTTAAGCTTACTGTACTTTTGCTTCTAGAAGCCCACTGGCCATGACAGGCCCGTGGCCACTCACACAAGCCCCGACGTGTCTCAGGGAGTCTGCCCCAAGATAGGCCAGCAGCAGCTCCGTGTGGCGGATCAGCAGCTGTGTGAGGTCTTCAGCCAGGCTCTCCATAGTTGAGTATCTCACCTTTTCAAAATCAAAAATGTCTTTGAGGAAGAAAAGCACTTGATCCTAGTGGGGGGGAAAAAAAAAAAGGAAAAACTTGTATTCAGTTACAAGAAGGAAAAAAAGTATGCAATGCTAACAGCTCTTTCTTTAACATGTTCCCTAAAAGCATCCAATTATGTATTATTTTGGTGCTGAGACAGAAGTGTGCTAAAACAGCCTTTGCAAAACAGTTCTAGGCTTAAAACATTTCTATGAAATTACTTATTTCTCATGGTTTCTTACCGTTAGCCTTAATTTTAGGAAAATGCAAATGTATGTTAATAAAAAAGCTCTTCATTTATTTTAATCAGAAAGAATTTTTTTTTAATTTAGAAAAGTGGTATTAAAAAAAAGTTGCAAACCTTGAAGAAGCAGCATAGGTCATACAGGGAATTTCTAGGGCCCAAAAAGCCCCAGGCCAAAACAGGGCTGATATGTTCACATATAGCATAGAAATGTGCAAAAAATCCATCAGGCACCTAGTGATGTAAAAATTGTAGACAAAAGTTAAGACAGTAAGTTTAGTATAAAGCTCTACTACTTAGCATTAAGTCTTCATAAAATCCTAACACTTCTGTCCTTGGTCTAATAAAATCCTCCAAAGGTAAGGTGCTGTAGCACAGAGGATTTCTGAGTTCCTGTACAGAGAGGCCAGGATGCAGAAGGGGCTGAGGGGAGGCTGCAGCAGAATTCCTGCTGCTGCTGGGGAACACGGTGCTTCAGGCAGGTAACGGGGCAGGACTGGATTGATGGGTGATTCAGGGGTGGGGATCATGCAGGGAGATGGGGCTGAGAATCCCAGCACAAGCAGGTGAGATCCAAGACTCATGACCTTGGTGTGCAAAAGTCTGAGACCTGTGAGTGGGGCGGGAAGTCAGAGAAGTGAATGACACCACCACTGACTGCACTAAACTGGGTTGAAAATCTTTCAGTTAAGACTTTTTGCTAAAAAACAGGTATTAGGGCCCCAGGAGCTAAACTTCTACAACTGGCAAACCTCTTGTCTAATCTAACAAGCCAACAGGACTGAGGGTTGATCACTCATTTATCTTGCCAAAGCTGCAATAAGAACTTAGAATTCTTAGGAGACAATCAACATCTTTGTTCCATACAATTTGAAGGGCAACTTACCTTCATTTGCTGTCTTTTTTGCTTCAGTACTGACCAACAGCTTGAAGCCACAGCCTAATTTTAAAAACAAAAAAAAAAAGCAAGCCCCAAATCATTTTCCATCCCAAAAGAATTCATCTGCAGAATACTGTACTTCTATATTCTGTATTTTTGGGACATGTATTTTCTTCAGTTTCAATCCTGTGATAACACAAAGTTTAAAACTATAAAACAGCAGCTGATATAAATAACTAAATTTATATGTAGTTCATACTTGCTATTTCAGATCCATCTTTGCAACATTTTTGTTAGTTAAATTCAAATGTAATTTGGCATCCTTGACTGCTTTTACAGCTAGCACAGTTAGCAACACTCATTGGGTTTAAGTGAGGACCAGTCTCATATACTAAAGTGTGTGCTCAAGCATAAGTAACTATTTTAGATATTAAGTGGCATGTGAACACACTGAAATGTACTTTTTCATTTTAGCAAAAACATTCTTGCAATAGCTTCAGATCCAGCTATGGAGTTTTGTCCAAATATGGACCTGTGAAATACAATATACCAATATCAGTTCTGGGCTCTTTCCCCTCCTAGCCTCTAACTATCCTCATCTGACCCTCCCTCAGTACTGCAAAGAGAGTTTAATACAGACAAAGCCCAATGTAACCATATAATAACAAAAATATACGCATGTTACCTTTTTTTTTTCCTTTTTTTTTTTTCCTCTGGAGGGGATATTTCAATTGAAAAACAAAAATAAAAGGAAAACTGGAAGTCTACAGATAAAAGTGGATGAAATGACAGTAGTTTCTGTACCAGCTGACCATGGCAGTAGCCTGTGTCTCTAACACAGGGACAAGATTTATTTGGCAAATAAACAGGCACATATGAAAAACCATGAATTGTAATCAACAGTTGACTGCCTGTACTGTATTAATTTACCTTTGTTTCCTTGCAACTCTGTCCCTTATTGCTAAATCTCTGGTCTATGAACCAAAACCTGGATCTGATGTCTTAAGATGTGGCTAACAGAAACTTCCTTTCTAAAATTCTACTTCCTCAGAGAAAGGAAGGACAAGTTAAAGTATTTTCTCCAATACACTCAATCATTCTCTGTTTTAGGCCCAGACTTGTAACTTTTAAATTGCTATTATGAAAAACCTGATAATACAATCTGTTAAATTTTTTTGAGGAAGATCTCAGGTACATACTCAGTACATTGCAATGTACTCCACATCAATTAGTATGGTAATTACACATGAATACTTACTGTTTCTTTAAAAGAGGAATTTAACCAGCGGTTCTTTACTACATTCTGTATAGATATTGGCGGATTTTCTAAATCTTCAAATGAATCCATTAATATGAAGTCCAGAACAACATCATAAAAATTCAGATTTTTCACCTATATTAAATGAGAACACGATCTAAGTAACCTAGTTTCTCTTTCAGCAGTGGAATTCAGCATGCACCATACTGTAATGCTGTATTAACACGCAGATTTGTAATTGTTTTTAATGAATATTAAAAATATTTTGTCACTAAAGGAGAAGTTAAAAAAAAAGTGTGGTTTCTGGTACTAAACTAGTGAATGCCATTTCTCTAAATCAGCAATATAAACAATAAAGAGTCGCCTTTCCCACAATTCTGAACTGTAAAAATTTATTTTTAGATCCTATGGCATCAGTAAGGGTAAAAGCACTTTTCAGAAATGCAACTCACTCCTCTAGCAGCAAGTTCCATTTCGGTATTATCCCAGTGATCTGTTTGTTCCAAAAAATATATCATTTCATCAAAGACGTCTTCAAATTTTTTTGGATTCTGTAAAGTAAAAGCAATGACTATCAGGCAAATGTAAAAAGAGATATGGTTTATTTTCCTTGGACAGTGAAGTCTGGTAGAAGTTACATAAACAACAAAACAATGGTAAAAATATGCTTTTACCTTTCGTGCTTTCACAATTAAAGCAGATAAAATTTTTCTCCCACTTTCTGCAAGAAATATTCTGTTTGCTGTTTCTGAAAGAATTATCTAGAAAAGGGTTCAGAAAATATAGACATGTTCATTCACAGGTTATACTAAGCAACCTTAAACATTTCAATCAAATTTCATATAATTATCACCTCTAGTATAGTTGGCAAGTTCCTAATAAGCCTTGGGTGCAAAGGTTCCAAAGCTAATCATAAAATTGGGACTCTTCTGCAAATACATCTCATTTTAGAATTACAAAAATGTAAAAGCAACAAGAAAACATTTAAATACAGATTACCTTATAAAAATGCTTGCACAAAGAGTAACATTCCATTTCAATGCCATGTACTTTAGTTTAGGCTTAGCAAGACAGACAAATCACTCCTCACTGTTTACCTGAAAAGCTTGTCGAATGCAGTGAAGCTTAGCAAGGAAGTCACTGTCTCCTAAACATTCAAACATTTCAGTCCTATGTAAAACAGAAAAGTTTTTAAAGACCATTAAAAAAAAGAAGCACAAGAATATCCATCTGAGTCTAATTCCTAGAAAAAACACCTAGAACAAGTAACTTCTAAAAAGTCATTTCCAGATAGAATATTTAACTTTAATTCTTGCTTTTTCTGGAAAGAATTAAATAGACATAAATCAATACCTTAACACCCGTGAATAAATTTTGCCTTCTTCTGCCAAGTGCATGGCTTCTTCATACAAGGGGCAGTGGCAAAGGGAATCCAGACCATATGAGCTACGAATCTCTCTGTGCTCTGAAAGCTGAAAAAAAAATTTTTTTGAAGTTCATTAAAGAGCTTGCTGACAAAATTTTTGTAAAGCTAAAAAAGATTAAAGAAGTTTTCCTCATGTTCTACTGAAAGATTCATCCTTTTCTACATCTGCTTAAAACAAAGGGGTAACAATCAACAAGTGAACAGAACAGATACACCAGGTCATAAGACTTAACTTTGTAACTCTTAAAATCTGAAAGCTACAGTTTCAAGTTTCAAAACTTTAATTAATAAAATAAAGGCATCTTACTTTTGTGTTTAATTTGCCTAGCAAAGTTTTTGAATTCTCTAGTTAAATAAATCTAATGGGTTTCAAAGCTGTTAAACGAAAATAATTGCCAGGACACAAAGTACAGAACTATTACACCGTGCAAATCTTTAGGAAGCTGGAAATAGCAACATCCTCCCACCCCTGTTTTAGTTTCACTTGTAAATAAGTCTGCCAGTTACCAAAGCACTTTGTATAAACCATGAGCATTCAGCATTTTATACTACAGGCTCCCCAAAAGGTTTTCATTCTTGGCACTTTTAATTCCATGGTTATCATATAAATAAACATGAACTTGTAGACATTTTTAAAGACAGAAAAAACAAACTCAGATCAATAAATCAAAGCATACAAATAATACAGAGAACTCCTGTTTACAGGGTATCATATTTAATTCACAAAACAATGTCTAGCTATAAGTTCACTACAAACATTACATCATATTATTAATGATCAGAAAAAAAAAATCTGATGTTTACACATCATTCAGTTTAGTTAATGACCAGAAAATTAATTCTNCCTGCATGGGGCAAACAAACCTGTGTTTCTAGGCTATTAAAACTGAGCATAGAAACATCTTTAAAGATAACTCTCAAGGTAACTGAACTATGTAAAAGGTTAACCTCTATCTTAGAATGATTTTAAAAAGTCATATTGAAATATTACTTTATGTTAAACCTCCATTAAAATTTTCAAGTAAATACATGCTGATCAGCTTTTCCTGTCACTGAGGCCACACAGCCAAGTGCTGGCTGAGACTCCATAAAACCACGAGTCCGTGGGATCCTAGTGTGCCTTCTCCACACACTCCAGCTGAGCCCACTGTGGCCACAAACGTTTGGCCAAGTCGGTTTTCCTGCTAAAGGAGAGTATAAACACTTGCCAGTCCCTGCTTTTGTCCATGGAAACATTTAAGCACATGATTAAGTTCAAGGTTTCAGTACAGAGCTGCTGTTCTGAAGTGTCACACATTGTTAGATGATGTTTATTTGCTGGAACTTTCACTGGGGTTTTTTTAATCACCCATACCAGTATCCTTTTACTGTTGGCAAATACATACAATTCCTTCCATAAATTGTCAGGTTCCATTTTAAATTGATTTGTTTGGCTAAAAGCACCTACCAAAACCAAGCCAACCCCTCCCCTCCCCTCCCACATTTCTATAAAGATTTCTATAGGCTTCTTGAATTCAGACTCGAGTAACAAGACCACAGCTAGAGAATAAGTGAAGAGAACTTTTAAGGTCAACAAAATATACTTAAATGAGTAATGTTCACTTTCAGAATTCATCCAGTTTGAAAGTATTTCCATTCTAAAAGTATGTGTTTGTTTATAAGTTGTTTTATTGGACGAACAGGGCAGAAAAGCTGAATTCCTGAAGGAGACCTACAGCTATTAAGACCAAAGATTTTTTTCAGTTTCAATATTAATCACAGCATCTAAATGTGTTTTGGATTTGCTAATTCAAAAAGCCCACCTGAAACTTTCTGTTCTTATTAAACAAAGAAAGCTACACAGCTTTTAACTGAAAATACACAGGATGCAATAATTTAACCAACTGGAAGCAGCAGGAATATATTGATTTATTTCTGATGTAAAACATCAATACACCCACACACATATGTAAATACGTAGCGTAATAGCTAGAACAGGTATAAACAAGAAAAAGTGAAAAACCTTTACTCCAGAATTCCTTTTTCTATGTTACGGTTAAGGAAGTATTAACTGTGGAACAATAAATACATATTTTCCAAAGTAAAGACCAAACCAGAGCACAGTACATATGCTGATATATTTCTTACCTGATCCAGCTATTACTGAAGCCATAAAACATTCCATTTACACCATTTCATTTGCAAATCATGAGAAGAAATAGGTAGTGAACACATATGCACTTTGTAAACAGCTGCTCCTCTCTTGGAGGTTATAATTTCTGTGGTAAAAGGGATTATATTAAGTTTTTACTAATGAACCTCAGGCAAATCACCTTTTGCAGATATTTAGGAAACTGACTGAGTGTGATTGAATTAGGACTGGTGATTTCTACAGTTAGATGCAGATAACCTTCATCTGCTGCCAGCACCTGAGCTGATGGCATCTTTATACATGAAGGTGGCTGATCATTGCCTTTGTGGTCACAGATTAGCACAGGGACTGATACCCAGGAACTGGGTGAGGCCCTTGATTATATTTAGCTTTTTTTAAAAAATCCCAACAATTCCTCTCATGCTAACAGATGAAATAAAACAGCTGTGTTACTGCTGTGATGTGTATTATTGAGCTCAAATGAAGAAAGCAGTTAAATCAACCAGCTACAAAGCAGGAGAGAACTAACTGTTCTTCCCCTGAGAAGATGATTTTGATTACAGATTGAAGTTCCAACAAATAATATTTGCAAAGGGGGAGAAAATTCCTCTACCACTGACTTCTCTTTGCATGCAAAAAGTGAAGGGGAGAAAAAGCAAACAAATTGAAAACCAGAAACTAAAAGGACCTCTTAAATTTAACTAGAAAAGGTGATTCCAGACAAGCTCTGAAGTCACACCATTAATGCTCCTGGAGTCATCATGGAATTTCTTTTGATGCTTTCTAATATTTAAAAATATTTTTCTATATGAATATTTTATATGTAGACATAAACAGTATATAGATGTAACAATATATAGATGTAACATAGATTATTATGCTTTAAATGGTCTTTCAACCAGTAATGGCCATTCTTTGAGGTTAAATAAAGTGAAAGCTTGCCTATATTAACACCCTGCTTCAAAGTAAAATTAGTTGAAGATGATCTGTAAAGATACATCCACATTTCTAACACAGAAGAGTTCAGCTATTAGGAAAATTCACAAATCATATTCAATGTTTAACAAGATGCAGAGCATACAACATTTCTTAGATAAGAACCTCCCAAGATGACACCAAAAGGAGAATGAACTCTTTGTTGTAAAAGTCTCTGAGGACTTGCTACCTTTGAGGAAAAAGGTGGGCAGAAAGGTTAGTTTTCAATTGGATGGCTCACTATAAGTACCTCATATAAACTGCCATGTGTTCATGACATTTATTCAGGTACCTGCTTTTTATCCCACTACGTACCCCTAAGCACCACATAACTTTCCTCAACATGGCTTCAGTATGAATCAGAAGTTATGAGAAAGCTCCAGCATCCCACATCTTGGCATCACAGCTTGGACACTTTGAAAGCTCCCTGAGTCCTTTCCTGCCATTCTGTAGTGGTCACTTCTGTGCACAGCCGCTGCCACTTTGAGACCCTTCACACAGCTCTAGGGATGACAGGGAGCTCCATCACGGCTACCAACAGTGCTGGCAGCTGCCAGGAACGCAGAGGCTTGTGATGATGGACCAGCTGTGCCAGCCCCTAAACGTCTGCTACTTCCTCAGTGTCATGGGAGGTACATGGTAATGTGAAAATGCAGACAAAGAAGAGATAAAAGATGATTGACACTATAGCAGCAATCTCATCTTTTAAGGCTTGCTTTCTATCCATTCAAGGCTCAAGAAAGAGAGATCAGACAGTGACCACTGCAAGGATGTTTATGATGACCTGTAGTGGATACCTAAGGTTATTATGTTGAAATAACATGTACATCTTCAAAACGCCAAACCTTGAAATTCTAATTTGTGTCTAAGCCCGCAGTGCTGCAGAGCAGCCTCTGAATATTACAGCATGGATATTGTTCAGATGCTAATCAGTCTTCTCAGGACAGTTCAGCTTTAGGGCTGTATCTGCAGTAAAGAGATGCTGAAATCATTGCTCTAAAGCACCAAACCTTTGCCACTTGCAATCGTTTTTAAGTCTGGGATTCCCTCACTGCTTTGGTTTAATGAACAGGCTCGGTACGCTTATTTGCCACCCACAAGTTGTTTCTTAATAAATAGAAAAAATTCTCAGCTGTGCATCAAGACCTTGCTGACTACCAAAATAACCACCTACATGAATGTAACAAAAATAAACAATGCTAGACCTTTTAGGAATTCTTGCTTGCTTCCCCTAACAGAGAGGTCACTTTACTGGCACATTCAGAACTCCGCACATTCTGAGAAATTATGTTTACCCTATATTAAAAGAGTGGATAACGATCTCTTTAAAAGATAAAGACATTCAGAGAAAAGATTTCCTTAAAACATGTAAGTAGCTTCAGGATGAAAGTGAAACATGTTTTAGGAGTTGGAAGATGTGATGGTGATTAGTAAATAAAATGTTTGAGATGGCATTTTAACAAACTGAAAGGATGACGTGGTGTGTTCCACCTAAGGTCTGGAAGAAAACAGGAAGGCTGCTACTGATAAAAAGCAGCTAAGTCTTTATTCACAAGTCTAAAAAATCTCCCAAGCTTTGGACTGAGTTAACATTTTAACAAGGAAAGCAAAGTTTATTTGATAATAGACATAGACAGATTCAGTACTAGTCAACATATGAAAATAAGACATGATAAATGCATGTGCACTGACAACGAAGAGGCAGCAACAAAGCTCACTGTCAGGCAGAGCAGGAAAGAGGTTCTGTCAGGAAGGTGGAAAAGAAGCCAGGGAAGAGAGGGCAGAGGCCTTTATCTGGCACACTCACTGCTGTATTGTTGCCAAAGGTGGCAGCTATTTTGATCACAGTAAATGGGAAAGCAAGACTATGAAAATCATACTAACCCTCATCAACACAAGCTGATGGCAGCCAGGCTCAAACGGGGAAGAAAATACCATTATTTATCACAGTAGTAGTATTAATAACTTAATTAGGGCAAATAGTTGTGTTTACCATCCCTTCTGCAGTGCTTCTAGAGCCTAAGTGTGTTTAAGAATAAAAGTCTGTCTGGTCATGGGGATGGTAACTGTGTCTAAATTGTCTTTATAAGGACTCGGGCACCTGTGCATTGTAGGTGTCCAGACAGCTACAACTCTGTGTGAGAAGTCATCAAAGGAGTGATCCTCAGCACCCTCTTGATCACCAGCCACAGCCAAGATGAAGTTTTGGCACACCCTCCTGCTATCCTGTAGAGCTCATCAAAAGGGCACGTGATGCAAACCCTGCCAACTGTCCCAGTTTTGTACAGCTCTTTCCTATATTTTGTTCTAACATAACACAGCATGGCATTCTTGTTGCCTCCTAAGCAGTATCCCTATCAATTTCCATTCAAGCATCTATCTGTGTCTTGTTTTATGACTGTTCTCTCTCCTGTGGGCAGGGAGCTAAATTTGACCTGACTGTGTGTCAGCACTGAAACATGAACACAGTTTCCAGTCTCCAAAGTCAGAGTCACACAGAATACTTAGTCCTGCTCTTTGGGACAGGATGCAGTGTAGAAGGAAGCCAAGGAACTGTCAACACACAGCCTGCAGCGTGATGAGGCCACAAAAAATGGTGCCACGTTCTAATTTCCTGGAAGGTGAAATTACTAATTCCAGTAGGGCACAATCACAGAGCACTATAAACACACATATGAATTTCAGATTTAAAAACTTTGCTAAATGTTTCTATCAGGCCATGGAGTTTAGGACAGTTACTAATATTGTAACTGCAATCAGGGAGCTTATGATGAAAGAACAACTGCCTTATTTGGCCCTTAGGTGAGACAAATCCAAAGCTGGAAAAGCCTCAGACCTCTTAGCCTAAATTAAAACATTCCACTGTTTTCCTAGTGCAAGAACAAAAAAAATGAAAAAAGTAGATAAGCAATTGGAAGCTACTCAACATCACCATGTCTAGAATAAAAGAATCTGGTATGTCAATTCTAATCCAGTTAAATCAAAGCAATTACTGTTCTCTACCAATAGCTGAATACACTGGGAAGTAGTTATTGCTCCTTCTCATTGCCATAATGTGAAGAATTTCCCGGCCACACACCCTCCTGAGGATGGACAAAATATTAAATCAAGGTAACAGTGTTTTTGTACGAGAACACCAATTCATAGCTTTCTTTACCCTGCACCACACAATGACGCCCTGTAGCTACAACTACAGAGTTAACTGACCCCGTAGCTCAAGCCTAGTGGCTCCTATTTAATCCAGAACACTGATGGTGTTCTGGTTTGAACACCAAACTGCAAGTTGTTCATGTTCTATTAATCTCCAGGACTTCTGTCACCTGAGAATTTCACTAGATTCTTCAATAAAATCTGAGAAAAGAGAGTTTGTTCTATTGGCAAAGGATAGAATAGCTGGAAAGGAAGAGAAAATCTTCATAACTTTGTTCTGGAAGAACAAGTTGGCAGAAGTGGCTTTGAGGTATCAAAATGTGGAGAATATTTTCAGGATATTTAAAGACAATTACATTTCCTATTTTGACTCAAATATTTTTTAGCAGATACTGGGACAATGTAGCTTCAGGAGAGGATGATGATTTCACTGAGGTGATACATTCTGGGATTTTCTGTTTGCTTGGTTGGTTGGTTGGTTTTGCCTTTTTTTTAAGCCAAGCAGCACAAATGAGCATAAGGGATTGTTCCCAATTTTACGTACGTGCAAAAACACTATGAAAGTTCATTGGGGAAAAAAAAGAAAGATATAAAGTGTACGAACTATAATGGTTTACAGTTCCTCTCATGAGCTGGTAGAATTGAAGCAAGCTTGTAATTGTGGTCTTGTCCAAATTACAGCAAAGAGTAACCAGTCTCTATGGATACAATCCTTGTTAGGAATGGATGCTAGGCATCAAAATTTAATGTGAATTACTAAATCAAGGTAATTGTGTTACAGAAAAGCAAACCCTATAACAGGCAGACAAAACAATTGCAAAGAACGTCTGTGCAATTCTCTCTTTTTGCAACTGACTTTAGTAGCTTAGTTGTAGTGCATACATGAGAGCAATATCTATCACAAAATGGATCTATCGAGGCCAACTGCCCCTCCTGCTTTTTGGAGAAGAGTGCTATTCAAGATCACTTCAGCTCCCGAGAGACTGGAGAAGGAGATATTCCTCATCCAAGTAAGTGTGTCACTGCTCATGAGTCTCTTTCAAATACTTCATGAGAGCTGTAGCAGACTTCAGCTCATAGGCAATGTCCTGTTACCCAGAGATTATTATGCATCCTTTGTGCTCCTATCCCAGAGGATTAGAGTAAGTTACATGAGGCATATTATGTTGTTAAGGGAGCTTCCCAGTCAGACCAGTCAGGAGGCTCCCTGGCAGCCCCACTCCACCTCCAGGGACTGGCACTGCTGGGACCGAGGCTCCTTCCCAGCGGTGGCTCCTGGGAGCTGTGGGGTCCCCGCTCGACTCCCCGGACACCCCCACAGCCAGACAAGCTTTCCCCACCAGCCCAGCCCAGGGCTCCCAGAACAGAGTCTCAGACCTCTGGTTCCTGCTAAGTAATTTAATCATGGTGCAACAACAGAGTAACAGCTCAAACTGGTGCCTCCGTACTGAGCACGGAACATGCTAAAACAGGTAGCTGTCAACTTCTCACAAAAAAACCGCCAGGTCCAAACAATACAAACCCTTCTTCATACATCTTTATGGTATGGTAAAGCAATAGGAAAAAAGAACAGGAGAATATAAATCATGGTGAAAAGAACTACTACAGCCTCAATTGACTGCTTTTTCACTCATGAAAACGTGATCTATTTTTCAAAAGCAACTTCTGTTTAGGAAGAGTTGGGGATGCACAAAAAAAAAAAGCTGGTTCCAGCTAAGCCTGGAAAGCTTCTTTTTTCCCATAAGAGAAATATATTTTGCTCATAATGATCAGCAAAAAATAAGGATTCTTCTGTTCACTGTTCAAACAGATCAGTAAATCTTTAGAAAAGCAATCTTTAAGAGTCTTACCTCAGCTGTGGAAACAAAGGAGTCCGTGGATGCAATGCTTAATGTATCTCGAAGGCAGAAATCATCTGCATTATCCTTTACAGTAATGTCTGTGTTTTTATCTTTAAAATTAAAAACAAAAGGTTATTAGACTATCAGAAAATTCCCTTTAAGTCTTGAAAATGTGTTTCATGTATACTTTAACGCAGTATCTCATTTAGAAGGCACAACATTATACTCCTAGAAGAGTAAATTCTTTTATGACCCACTAACATATATAAAGGTGACTGTGTTTTTCTGTCTTTAAAGTGGATTTTCAAATATCATCCACAATGAACTGGAAGAAGAAAAAAAAGACTTGGCCAAGGTTTTTGCCTTTTCCTTTACAGACTTCTGAAGATCTCTCTATCTTATGATATTACTTTGCTATATTGATCTAGACTCTCTGTTAAGTTTTTGACTTGGCTGTGTTATGTAATAAACTGCTCAATGTCCTAGTCACCAAGAAACAGTGCTCTGAACAAAAGTTCATTAATAAAAAAAACACCCCCAAGTTCTAGTTGCACTTGAATTTGTTTCACTTTCTACATCTCATGCCTTTTTTCACTTGCTGGTTCTTCAGGGGAGCAAGTGAAGCTTTTAATCTTCACTACATCCTCTTTCCTCAAAAAGCTTCTCCATTGAAATAACACATCCAGAAGGATTTCCTACAGTACTAGAATTCTTAAAGCCTTTAAAATAACCGATTTTTTTCTTATAATCATCTGCAATACAGTTTCTCTCAGTTCTGCTTTATTTTGTTCTCAGATTTCAACTGTTGCACTTCTTAGATCGTTTTGTTTTCACCATATAGAAACTTTCACAGAAGGATTAAATTTGTAAGTCAGTAAGTCAGACTTTGGCTTGATGTTACCCATCCTGTGTTCCCAGTAGAGCAGATGCATTTATTTTGGGTTACTTTACCTTCAGACATTACACATGTGTTCCTAAAAGTCTGTTTTATCTCCAAGAGTCAGCAGCAACCAGCTACCCAATGTCATCCAGACCTGTTGCTAGGGCAATTCTTCATTAAAAACACCATTACATAGCGAAGTGGCCAAATGCCAGTTTACTGGGATGGTTTACTCATCACTTGAAATGCTACAAAGCCACATTACTTAACTATTACTTTGGTGGTTGTTATGGTTTTATTAGTTATGGACTTGGAATGACAGCTCAAAAACTGCACAGAACAAATATCTGTCTTTGGGAATATTCACTGAGGGAAAAAATTATTCAAAGTTTGGAAAAAGATTTTACTAGAGTGAGTTAGGCAAATTGTAATCACGACTTCACCAATATTCATATGTAGTCTGATTTTTTTAGCTCATTCTTACTAGTTCTTTCTTTTGACCTCTTAAAACCAAGCGGAAAAGTATTGCAGTTTCGAAGTTGGTTGAGAAACAATCACATACTGGAATCTGAAATGCTGAAACAGGAAACCAAACTGTGGTTTGTAAAGCACTAGCTTGAGGTCTGCTTAGAGTAGATGGGTAACATGATGTTTCTTTCTTATTTCTAGCTCATGATTTGCATTACTTCTCTTCTAATATTACATTAGATGATTTTCTAATATAACTTTTTCACATAAAAGTTGCTGAAACTGCAGTAATACTGTTAAACCCAGTACAGGCATCTCTAGCCTGGCTGCAGATTTTCTGGCTCTCCTTTTTAAAACCTCTCCTTTTGCCTAAGTTGCTTTTACTGTTATACGTGAGTTTATAGCTCAATAACAAAAACATATCCCCAGACTGTAAAAAGAATCCCCAGATTCTAAATTATTTAACTCTGAGCTTTGTGATTGATTACATATAAATGGGAATAATGCTATTTAACTAAAATTTATTCCACATATACATTTAAAATAAAAATTGTTGTAAATGAAGGAACCACAGCCCAGAACAACACAGAATCAGGGATTCTTCTGTAGATCTTGCATTCACTCTGTTATAGACTACATGAAGTTCTAGAGTTAATAAAATTTTGAATAAATCTTTGTTGAAAAATTCATACTTCCAAGTTTTCTAATATGGCGAGATCACCTAAATTAGCCAGTATGTTTTTAACATGTTAGTTAGTTGAATATAGAATATCTGCGTTTTCACTCAAAGGAAATTCTCACTGCTACAGAAAAAGACACAAAATTTGCACGTTATTCGGAAAAAAAAAGATTAAAAATAAGGTTGGTAATGCTGAGTGAAATAATGCCTTTGGCAAGTGATACATGCACACAAAGCACAGCCTCCCTAAAGAAAACAAAACAGCCTTGTCAGCTATTTCTGACTCTGGCCACCACCACCCTAATACCCTAAAATATCCTTAGCCAAGCAGGTGCTTATCAATACCCACACTGTGAAGAGAGCATGCTATTATGAAAATTCACTATGGAATTTCACTAGGGTGAAAATTAAGTTACAGCTGGAGTACATACCATGCAAGTACCAGCAGAACATTCTTAGACACAAGAACACGAAAAAAAGAGACAGTGGCACAAAGAGACTTCTGGAATGAACAGCTGCAAAAGGAACTCACCCACCAGTGCCTGCAACTGCTCACACACTCATCCCCAGTTCTTATGGATTCTAATAACTTCAGCAAGGGAATACTAGCAAGTATATGAGCTTCAAATATACTTTACTTATTTGAGGAGCCAAGGAGTTATTTTGGCTTCACTTATATTTGTAAAGAGGACGAAGTAGAGTTTCAGATGTTACCATCATGGCTCTTGGTTGTAGTGCCTTAAATTGCATATGTGGTCCTTAAATTCAAGTATTAAAAAAATGGAACAATATGTAGGACTGCTAAAGCTTATGAAATTAATCCTAGCTTTATAAGGTTTTGCAAACAACTATTAAACAAGATTTAAAAAAACCCCAAAACACTAGAACCAAGCTATTTTCACATCTATTCACAAATTACTCATCTAGAGTAATTATTTGTCTTTGCTCTGGTAGGTTTTCATGGTAAGACAGAGCACAACTAACTCCCTAAACTGTCAGAGTAAAATCTGACCTTCATAACTGCACACAAATTAACTTTTTAGTATTCAACTGGGAAGCATTCACCTTCACATAATGTTTTAAAACTCTGAAAACCATTTATATGTTATCTTCCTGCCAACCCTGAATGAAACATGGCAGGAGTTCACAAGTGAGTTTGGCACTTAGCTGACACATTTAAAAAAGGAAAGCACTTACCCACCAGCAAAGAATTGACTGGGAGTTACAGATTTTAGTTCCATTAAAGTCATGGTCATCTATTCTGCCCAGCCCTCCCACTTCAGTGGAAAATCAGTGCAGTTAATACATCACAAGCAGGAAAGCAGGATGAGAAAGGAGAATCTTTATAGACTCTGAAGAGGAAAAAACCTTGCAAAGGAATCCACTTATGAAAAGTCATGGTACCCTAAGAGCAGCAGGGGCCCAGTGTTCTGCCAGCCCACGTTGTGTGCCCAGGCCCCTTCGATGTGTGGCTTCATGCCCAGTGAAAGGAATTACAATAATTCAGTTCAGGCAGCACAGCAGAATGAATCAACGTGGTTCAGTTCCATGAGAGCTTGTCACAGTCTTTTAGCTAGTTACAAGTGGCACGGTGGTTTGTCACCCCTGTTGCTGAAACATCCAAAAGCAGCTTTATTTAGATTTATAAACAGTCATAATTCTGAAAGTGCTGATCATCAGTTCTACCAAGTAGCTGCTAAAGTATTACATGAAGTCTTACAGGATGCACCTAGAAAGCAGTGAATTTTACATCATTTCGTATTTATAAAAAAGAAAACAATCCCAACCTTCAGGTGGCCCCTTTTGATGACTGGGTCGTACAGCCACAGGTTAAAAAAGGCAAACCAAGAATGGAGCAGGGCACCCACACAGATCACTGTGGATCTGGTGTTAAATTACGTGTTTACATTCTCCAGTAACACAAATAGCTGAGATAGCTGGAGGAACCTCATCTAACTGCAAAAAACCAAAGCTGTTACTGACTTCGGCATGAAAATGTACTTCAGGTCAGGGTATTTAAAAAACATCTAACCCAATCTTGTACTCTACCAGTACATCAGCTGGTATCATGAGTTCAACGTGTCTCATGGTTCTTTGTTGGGACTGCTCTGATGCAAACTGAAGTGACAGATTCCTTTAGAACACAAAGCAACAGTCGTCCCACGCCCACCAAACCCACAGAAGGTACTCCAGCCTGGCTCTCAGTGGGTGCTCAAACCTCCAGCAGGGCCCTGTTGTGAACTCAGAGCTTCTGCTCACCAGTGTGAGACCAGGAACTCAGCAGCCAAAGCTGTCTAATGGGGAAGAAGAACAGGGGAAAACGGAGCACAGGACAGCAGCAGGTAATCACTGCTTGCAATTTCACCTTCCTCCTAGTACTCACAGGCCTTTTTCAAGGTGAGCTTTGGCTGAGCTTACTGCTGAGCCTTCAAATCACATCCTTAACAGAAACCTCAGTAGTTTTCATGCAGGGAATGATCTTCTGCTTATGTGTGAATAGAGAGCCAAATCTTACTTCCTTGGAAAAAGTTGACTCAACAGAGCTTTCGTAATTGTTTCCAAGCACAACTCTAATATTCAGGGTTCACATAAAAGCCTTCTACTTACAACACACTCATACAGGTATAAAAAGGTCCATTTTCCAAGACACCGGGTTCTCACCTAATTATCATTATGCAAAACCCAAGATGTTCTTCAGTCACTGTGTTCTGTATTACTTTGATTTTATTCTTAAGACAAAAGTAGTACAGCTGATTAAAAGCTGAATTAAAAGCACGTGTATAGATAACAGTAATATATTCTTCGTAAGCAGAGAATGCTTATAAAAATTTAACAGTACAATCCATTCAGTTTACACACATAAGCAATAAAATCCACCTGAAAACTGTGATGTACTGATTTGCAATATTCGTCATCTGGAAAAAGATGCAATTTGCCTAAAATATTCTCATAATCTTCAAGAGATTTACCAAATACTTTGGAAAGAAATAATAACAATTTTTGTGATGTTGATAATAATTTGGCTATTTTCAGACATTCAAGATGCTGACTTTGTCCATAAAGTTATATTGGTACTGCAGAGTACCACGTATTTAATAGTGTGTAAAACAAAACAACATGGCTACTGCTCTTATACCCTACTGCTCTCATCTTGCAAAGGTAAATAAACAGCACAAAATTACACGAGTAATCATTTTAGTCTCTCCATGTAAAAACCAAGTGTACCTGAGAAAGGAATGTAAGTTCAATTTATTTCCAGTAATCCATGCACACTAGTACGTTAAATTACAAAAAAATATTAGGAAATCCCATTTAAATTTATATTCTGGAATGGTGGTAAATGAAATGATTCTTTCAAGATTTAAATCTGCTAAAAAATTCTTCCATAAATTTGGTAACGGAGTTGGAATATTTTCTGATAGTTGCAATTTTTTTTAAGCAAAGAAATTATCAAAAGGCTAAAAATACCATTTCATTACAGAGGATATGACCTCTGAAAGCTGTGTCTGAATCATTGTAGCATGCTTTATTGTAAAACCAAAATCTCAAAATAGAAAGACCTCACCATGAAAAACTCTATGATCTCAAGGAAGAGGCAGAGCAAACACACGTGGTGCTGCATTGCTGAAATCTGAATTTTAAGAAAATAAAGCAGCATCTGATGTGTATTTTATAAACTGACTTAACACATCATGTGTGCTGACAGCTGAGAAATCAGCTTAGTAAACACTAAATAGATGTATGCACGTGCTCACTTCTCTGTTTTACTCTTCTGACTCTCTGCTTTACAGACACATGATCCAGAAATAGATTTGAGACACGTATCTTGTGTAAACTACATGTCCCTATGAGGTCTCTCTCCCTATCACACAGCCTTTCATTTCTTTGAAAATGTAAACATTGATTCATAACTGCACATTATAAGGTTCTACACTTACACAGGGTTACAATTTTTCACAACTTCTTTACCTTGAAGCTAAAAACCAGTGGATCTTCCCTGATTTTAAGGTTTAAAGGCTATAGAAAAGTTTTGCTTCTGACCACTGTTCTGTTTTCAAGTCTAATAGTTTAGGTAACAGTTTCTGTACTTGTATTTGATTTGAGAGAGAAGATCTGGCAACCAAGCAAAGTTTGCTCAGCTGTCTAATCCAGACAGAATCTGTTTAGACGGACGTGCAGCACAAAGTTGTCACTGCTCTTCAGGGGGTACTCCATTCTGTAGTTCAGAGAGCATCACATCTCTGCTGTCCACAGCAAAGTCCAGTTTGATTTCCAGTGCTGCTTATTTCAAAGCTGAGGCTTTGAAGCCCCAGGCTATACAGCACAGCCCTGAGGAGCCTGCCAGACACCTCAGTCATCAGATTTAAACGTCACTGCCTTTTCTCAGTTCTTCAGATCTCAAAACCAAGTGCAACCTACTGCTATTTTTGCACAGACACTTTCTAGTGACAATGGAATGGTCTGTTCAACCCCATTCAGTGTGACAGTACATTAACTCATGGGGATGCAGAGCAGATTCAAAATGCAATGTCATATTTAGAGAAGATGGAAGCACAAGGTTAACTTTCAAGCTTCCATATCTAGAAATTAGTACATTTAGTACCTTTCCTATGCCAGAGGCCTCCGTAAGCAGGTTAGATAGAAAAGTCTTCTCACCAGACTGAGAGAGGAGTCTCAGAAGTGAATTTCTCCCTTTGGCCTCAGTTCTTCTACACCTGTAAGTCAGTGGGTACTTAAAAGCAGGACGTTTATACCAGTCCATTACTAAGAGTATCCCTTGCTTCTTTCCAAGGCAATTCATTGCCACCTTCTTGGCTTTCCCACCACGCATTTCTTCAAAGAGCAGATATTAGCACATGCAGTGATGAAAAGGGACAATAATAGCCAGCAACTGTTGCTCAGCTCCTGAAACTTGTGTTTCTAATTATTTCTTCAATTTTTTTTTAAATTAGTTTCCTAACTTGTTATATAAAACCCCAAAGAGTAAACAGTTTAGTATTCTGGCATAATAACTATGCTGGACACAGCATAAGGGTATGGGATCATCCAAGATGTTCTTGTCAAAGTAAGATTTCTGGGAAGGTTTTTCTCTAGCCAGTACATCATGCTACGGGGATGTCGACATTTCAAAGCAAGTAAGACAGCCTGACAGAAGGAACCCACATACTCATTTGTTTTTCCCATGAAAATAAACATACGTTGTCCAGCAGTTGATAATTCCACTTACATGTATGGAGACAGTATCAGAAAAAACTGATACCTTCTCTCCCCTGAATTATCAGACAAAGACAGAACCAGCTATACAACTGGTGATCCTCAGTGAAATAAACATCAAAAGATGCAGACATACATGTGTGTTTTGGGCTAACACTTGGACTCTGTATTCAGAATGGAGCATGTTTGACACACACAAACTCTGTAAGAACAGCCCAATAATCTCAGTCTTCCCTTCAGTTTCAGGGCAGAACTGTTTTACAGAATGCTGCAGACTCCAGTGACACTGCTCAGGAATGTGACTGGCTTCTGCAAACCCAGCTGCACAGAGATATAGCTTAAGAACCTAAATTACTAAGACATATGCTTAACTTTAAGCAATAAGGCTTAAAGAATATCTTAAGTGCCCCACTGACTGGGGCCTGCTTGCATTGCACTTGCCCTCCAGAATGGGAAAGAATGAGATAAGAATCCTTATAAAGTTGTACTCTATGAAGAGTTCTTCTGAATCTTTAGTTTACAAAATAAGACCAATTATCAAACTTAAACTAAAAAAACAAATTAATAACACTATAAGGTTGCTAAATGCATTAGTAACAACATATTAATACTTGAATCATAATGCAAGTAATGATTAGAGCAACCTGACCATCAGAGATCACCTAAATTATGGAGGAAGGTTATTATTCAAGCCTTGCTTTATTTCACCTTACTCTGGTTTCCCACACATAACTAATATATTGACTAGATGGTAACTTTAACTACATCTGTTTGAGCAGCTGCTAATCAGTGCCAAGCCACGTGGAAATATGCACACGTTCACCTTTAAATACTCGCAGCGTTTCTCCATGTAGAACAAGGGCAGCTTTAAATAGCAGGAGAGAGAATAAGGCCTGGTGTGATCGACATGTGGTCCTGAATCAGTTACACCACAGCACTTTGCCACAAACTGGATCATTAGGTAAGGTGGGACATGTGCACAGTCCAGATATCTCACAGAGAATTAGAGACAGTAATTTGTTTAAAAAAAACACCTTTAGTTTGAACCATCAAAAGGGAAATAAAACACATCTCAAACCCAGTTATTTTTTCTAAGAGTTTTAGCAATTAACTGCACAAGTACATGCAAGAAAAATGACACATAAATAATAAATTTTACTCCCTCCTTTGTTATCGTTCACTTTGGCTATAACTTTCCACAAAAATAGATTTACTCCCATATATAGCTTCAACTTTGAAACATTTCAAGCTGAAACAGAAGTTACAGAAAATTGTAAGATATTTAAAGGCCGTTAGGAATGAAATGCTTACACAAGCTACTTGAGCCTTCCAGCTATAGGGTAAACAATTAAAAAAACATCCTCTAACTATATGCTTGGCAAATAAATGTGCAGAATGGGGCACGGCTAGTGTTAAATAGCAAGTCCTGTTAACAGCAATCCTTGAAGACTGTGCTGTGTGCATACACCACAACCATTTATGCCAGCCTGATGGGTCAGAGTCTTCCACTTAAGGGCAGCAAGATTTAAACAGAGTAGACACATCAATTAAAAATTTTCTTAGCTTTTGGGTATGTGCACATACACACAACGTTTTAATTTCATTTTAAGCCCTTGAAAGTAAATTGCCAACAGAAGTAATATTTTAGTTCTAACTACTGAATTAATAAAACTATAGTGCAGAGATTTGTATTTGCTGATTTTATGATTCTGTCAATATTCCATTTTGATATTGCGCTCCAAAGCAATTGGAAAGCTCAAAGTATTGTTTCTGCACTTTCAAGACTAAGTTGCCAAGCCAAGAGAGTTGATTACCTTGGAAGTCTTTTCAAATTCTGAACTATCACTGCCTGTATCTCCCCCAACCTATTCTGGCTCACCTTTCTTCATTTTGCCCAAAAACGTTTCAGACAAGGCTCTCTTGAAAGCAGACTGCAATGCAAGAAGAGATTGTTTCCAGAGAAGTTGTAAAAGAGGAATTGGCCCTATGGGCCAAAACATGTTCTTGATCATCAGTTTATATAACCTCACACTGCCAGTACTCCAGCCACAAAAATAAACACTTATCCCACCCTCACTCATTGCCATCTGTCTGGTATGATTTTTCCTACCTCTAGCACATTTATACTCACAATATATACAAACAAATAGAAGTTAAGTGCATGTACACCTTTTTTAGTAAGAAAAAGAATCTACAAACTATAACTTGCTAAGAATGTATCACAAGAACATGAGAGAGGAGAAATAAAAAAACCCAACATCCTGCATTTGGAGGCCTTTTTCCACCTATATATAACTTTTCAAAATGCAGGCAAGCAGTTATTAATTCAAGCCCCAACACATGGGGAAAATGATCACTTTTCTTTACACAAAAAGAAGGTAAATATGTACTTTTTAAATGGTTTTTTAAAAATGGAGAAAGAGACAATTGCAGCTGCTCACATATTGTAAGGAATTAGCAGAATTAGTTGAGATGCATTTTGTGTTAGGAGGCCTGAGCAGGGACACACAGGAACAGCTAAGTGAACAAAGTCCGGGAAATAAAATCATGTCGGTGGATTGTGGCTCCATTATAAGCAGCTTTTAGTGCTCAAAGGAAGACCAGCTTGTATTTCATTTGAAGAGAAGCTCCCGAGGGAGAGAGACTTCTTAAGAGAGAGAATAATCTGGTCAGAAAAATGAGCAAAGGTGATTTTTATAAACAACAGTTAAGTCCATGTCAGACAAGCAAGTTTGAAATGGACAAGGCAAGACAAAACATGGTAGGAGTCAAGAAGTGAGAGAGACAAGGGCTTAGACAGGAGTTTTGGTGTGGACAGAAAGAAGACAGGGCTCGGGGATGCCATTTAAGGGAAAGCAATGAGGTGTATAAATAGCCCACATGGTTGGATCTAACGGCAAAGCTGTTGGGCAAACAGTAACAAGAGTCCTCAAAAATCAGAAACAGACTCCTTCTGATCTCATTGGAAGCGTTTCTGGGAAAACCTCCAAGCTAAGTGACCATAGTAAGTGACCTTGACTTCTCCAGCGCCGGGTCAGTGACCAGTAAAATAGATATTCTTGAGCCACTGTTGAAAAGATTTCAGCTTTTAAGATAAACAGAAAAATGCACTCCATGTTAGCAAATAGCAACAAAAAGATAGAGATTATGAATAGCAATATTTTTTCAGCACCAGTAACTTCACTGCATGTCTATGCAAAGCTGCTTTGCATTTTTAGTAGAGTATTGCCAAAACTAAGAGTATCACTGAGAAAGCCAAGCATTATAATCTTTTCATAGACAAAATGTTTGTAGAAATATTTTTGCTTACGGTATCAAGTTGAACTTCTAACTACCAATCTTACTCTACTATCAAGCATTGTACATAGGTGCTTTCTGATAAGGAATTTTATGGACAGCAATTTAGAAAGGAAGTGTTATTAATATTGGACAACATGCCTTTAAAGGAAAAGATTTAAATACTACTGATTAGGGAAGACATACTATCCAATTCAAACATCTGCACTTTGAGGATCTGTTGGGAGTCAGAAACAAGGAGTTGCAGCGTAAGTTGCAATATGAGACACCTCATACTTTTAGCAGTTACTGAACTTCAACAAACTGCAATAGCTAAAAATTAAGTACAAAATATGCATTATTTTATTAAAAATAGGATTGGAATAACTTCTCTGGGCTTTTCCTCAGATTTAGAAATATTGTTTTCTTTCCTTTTCCCCCCCTTTGCTGGAATGAATACATTTCCACACTTAAAGAAAAAGCTGTTGTTTTCTTTTGTTTTGATTTCAATCCTGTTTGAGCCACTAGAAAAATATTTAGGCCTTCTCTAAGAAATTAAGAAACTAATGTAAATTTATCTTGAAGGAACAAAGCAAGCAAAAGTTTTCAAGCTAACATAAAAAGTTACACAACTTTTAAATTATTTTATAGTATGTCTTACTAGAGCTCACCTAAGCGAAGTATTACAAACTACTCCTCATTGGAGACTAGGAATTATAACTAGAAACATTTGTTGTACATAGTCAAATAATACATAATACACTCAAACTAAAATTTTTCCAGTAACATTTCAGAGGCAGGAAGGATAAATACAGGCTATAAACATTAATCCATGGACAGGAAGACATTATAGAAGTCTGTGTTGATAAATTACATAAAAACGAGGTTTCAACAGCTTCACAGATTATGCAAAGATCTTGTTTGCTTTAAGATCAGCTGAAGAAAAGGTTTCTAATATGTAAATCAGTTCTCCAAACAGTTTTGTCACTAGGTTAAAGGCTGTGCTTATTCTCTCCAAAATGCCAGACATACCTTTGAGTGTGAGAAGAAAATTAAAAAAAGAAACAGACAAACCTTTCAACAAAATCATCCTACAACACAGACCTTTGTGAGAGATTTAACTGCAGTACCTCAGACACTTCATTTGTTTTAAACAGTATAACTGACACAGAATAAAAAGGAAATATTTTAAAAATTAAAATGTATTAACATTAAAACATTTTAATACCGTCAAAAAGTTTAATGGCCCGTGTACACAAGTCACCATCAGTTTGAATGCCAGCATTCCTTTCTACAGCAGAAATCAAAATAATAATATGAAACATTAGGAATTTAGTACTGACAAGGAACCCTACAATTTGAGAATTTTCCCCTCTGACCTGCAATTCTGCATCTAAGTAAAGCTATTGTTTCTTTCCCAACTCTTTGCATTCCTCCCAAGTTAACTCGACTAACATTTCAGTCTGCTAGAAAAGATCTAAAAAGGGAAAAAAAAAAGAACTTTCTTCAAGGGCAGACTACAGAAAGTACTGGAAGCTTTTAACCCTCTACACACCTTTACATTCATCACTCAGAAATAACAAGATGAGTATTTTGTTTCAGTTTTCTGCCAGTTGCCTCCTTTCTGATGGAGTGCAGCCTTATCCCTGCCTCAGGAAAGCCTGTTTGTAGGCTTCCCATGCTGGTTCACAGTACTAAGAGGCACAGCATAAAAACAGCCACAGTTTAGCCCTACATATTTCTTTTAAGTTCATGTCCAGAAGTACTTTTTCTACAGAAATCCTATTATAGCTTACTGATTTATATGATAATTCTGGAAGTCCAGTGGAGAATGCAACAACAGTGAATATAATGGCATTCCACCATTTCATCTATTTAAAATGCAAGTCTTTTCCAGGGCTGTATAAATCATTTCTAACTCAACAACAGCTTACGGGTTGAAAATTATTATTTGCAATTATTTTTATTATTACTCTTATTAGTATTCTACCCACTGGAAGAAAATATATTTCTTTATACTTCTATATTCTGCACTGCCTAAAGTTGAGTATTTAGAAATATCAGAAGTAGCTCTCCTATCAGGCAGAAGAGAAGCACTTCAGACACAGCACATGAGGAAAGACAGTGGCTGCAGTGATAAGCTCTTGTATTCCAACGGGCCCCCAGGTAACTCATTCCTGACTCTCCCATGTGACACGGTACCACAGTCTCCTCCAGAGGGCTGCTGCTTTGCAAATTGTTTATCATGCACAACCAACTTTAAATAGTGTGATCACAAAGTGAAAAGCAAATCTGTGGTATGATTGATCAATGGCAGCACTAAGGTCTTAATTTGATTAGGTAGAGGGAAATGCTGATCCGGGAAAAACAACATTTAAAGGTTTTGGGAAGGAGCGACATCTGTGAACAGCAGGTAAGTAGGGGAGAGAGGGGTTTCAGGAGCCGCAGAAGTTTGATAGAAGAATTTACTGAAATTGAGAAATTGATAGAATTTTTTACCTTTGTAAGTTTCCTTCTGAATAAACTGGGAGTTCTTTGTAAACCAAATTATAAACAACTTATAAATAAGAATTCGAAGTGCCTGTCAGGCATTTAGGTAGCACTTGATAGCATCTGTCCAACTGTCAGAGCCTCAACTCCAGCTGTGACTGATCACAAACACTTCAGGTAGAGAAAATGGAAGAAAAATCCACAAACCATTATCTATAGTTCCCATGTATCAGAGAAAAAAACCCCAAAGCTAAACATTTTCTGATTACTGTTGTGGGTCAACAGTTGAAACCCCAAGAGCTGGTTATAAGCATTTTAACAACTGTCGTGTCTGCCAGCTGCGAGTATCATCACAGAATGGTTTGGGTTGGAAGGGACCTTAAAGATCATCTAGTTCCAGCCCCCTGCCACCACTAGACCAAGTAGCTCAAAGCCCTGTCCAGCCTGGCCTTGAGCAGTTCCACGGATGGGACAATTACAAATTTATTCAGGACAAAGGCTTTTTCTTGTTCACTCCAAGGCCCATAGAAGAAGAAAAATAGTAGTGAGGGGAAATGCCAGAAAGACCACACTGACCATTTAACCCCAGGTTTGTATCTTCCTCTCAAACAATGAAAACATCCCTCAAAACAGCACTAGAAAAAAAAATAATCTTGCCTCTGAAGTGTGTTGAGGGTAGCTTACTTCAGAACTTAACTTGTTTCACTTGAACAACTAGAAATTCGATCTAGTTATGACTCTGACAACAAGGTCTACAAATCCCCCAGCACCATACCTTTTCCATGTGTAAGCAGCTACGCAAAACAAGTCAGTCACCTCTCAGTATTTTCTTCAGTAAGAAGCTGACATGCCCAACTTGAACCACAGATTAGCTTGTTTTTCCAAAACATGGAAAATTTTTATGGCCTGTTTTGAGCTGTCTAGAATCTCCAATCTTCTGAAATATGAACAACAGAACTGGATACAGTATTCTAAAACCACACAAACCCAAGATTGCATCTCTGCCTCTATGCTGGTGCTGTCCTTTGCACATGGCCAAAGGTTAGCAAGGGGTTTTTTCTACAGCAGGGTGCCAGGATTACACTGATTACAATGTGTAACTTTCCTAGAGTGTTCCTTCATGATTTTTCTTTTAAAATCTCTAACTTATATGTACAATCTATACCTGTCTGGACTAAATGAAGCTTGTAACATCAAAACTATTTAAAGAGATCATTCAGATCTTTATAACTAACCTTTGATTTTTATTAATTCAATGCTTTAAATGCCCTAAATTATAAATTTTTATCAACTTCCAGATCTGCAAATGACTTTATAATCAACTATAGAGTTGATAAAATTACAGCATTTGACCAAATAAATTCCCTAAAAGGTAAATCTTTCCCTTAACAGCGGGCAAAAATACAAATAAATGTTCACATCCGTGAGCTAAATATTATAATCTAATTTATGCTATACCAATTCACCAAACTGCAGATCTCTCAAAAACTTACAGTCCAAGAAAACCTACCTACTATGAAACTGGATCAACTGGCACTAATAAAATATTTTATTATTTTGTCTGTGGTAACAGAATTGCAAACTCTGCAACTCTGTTTCACAGGCATGAAATGCTGGAGATTGCTCCAAATGATTAGGAAATTGCCAATTTATCTCAAAATCTTAACAACAAACAAACAAACAAAAAACAATACTCATTCTCATTTTCCAACATTACTGAATAGTAAGTGATAGATTAGGATGCTTTCTTTATCTAATTTCTTTAAGAAGTTTTAGGTATTAGGCATCCAGAAAAACAGCTGAGCTGCCTCTTTTGCCACAAATTATATTCATTCCTACACAGCATAGGGCCCTTCATCTCTGCTTCTGTTCAGAACTGTAGTTTGTATTTTGCAGTAGGGTATTATTCTTACTCTTAGTAGTGCAAAGAAGGCTGTAGTGTCTTTATTTCTTTTGACCACTGGGAGTTCATAATTTTCTTGGACCTGTTTATTCTTGTGACTCTTGAACCCTCCCATTCCTGTTGTTGTTAATATATCAAATATTGAACACAAATCTTCCAAGCATCACAAGCACTTCAAAAGAGATGATGTCCTTCTGATTTTTTATTAAAACATTCTGAAAAAGTGAAGCATCCTTTACTATACTTGCTGTTCAAGTCAAAAATTCAAGGAAGATAATGATGAAAAGCCCCAAATCCTGAACAGAAAAAACAGTATTCACTAAACCAGTTCATTACTTTTTTCCTCATTCATCTGGGCCAGCACAAATAAAATTTAAATAATAAAGTAACAGACATCTACTCAAGAGATCACAAATTATTTCTATAAAGAACATTTGAAAGGAATGAAATTCTCAGAACATTCTTGGTAAACAAGAATTTAGTTATCACATCTTAAAAATGAAATATTAATCGTGAATAATCCCAGGGTAACCAAGCAAAACAATAACTAAACACATTGTGCAGTCACACAAAGTCCTTTGAGTACCATTTTATTAATTTGGCCTGAAGACAGAAATCACAAATAAGCTTCTAATTATAATGGATATACAATGCAACTTGACTGATGCTTTCAGATACCAAAATGAAACATTCAAACGCTTTTTTGCTTTAAGGATTACATTTACAGGTGTATGCAGATGTGTCAGAAAGCCAGCTCTGACCTAAATCTAATTCCCCCCTTGGTCAGGGCTATGTTCAGTGGATGCAGGACAAGGAGGGCCAAGGGAGGACAGCACAGCACTGCCACCTCGTGCCAGGCAAGCTGGAGCCCGGCACACGGCTCCTGACAGACTAATCCCAGAATGTGCTCTGCCTTTAAACTCTGACAGTTTTTTGAGACCAGATGCTTCACCTTGAATTATGAAAGGCTACAACAGTATCCATCTTAAGGAACATCCAAAACAGATTCTTCAAATAAAAATAATCAATCTGTACTTAATCAGCACATCAGGCAGCAACTACTCATTATATTTGCCATTGTAACAGCTTAGTCACTCATAACTGTGATAAATTTCACTCACTAGAAATAAGACCTTTGCTAATGGCTATCTGCTTCAGATTATGTCTTTCTAGTTTCATTTTCCTTTTTAGTAAAAAAATTATGACAAACCATACACTGTTTCATAGTTCAGAAGACCCATAAAACTTCTGAAACACCTATGCTATATTCTTGCTGTATGAATGTTTAAATACTGACAAACTACAAAGAAAAAAAATTCCTTTCAATCCATTGTTATCTAAAATAGAAGCACTTCATCAAACACAACATAATAATGTAAAGAACGTAATTTTTTTTGTTGTTGATTTACTGATAAATATAATTCTGCTCACTGGATATTTCAGTCCTCCCCTCAAGAGCCATCATTACAAGCAAAAAGATGTAAAATAGCAGTACTCACCAATATCATTAGCTAGAGCAGCAGGATCAGAGACCCCAAGGGTGGCTTCAAACTCTTCCTGAAGACGATAAGCTCTTTGAAGAAGAGATTCAAGCTTATGAATGAATTCAGCACTAATGATATCCTGTAAGAAGACAGACATTAGAAGATTTTCTATCTGGTTACAGCCTGTAAGATTCCTTTGCAAAATCCAAGCATATTAAGCCTTCATAGAGCAAACTGTGCCACATTAATTTCCTACAAACCACACAGGGACACTGTCAGATGAAAACTTCAACATCCAAAATATATACACTTTTCCGAGCACACACACACATTTTATTTAGTGTACTAAAAATAAAATCTAAATTTTAAAATACTTTAAAATTATCTGTGATGTTCGCTGCACTAGAAATAATGAAAGTCACACATACCTGTTTATTTCAAAATATTTTTAGCATTTGGTTCATAAGGAAGGAGGAAAACAAATAAAGTTCAAGCACACTGTTTGTGAATACGCACAAATTGATTGTTTTTCCCCAAGACATTTATCTTTGCCAAGCAGATACCCTCTCACATAATCATAAAAGCAAGAGAGGACCCAGGGGACCACGTGCAGGGAAGTTGTCTGCTTGATAGCTCAATAATACCGTCCAGAAGCAAACACTGAGGCATCAGCAAGTGCTAAAAGATAAATAATGCTAATTCCCTCCCCATGCCCTCCTCCAAATAACCAACCAAAAAAAATCAGAAGAAATTAATTCAGATCTCCTTTAAATGCAATATCACTAAATTGGAAATTGAATCAATTGTCAAGTTTGGTAATTGAATTCGAATTTGAAAAGATTCAGGTAACAACACAGAATGAATTGTCAGGGCAGCATCAGCAGATTACAGACTGAATATACTCACTTCTACACTTTCTTCTGCAATTGCATCTCCTGCTCCCAGCTTAATGGAACCACAGATTGCTTCATCTTCAACTTGCCTGTTACGAAAAGTTAGTGCCTGTTCCCAGCGCCTCAGTGCTTCTTCAAACAGCTCCATACCTAGGGGAGAGCAGGAACACCTCCAGTTCCATGACACAGCTTCAGCTGCATTCACATTTTAGAGACATGGGAAAATACGTAGCTAAAACAAGCATAACTATCACAGAGATTGAAGTTGAAACAAGTTGAAACCACATCAATTCCCAGCCTATACCAGTATATTCCCAGTACGTATTCACCTTCTTTTGTGTAAAGAAAAGTGATCATTTTCCCCATGTGTCAGGGCTTGATTTTAAGGATTACTACTACCAGTAGTGGAATAAAGAGTATTCTGAAAAACTAACTTTAGATCAATTATGATTTCATTATTTTATGGAAACGTTCTCAGACTCTTTCCAACAGGACATTGAGAAACAACAATATTGTGTGTCACTTTACCATAAATCCAAGAAATTATTTACATTCATTGTAGGTAGATGCTGAATATTCTTATTATGACTTACCCATCAAATATAAATTTTCAGGTGTAGTGACAGGGATATTGACAAGCTTAATGTCATCTTCATCTGCTTTATCCCAGGAATTAGAATTGGCACAAGCACAACTGTGACAAGAAGCAGCACTCTGAACCTTAAAAAAAATAAACAGATTTTGAAGTGTTGTTACAGAGAGTATCCTTAAAACCACATTCCTGCCAGAGCTCATTACATCCAAGCTATCTGCCTAGAAACTGGTTTTACTCTGTGGAGAGGACAGTGGCTTCTCAGCATCTCTAGCTGCCTATGCAGCCTGTTCAGCAAAGTTCCTTCAGCTCAGTGAAGCCTTTAGATGCATATTCAATACAAGTTAATAGATATTCAAGAGCCTTAAAACATCTTTACTTACCGAGGTCAGGCTTTGAACTGAACCAGAGTATTTACTGAAAAGTCCTCCATTTGCATAGATACAGGACTGAGATCCTTTTTCCTTGGCAGAGCTCAGAGAAAGAGTCAAGTTTTGTCGACTACTGGAACAACTAGAACCTAAGAGACACACTTACTTTAAAGCTCTTGCAAACTCAAAATATTGCTTCTTTTGCAATTCTATCAAGAATTGCATTTACTCTTTTCAATAAAATCCAGTTTAGAAGCAAACAACAATTATTCTTTTATTTACTTGAGAAACTACACATTAGAATTCTCTATCTATAACAATAACTATGCATTTTAGCTTAATTTTTCTCCTATTCTACAAAAAATCAGATCTGAATTTCTCAGTATTGAGATACACACACAAGAATGGCAAAATCCATGGTTAATACACTATTGATAAAAAGAGTTTTAATCCTGGTTCATGATTCAAACTCCACCTTTGAGAAGAAGCCCAGCTTCTTTATAAGATACTGTAATTTTGTTTCTAATTTGACAAAATCAAAATTTAAAGTCTAACAGTTCAAACCCACTCAGGTGTTCCATCCCATGGAGACGATTAGAGGGATAGAGCACCTCTCCTATGAGGACAGGCTGAGAGTTGGGGTTGTTCAGCCTGGAGAAGGCTCCAGGGAGACCTCACTGCAGCCCTTCCGTACTTGAAGGGGGCCTATGAGAAAGATGGGAACAGACTTTCCAGCAGGGCCTGCTGCAATAGGACAAGGGGTAATGGCTTTAAAACTAAAAGAGGGTTGATTTACATTAGACAACAAGGAAGAAGGTTTTTACAATGAGAGTGCTAAAACACTGGAAAGGATTGCCCAGGGAGGTCATGGATGCCCCATTCCTGGAAACATTCAAGGCCAGGTTGTATGGGGCTATGACCAACCTGGTCTAGCTGAAGATATATCCCTGCTTAATGCAGGGGTTGGGCTGGATGAACTTTAAAGGTCCCTTCCAACCCAAAATATTCCATGATCAAAGGAAAATAGTTTGGTTTACTACTACAGTTATGCACACCCATCCCCTCACACCCGTTTTTTTCCTCTCCAAGAAAACAACAAAGAAACCCCTAACTTGGGGGTTCCATGATGTACCTTTTTCTGAAGCAGCTGCTTTAGTACACTCTAATACAAGATGAGTTGGTTCCCATGGTGGCACTTTCTTGTTTTTCTTTCCACGTCTTCTTTTAAAGTGATGGGCCAGAAAAATCACAGATATTGCACTCACTGCTGTTACTGTGAAAAGCTTCTTTAACCCTGGGGAAAGCTTTATCTGGAAATAAAAGTGTGACTTAATTGCAAATATATATACTGAGAGACAGACTGTAGCACGAAGAACTGTAAGGTATATTGCAAATCCACAGACTATGGGAATCTAAGCAAATTACTTTCAAACAAAGATTTGGGTTTTTTAAATTTCTTCTTAATGTTAGGACAATGCAGGGCTTCAATTAAATCTCTAGCAGCAAAAAAATACCGAGAAGGAACTCGCCTTTCACAACTACACTATTTCTTGCACTGTGAAAGAGTGGAAGATCCTAATGCCAACACTTGTGTGGTGTTTCAATTTGAGTAGAATGTATTCTCAATTTGAGAATGTATTTAAATACATTTCTCTAAATCAAAGGTTTTAAAATGTTTTTACATTTTATTTTGGACATAGATCAGTCATAGGTTCACAGGTGTTTAAATCTGTAAATAAGAACCACACATACAAGCAACTCGTATCAAAAGCCATTAACAAAGTTTGTAACATACAAAGTAACAAGAAATACAAAGAAGGAAAGTGCCATTTAACTGGAAACCACAGTTCACATTCACAAAAAAACTTTGGAAACTTACGCTGCTTGAGGAACAGACTGCTGGGAGAAAACCAGATCCACAGTCCTTGGGCCTCACATGGTGTTTCTGTAACGTGATTCCTCATACCAGAGAGAGCACACAGAGCACCACTGCACTCTGGCACTCCCGGCTGCTGTGCAGTTGGTTACTTCTATCAGCACCGTGCAATTTGAAGAAGCTTTGAAAGCTCCTCTCTGCACTGAGTTTACAATCAACAAGTCAAGCACCTTTGGCTTGAGAACCCTGCCCTTCCTGGTACCATGCCTTGACTGAGGTCTACAACTGCCACTGTACTCCGTGAGGAAAAGGAAATGTCTGAAACATCAACACATTCTTACAAAAGACTACTGTATTTCACAGAAAAGAGTTAACAACCAAAGAACCGAGACTAAAACCTCTAAGATCACAAAATTAAATATTAAAATGGATGCTTCAAAGAACCGCAAATGGATTTTTTAAAATTTGTATGTGCCTACAAACATGATCATAAATTGATTAATAGTGAAATGAAAACCTCTAAAAAGAGGAAAGTTAAGAGTTGCATATAATGGAGTTGCACATGGCATTTAAAAAGGATATGAATATGCTGCAACATAAAAAAGAAATCAGTGATCTTGCAGTGAGAAGTACTTAAAATACAGAAAAAATGTGAAAATGAGCATATGCAGCTAAGACTGAGAATACCTCATCCTGGTTTTATACGCAGTAAAAGAAAAGTATTTACAGGGAAATGCGAAATTTTACACAGCTTTTGCTTATAAGCTTCCATTTCAATAAAAATAAAATACACTCATATTAAAGACCTGGGTTTTAAAAGAAGAACTCAATACTATTATTCAAAATTTAATGACAGTTATACCTAGCTTTTAAATACCAAAAAAATTCTTCAAGAAACAAAGAGGCAACTTGAGAATTTTGATATTTAGAGAATCATTGCACTGTTACAAAGTGGAGATACATAGACACTGCACGTGTATGATGATGTACTAAGCATTAGCAGAAAAAGACAAAAAGACATGCTTATTTTAGTTCAGTGTGGTAAACAAACTAAACCCCAAGGTATTCTGTACAAATAAAATTCACGCTAAGATCACAAGAGTGATCACAACAATGCAATAAACTTCTAAACGTATAACAAAAGTAACAATATTTAGATAATGTATTTATTACCTGGTTAAGAGAATAATACCAAGAAAGGGGAAGATGAAACACCCGTAAAGCTACTGTCTTCAGAGAAAATCGTGTCTCAGTAACAGCTTCTTCTGACATGGCTCCTTCTCTCCCATACCTCATTAAGCGAAACTATCTTGAAAACAATCACAGATGGTCTCTGGAATACTCTGTCAAATGAAGGACACATACTAAGTTATGCAACAGAAGCCCAGGACGATTTTCTCCTACAAGCTCGAATCTCTTCCATCACAGGTACATGACTTGCTTGATTGACTAGAGGCAAGACTTAATGTGGAGACAGGAAATTTGCTGGTTCAGCTTAGGCCCCATTTGTCCAACTGCTTCGTGCAGATGTGCAGATGTACAACCAGCCAGGACTACAGAGGGCTCGCTCTGCTTTGATTAGCCGGCCGCTCACTTACTATATCCTCTAAATCACGAACGGCAACAACCCTGCCTCTGAAACCAGGACTGCTGGAAGAACATTTTTGCCAGCTGAAAGAGTTAAAAGATTTGACAGCAGCCAGAAAAAGTTTCTCTCATTCAGCGCTTCAATTATTTTGCAGACACACCGTGAGAAAAAACCACTACAGACTGACGTAATCTCTCCGATCCAGGCGCACCCCTCTCACTCCCTGATGCTCAGCACAGGGCGAAGCCTCCGAACCGCGACTTCGGGACCGCAACCGCGGCACGGCGGGAGGCGATGGAGGCCGTGGGGCAGAAGTCACCTCCGCCCTGCTCTCCCCAGCCCGGGCAGCCCCGGCATCGCGGGCGGGCAGCGGACAGAACCGGGTGCCCCGCGCGCCCCTCCACCCCCTCTCCGAAGCCTCCCGGGCCAAGGCGGGCGCGCCTCTGCCCAGGCCGGGTCACTACAGCTGTCGCGCTCAGTTACCTGCCGAGCACCGGGGCCGCGGGCAGCTCCCTCCGCTCCCGCCCCGGCGCTGCCAGGAGACCGGCGGGATCCGCTTCCGGCACAGGGAGAAGCGGCCGCCGTCGGTCGGGAGGAGCCGCTGCCACGTGAGGGAGACCCGCGGCGTCAAGAGGCCGCTCCCGCCATCTTTGCTCCGGGCAGCTCCCCCTGCGGGCGGCCGGGAGAGGGCGGGGTGAGCCCNGCTTGGGCAGCGGCGGAGGGTTCGGTCCTGCGGAGGGCGGGAGCGCGGCGGGCCGTCTGTCCGGCCGGTCTCACGGCCCAGGGGGGGTTGGCGCGGCGATGGCGGCCACCCCGGGAGCCGTC